>JABFDZ020000118.1:28462401-28479158 GCA_019775955.2 Pollimyrus isidori
CTACGTGGACTGGCATCCCATCCAGGGTGCACAACACCCCTGTGCCCTACGTGGACTGGCATCCCATCCAAGGTGCAAACCAACCCTGTGCCCTACGTGGACTGGCATCCCATCCAGGGTGCACACCAACCCTGTGCCCTACGTGGACTGGCATCCCATACAGGGTGCACACCAACCCTGTGCCCTACGTGGACTGGCATCCCATCCAGGGTGCACACCCCTGTGCCCTACGTGGACTGGCATCCCATCCAGGGTGCACAACACCCCTGTGCCCTACGTGGACTGGCATCCCATCCAGGGTGCACACCAGCCCTGTGCCCGATGTGAACTGGCATCCCATCCAGGGGTGCACACCAGCCCTGTGCCCGATGTGAACTGGCATCCCATCCAGGGGTGCATACCAGCCCTGTGCCCTACGTTGCCCGCAATAGGATTGATTTATGCCTTTCCTATGACCCAGATAAGTTAGGGGAGTGGTTGGAACAGTTAGAAGATGGATGGGTGAATTCAAACATAAGAAAAACCGGCACTTTTCCTGGATAAAGAACTGGAATATCCATTAAGGAATCAATGGGCTTAAATTTTATTTGCTATTTTGGGAATTAAGTAAATAAAGAGAGACTAATTCTGTGTCGGTTGCATCTGTATTACAACGAGCTACTGCATCATTTTGAACCCCATCTTTTTAAACTTTAAATTAGATGATGAATAATGCATACAAAATGTATACTACATACATTTTTAATCTCTCCTTAAGTAGAATATTGATTGTGGGACAGCACAGGGCATTATTTGCCAAGAATCAAGCTGAAAATGCACACAGAATGCAGATATTGCAGAACACATACTGCAGAACTTATTTGCGTTGCATGCTGATACTCTATCTGCCAGGCAACACATGGAATAGCCACAACTGAATTTAGATTGACAAGTAACTTCAAAATGTGATAAAATAAGAAAAAAAATGTACAATATTTGGCAATCATTTACAGATGCATATGATACATACGATAGCAGCTATGCTTGGTCAGTCCCTATTTACATGCCATAAGAATGCTTTGGAATCTTTATTATTGGTGCTACTTTGCAATTAGCTATTTTTTCTCTGCCCCTGTCAGTACTTAAAATTCCAGTTTCTCATAAGTCAAATGACATTTGAAGCAGTTTGAACCTGGATTCCGACTCGCACACGACTAGCACAGTTAGAAAAGGTCTTCATTTAATTTTCCCATTTTCTGGTACACCGCTGTGTCTGTCGGAGAAGCACGCCTGCCTCACCTGCCTGACCATCCCGCTGGAACTACTTCAGTCTTTAAAATTGAGAATTCAGAGTAGAAAATTACCCTCTTGGATGCTGTGGCCTACATCCACAGATCATCTGAAATCATACACTCCTCAAGCATGTCGCGTTCGTAGCGAGGAAGGGTATTTCAACTGAAGATTCATTGGCTGCTGACTTATTCGAAACATTTCCCATCCATTATGCCTGAGAAATACCTCTGCAGGCAGTCGCAATGCGTGTTCATACGATTTGTATTTCAAGGCACAAGTGCGTATGTTGGATTTGCACAGAGCAGCCTATTGTTTTTAGGCGAAAGAGGTATTATTTTAGGTATACAGCTACAAGAAACGAAGACAAAAAAACCACAACGTTATAATACATACAGTTAAATCTATATACATATATATCGAATGCGCGCATGCGCGTGTGTGTGTGTGTGTATACAAACGCACACATACTTTTTTAGCTGCGGTTTTCCATAGAAGAAAATGAACAGGAATATATATTTTTTTTAAATCCCACTTATCTGACTTTCAAAGTGCCCGGTTTACGGGAAATGCACTGGCCTGTGATGCCTGACGGCACATTTGCAGGCCATGATGCTCACGGTTATCGGATATCTCACAGAGAAACAGTCTCAGCACAGGAAGTCGACGTCTCGGAGGGACGGGAAAATCGCTGCCTTCGCCGAAATGGCACACCTTACAAGTCACACCACTTTATTTTTTATTTATTTATTTTTTTTTGCAACATATCGCGCGAAACGACCTATAAATCACTATATCTCGCATTACCATACAGACGGGGAAAGGAATGGACAGGAATGTGAAACCAAAAAAAAAAAAAGTTGCATTGTATTTTTGTTTCGTGATGCAGAATTTCGAACGCCGCCACGCAGCAGGTAATGGCTTCTGCTGCATTTTCCCCCCAACCTTGCAAAAATGTCAACATGCCTGATTGTTCTGACCCCCCCTTAGCACTGCAGCTTGAAATTAGTTTTAAATGAAAAGCAGAACATTTTCCCTCAATTTATTTTTATAAATGCACTTCACCTCTGACTATAGTTGGTCTACGGACTATGGTTTTAGCTGAATCCACAGAAAGGGCCTGATGTATGTGCTGATCTCTGAGAGTATGTGATTCTGATGATGAGATTTTAGACAAAGTCTGTTTCCTGATGTAACTTTCCTTTATCACAGAATATACCAATATATACTGTATATAGTAGCGAGAACAAAACTATTGAAAAAATAGTTAATGTTCTGATGTTGTTATCTGGATCTGAGTTATACCTGGAGGTAAAAAGATTATGCTTAACGGATGATGCAGGGATTACTAAAATCATGTTTAGGACAAAAACACCATCAACCAAATTTGCCTGAATCAGGTTAATTAGGTTACCTGACGTCAGCTACCCTTGCAAAGTGTAAACAAATGAGATGTCTACATGTAACAATGTCAATATATTACACTCCATCAATTTTTGAATAACATTGAATAACATGTTTTGTTAATCGTATTTGATGCCTGCAAGCGAGATACCATTGCGAAATGTCAAAACACCATGATGTGCTTTGTTATTGATTCTGAAAAGAATAAAACAGGGAAACACTTTCGGAGTGGATCTATGAATACATTCATAACACATTGCAATGCATTCATAAAGCATTATAAACTAGGCAAAAATATAACATTTCATACACATTATATATCTTATAGCCATGTTTATTATGCATTATGAATACTTACCTTCATAATGCATTACAAAGCATCCTAACTGGACAATATGACTGCTAAGAAGGTATCTGAAGTGCATTACTGATGAGAAATTCATTTTTTTCTGTGAAACATTGATATGGATGATTTTGGTACAGTCAAAAATTCACTACTTGCACTGATTTGGAGTTGGTTTAAAGAAAGCTTGAAAAAATAAAGTTACCTACAAGTGAAACATATTTTTTTAAAAGTTGTTGTTTGCTTGTGAAGCAGACCCAGGGGCGAGGCGATCGGCTGCGCTGCTGCGGCGAGTTAACGGAAACCTGGCTGACTCTCACTACCTAAGAGCGAAGGGCCTGAGATGGTAGAGGCATCTGGCAGAGAGAGCAGGGAGCAGCATCAGGACCAGGAGCAGAGGACCAGGAGCAGCCAATGAGGAAGATGGTGGGAGGAGCCTGCATTTTTAGTGATATTCTTGGCCACTCCTGTGTTTCTTTGCCCGCTTTGTGTTTTGCTTACTGCTGCCAGTTGGCAGTCCATGGAGAGGCCCAGTCCTCATCTAACACAGCCCATTTACACCCTGCTGCCTAGTGCCTTTTACCCAGCGCTGCGCCAATCCCCCACCTTGTCAACTGCCAGATAATTATTACCTTTAATGATCAATTTCACCTTCTTTCTCGGCCATTATGTCGTTAACGTCGTAAAGTGCAGCAAAGCCCAAACTCCCCACCGGGACCAGAGTTTAGAATGACCGGTTTTGAGAACAGTTGGGCTTTACTGCCCAACAAAAAGAAAAAGCTAAATTACCTTATCCTTCTTCTGCTTTTCGTCCTGATATACAGCCCATCTTTCTCCATCGTTGCTGAATGCCAGCTTGTAAGAGCCCACAAACTGGACGTGCCCGAAGTCCTTGGCGCCCTGGGTGATGATGCCAGTGACTTTCGTGGGAATCAGCAGGTCAATCTAAGAACACAAATCAAGACGCAGACATATTAATATTAACTTGGCAGCTACATATCCATGCCTAGTACCTTCGCCTACTGGGACGTGAACATACAACCCCTTGGCACCATCCCTGAAGCATGACGAACCAGCTATCTTTGGCCCATTGGCCTTTTGACTGCAGTATTAGAACAAAAGTCAGAGAGGCTTATTTACAGTTTACTAATTACCCTCTGCCTCCAACCCAGATAATAATAATAATAATAATAATAATAATAATAATCAGTGGCTTGATTGTTTTGTTATATTTCTCTAGGGTAGAAAAATGAAATTATAATTCAAATAATGGTAAAGACATACGATAATTAGGCACCCTTATCTTCACAGTGCCTTGGCTGTTTCCTCATAGTTATACAGTATAGCCAATATTACTGTGCTTATATTTTTAATACCTGCAGCAATTAGTCAAATTAAAGACACTTTCTTTCATTAAAATTATGATAATGTTTCTTCAGGGGGGGTCCCAAACAAAGGTCCAACAGTGACACCTGTACTTCAAGTATCCCTTTCGATGGTCTCTTGATGTCACCCTGCGATTCATGAGAAACTGTCCGGTAAGTTAACGGTCGTCTCTGGCAGAATCTCGCTTCTTCCCCCCACCTGGCCGGTTCCTGGTCCCTCCCAGTATCTCCACCTTATTCTTGTCTACTGCCGTCTTATTTTGAACCTGGAAGCAACCCGCTGCTCAGCCAGGATTTAAAAATGCACATCTGTTTGAAAACACGGAGCGGCCTCTAATTCTTTCCAAGGCTGTATAAATGTTCGAATGTATCTCGACCAATCACGTTGAGCGCCAGCGTGGCTGCGTACACATCCCCCTCAGCCTTTTAACAAAGATGCTGAACTATGTGTCTTGTCATTTCTTTCCAAATCTGTCTTAATGCTATATTGAGATGCATAAATTAGCTCTGCAAAAGCTATCCAGGTATATTAATTACTATTATCCTTGTGCAATTCACATGCAACATATTTCATACAAAAGGCCTTCTCTTCATTCGGAGCCTGACATTTACCAGAGTAGATAATTTCAACACGAAACAAATTCGTTCTTTGCTGTGCTGATGGATCGTAATCGGAATTGGGATCTTAAAGCCCACATATTCCGGGAGATGGTCAGTATCAGTAAAAATGTAACGGGACTATTGGAATGTAAGTTATTTTAACCAACGCGATATTATGAAGGACCGCTTACTGGATGTGTGTGGAAACTTTACTCTGGTGATGGTGTTCCGGCACAAAGGTGGTTCTGCGTTGCTAAAGGGGATCTGTAATTTCTGTCAAAGGTTACAGTCGAAGGCTCCCGAGGCCCAAACTCCCCTGACTTTGATGCCAAAACTAAAGGGAGGTGGAATAAGCTGGTTATAGCGTACTTAGTGCTGATATGCTTGCAGTGTGTTTTACAAAAGGCAAATGCAGGCTTTTGAAGTCCTGAAGAAAAGCAATGGATTCCTCTGCCGGCGTAATTAAATCCGCTGCCTAATCTTTCATGCAGCCTCAAGGCAAAACAATGCGCTCACCTATCCGCCCGCCTGTTCCTCACCAGCGGAAAACACCAACCATTCAGCAAGTATAGCCTGATAAGTAAATAAAGGTTCCAGATATCAGGCTCTTCCTACTAACAAAAGAATATTTAAGCAGGGACATTTGCACATACTGGTGTGTGATTGTGGCTAATAAGGATGAAAGGTAGTACTCTTATGCATTATGGATTTACTATTGATCATGCTTGGCTTTTGTGAGTATAATCCTGGGGCAGAAAACAATGCTTCAGAATAGTTACACATACTTCCGCATTAAATGACAGAAGCCCATTCTGGAGCAAATTGCCCATGGTTATAAATCACATTCACAAATGACTTATCCTAAGCCATTCTCTGGATGGACATAACATAAACAGAGAATGTTCCAGGAGGCCTCGTAATGTAATCCTCGGAGCTGTGTTTCCAGCAAGATCATGTCATGGCTCATCTGCTACGCAATAGTCCGGCTGTCATTAAAATGTCATAGCAGCGATTCCAATGTGCTCTTACTTTTGCGTAATTGAGTAGTGCTTTGTGGAACTGAGGCTCTCTGCTTAGTGACCCATCCACCGTCAGGCCAAACTCACTGTTAAATATAAGCCTGACGTGCAAGCACGCGCAAAAGGTGCAACAAAACTTGTTACGGCCAAGGATTCGACTTTCGGCTTTGAGTCTTATTAAAGCACATAGAAAAGCTTTGATGAGATGCTGTTTTGATTGCGCCAGAGTCTCCAATGTTATCTGCTTTTACAAAAAGATGCCTTCTGCCTTGTCTGCTTCCTCTCCAGTTTTCACCTGGCTCACATTTCTGAGGGTGTAATATATAACTGAGTTCTCAAGGCCAACTTCAAGAATAGGTTTTCCTGTAATTGATTTTGTGCTACTGAATTTGCTGATTTTAGAAGAAACCGGATTTGATTAAAAGAAACTGTACAAACCGTGCAAGGAAATATTAAAGTTTACTCTTTCACCTGTGGCCTGTTACATCAGTTTGTAGTCAATGGGGCATTTATTCTCACTTATGAGATTGAGTTCAGAGTCACAGAAATGGGAAATTAGCCTTTACTTTTTTGTATGTGTGTGTGTGTGTGTGTGTGTGTGTGGTAGAGATGGATGGTGAAAAATAAGAATAAATGAACACGTTCAAGGACAAGTCAAGAGGTGTTCATCTTGCTGGGGTAGTCAGTGTGGAAGGAGAAGCTGGATCTTTTAATTTATTATGCAGATGCAGGAGACGCAGATGCCCAGATAGAGAGGGCGAAGTGGTGAAGTGTGACATGAAGGAAAGGATGCAGTATTATATAAGGCAATTTATAAGTGTTTCCTGGGACTCCCCACCCGTCCAAATGGCTGTTCCCTCCCAGCTCCCAGCCAATCAAGAACTCTGAATACCTGACGCCGGTCTGCGGAAAACACCAACGCTTACAGGTACATTCCCAATTATTCCTCAGTTCCTCAATAAAAAATGATTGATACTAAGTCACGTTCTCAATGTGTCACGTTCTCATTACCCTTATTAATGCACACATACCGAGATCTTGGTTTAAGATCGGAATGTTGTTAAATGATAAAAGGCCTATTAACAATATTTAAATTATTACATAAGCTATTGTGTGTTTCAAGAAGCACATTTCCTATTATCAGACAGGTTGATTTATTGTTACTGTTTATGTCATGTTGTCAAAGTTTAAAATAATAAATATATGACTTTCAGTCGGTTAAATTGTTTGCGTGGTATATGGTTTTAAACAGGGTGCATAAATGCATGGTAAACAGAATAAATCTACCCTATAGTATATAAATACATTTAGTATACAGTGTATATACTATACACCAGGGGTCTCCAACTCAGGTCCTGGAGAGCTACTATCCAGTAGGTTTTCTGTCCCACTTGGCTTCTGATGAGCCCCAGCTGTTCCTGGTATTTACCTGAGAACAGGTGTGACTCATAAGAAGGAAGATAGAAGACCTACTCGACGGTAGCTCTCCAGGAGTTGGAGACCCCTGCTATACACGTATTGTAGGTTATATACTTTCCTTATCAGGAAAAATCACAGTAACATAGCATCGTGATCACATTAACACAGCGTTCCTGTTGAAATATCGCACAGACATCTCGCGACGTTGAATCATTATTCAGTAGCAGTGTCTCTCTGCGGCACAGAGATGCTTCGCTGATGGATTTTCAAGCATAGCAGAGACATCGTGCCAATCCATGTGTGCTGTTTGAGACAGTGTGAGACAATACAACTGTCAAACTTTATCTATCACTATAACTAATATCAGCCATTTAATATGCCACTGTTGGATGACGTTATAATCAGAATATTAGAGGAATAAGCTTCGTTGGTCCATTAATGTTTTCAAGCGAGATAGACGTGACGAGTAACGAGCCCATTTAAATGTCAGTACTTTTAATTGCATTATTTATTTTGAAACTGTAATTATTTACATTACAGGTTACTGCCAAAAGAAGTGAAATCACAGTAAGGTGTTACTACCAGCATGGGGAATAATAGAGTGTGGATGGAGAGGAAAATGGTGCAGATGGAAAGAAATATGTTTTAAAAAGGTGCTGAGGAGGGAAGAAAAGAACAGGAAGGAGAACAAGGAAAATGAAACGAGTGATAATGAAAACATGAAAAGGAAAAAAATGTGAAAGTGGAGCAGAGGATCAAAGTTGTACTGGGGTAAAGGGTCAGAAGAAGAGCAGCGAAAGCCAGAGGCACGGGAGCGAGGAAGCAGGAATCTCAGCGGGTCAGAGACGGACCTCAGCAAAGTCACCGCGGTGAAGATGCACCCCAGGCTAAGAGCGCGCCCCAACAGAAGGAGCACCGGGCCAGAGACTGGGCTCAGGGTGCCTGGCACAACCTCAGGGCAAAGCAGACACAGAGCAGGCCACAGGAACAGCAGATGGGGGCAGGACAGGCCGGCCAGAGGCGTACACCCCAGAGGCTGGCTATTAATCGGAGACAGACACTTAGGTCCCTATGAATTATAACCAAGCTGCACGCTATAAGATACTGTTCTGAAGCTAGCTAGTTTGTCTTACAAATTTACTTTAACAGATAAAGGACGGCAAAATTTTAGGTAGGGCAAGAGGGAAAGTTAAATAAAGGTAACTCAGAACTAGACAATGTATGCATGACACAGCTTTGAGTCAAGGAGGAACAATGTACAAGACAATGAATCGATGTTCCTTTTCAAAACAATCACGTTGAACCAGATAAATACATCAGGGTTGTAGGACACTCCTGGGGGGAGGCAGGTTGTAGCGATCCTAGTAGGCCCGCGTCTCTGCTGGCGCCCCCTATCTGAGGCGAAGCCAGACTGCTTGGCCAGCTGGTGCTCCCTCGGAAGTCGGCGCCCTAAGCAGCCGCCTTTGAAGCCTATAGGACTGACCAGCCCTGGGATCAGGTCTTTCTGTAAGGAGATGGTCAGCACTGTCTTGGAAAGACCAGGGAACCCTAGAGCATTAACAGAAACCATCTACACCAGGATCTGTCCTAAACGGTGCTTGCCTGAGAATACAAGCCAGGTATATAGGGTTGGTCAGGAGTTACAGGGAGTCAGCAGGCTGAAAGAGCCCAGTGCTTCATTGTTCTTGTTTCTTATTTTCTCTCAGAAGGAACAACTGAAGTATCATCGGAAACACAAGTGCTCCCCGTAGGTCCTTGAAGGCCTCCCGTGAAGGTCTTTCACAGTGACACGGACATTGTTTCTGGGTTCCCCATACTGACAGTGACGGTTTTTCTTGTTCGGATGTTGTTCCACCGAAACAATATCTGTTGAGAGAACTTCCGAAGAAGGCTCACAGAAATACCCTCTCTCTTATCCCACCCAAACAGGCCGTGTTTTCTAATCTCGGCCTGGATAATCTCTACGGACTCCAGTGCCATCCCGTCCTTTAGATGGCTGATTTCTGTGGGTGATGCCAAATGAATCCTGATTTCATCACTTTGTTAACACCAACTTAACAAACAATGCTGAATCCACTCCAACTTTGACAGTGCTGAATAAAAAAAAAGAGAGTATACACCTGTATGTCTGAGGTTTTAGAGAAAAACAATAAAATGTAATCAGATGTTATTTTATGCAGCTACATATTTTGGGACTGTTATTCTCTCTCTGGTTCTCAGCTTATTGCATTCGGGCCAATCTTTTCTTTGGAAGGATAAAACGCATGCAAGTCTTTAGCAGTTTTGACTTTCATAATTCCAACACAGTCCATGCACTTGAACAGACCTTTTCTCAAATGATTCATTGATCCACTGACAGGGGAGCTGTGCAATAAAGACTTTAAGTTCCCTCTCCAGTGAATACCCTGCAGCAGGGCGAAGAAGACAAGAAAAAAGCCAAGCCAAATAACACTGAGCAAAACTGACAGCAAGGCCCAGCTGAGTATATATTACACTTAATAACCTCCCTTTATGACATGTTACTAAATCACTACATATTAGTCACACACTGCCTTGTAAAGAAGGCAACCGATAACAGATGCAGTCTATCAATCTATATGTTGGTAACTTCACAGACCATTTCACCATTGTGCTAAAGCTTAAGGTGGAAAAATTAACAGGGGAATAAAATCACACTGACTGGAAATGATTTTAATAAGAACGCTTGCAAGACGAAGGGTAAACAGTGAGTATGATGAAGCTGGGAGGTTCTCGGTTTGAGCCAATTACATTCACAAAGTTGGATATGATTTCTGAGAACACTGTGTTGAATCTGAAAAGGTCAGGAGACTCTATGCACATGCACAGTGTTTTATGTTGTGTCTCTTGGCCGTAACTCCTACTGAGAGAGAGAATGAGGCCACACAGCCCTTGGGGGCGGGATTGGGTTATTGAGTATCATTGGCCACTGGCTAGACAAACCCCGATTTTATTGGGTACTTTATTGGTTTCCATTGGGTTACCTGAGGCAGTGATTGACAGAGAACAGCAATAACATCCGCCTCAGGTTCTGAAGACTTGTTTCTAGTAATGAGTACTTTCCTGGGTCTTAGCGATATTTCAATCTACCACTACAGTTGGCCAGCAGTCTTCTTTTTGTGTAGGTGCTAGATTAAGGATCCCCAGAGCCTGGTGTGTCAACATCTGTGTTTCCATTAAAGTTTTGCGCAAATTGTAAGTGAATTTTTGATAAGTCAAACTAAATTGTGAACAGGGTGCGTTTCTATCGATGGATGATGTCACACGAATCACGCTCGTCGTTTATCACCCCACGAGTATCGTATCTCGATCAACCCAGAAATCAGATGCTTAAGGTTGTGTCCTACATATTTACTAATTTGCCAATTCTGTTTCCATTGCAGTTTTGTAAGTTACTTCATTTTGAACTTCCCACAAAAATCTCAAACGATGGTTTAAACAATATATTTGAATGTATTAGTATATTTTTTTTTCTCTAATATTGAGTGTTCCCATTAACAGTCTGGGTAACAATTTACTTTGGAGGGTACAATTAACTTAGAAACTCAGTTACTGTTCAAGTTCAAATGATGAACAAATATAATTAACAAATATAGTTAACTGCATATTAATGATAAATTAACATGGGGTCAGTACATAACTAACAATTAGTTTCTGGTTAATTTATACATTAAGTAAGAGTGTACTACTGCATTATTTGTGCCCCCTCAAGTAATGTGCTGACCACAGCTTCTATTAGCCAAAACGTCTTCAAAATGCACAATTACTTATGGTACACTAATGATCAGGTAAAGAAACTGAGGGGGAACTAATGTCACACTTCAGTGGAGGTAAGACGGAACAGGCTGCACATTGACACGCTACTCTGGGAAACCAGGAATGCCTTCCTAGCTAGAGGGCTGCTGCGAAATGGGCAAGTCAGTGGTAATGCAGATATCCGCCGTAATCCAGGGCAATGGGGAACCACATTAAAATACTGCCCTGGTAACAGCGGGAATGGAAATAATCTTTACAGTATTCTCCCGGGGATGGCAATAAAATGTATGGTGACACCGCGGTTGTTACGTCCTGCGACGTCCGTCCGGTTCCAGCCCCGTGTGTGCCACACCCACCTCGTTACCTCCTGTGATTACCCCAGTGTATGCACCTGTGTGGCGCTACCGCTCGCCAGTCGTGTACCTTGTTGTACGCTATGCATTTAAGTCTGCGCCAGCGTCTGTTCATCTCTTGGTCTGTTCCGGCAGACGCGGCATAAACGTCGTTTGTGTTGATGTACGCAAATAAACCCCAGTTTGTCCCCGTCCACCTGCCTGATTCTCCCTCTCCGTCCTGCGTGCACCGGCGATTACAACAGTGGTAACAGTAGTGATATGTATATTCTTACATCTGCTATGTTAATTATAAGTCCCTTTGGCTAACTTGTGTGTTCCCACCCAACGCCAACTAGCGGCAAAGGAGCAACTTAATGATGATTGTGTTTAAAGGCAAATGCGGTCATGTTTACGTTCATAATGTACTGCCGGTGTGTCAGTGAGCGTGGGGAAAGGATGGGGACGGTTTCCGCACATGGGTGGGGCAAGATCTTGGATACGGTGGGTTTATCATTGTTTTAGCGTGGCTTAAGCAACACGATAGGCCGCGTGTTTTATAGAGAGGAGCAACTGGAAGTACGCGGCTCAAGCCTGCGTGCTTCAATATGGTTTAGCAGGGTGTGAGTAGGGAGTTGTCGATCCAATTTATTTTATCTTAAAGATTTTCTGGTACAGTCATTCTACTATTTTAGAGGGATTAGTCTCTGCTATCAGGGGAGGGGGGGTGTGTCGGTGGGGTTGGACGCACTGTTGAAACACCCTCTCTGTAGTGGGCCTTAAAACTCAATGAAACGCCAATTTGGGGGGGTGCACCTGATGACCTGTATTAAAGCAGAACTTCATAGGTACTGAACTCCAGGTATTCGGGGGTATGTTGTGTAGTTAGAGGTTAAGTTTGCTTAACTAGATGCTGTGTGGGTATGTGACAGCCTAGCCCGATTATTTCAACACGGTTTTTAAACTAAACTTTTCATTCAGGCTTTCATCGAACCTCCTCTTACCTACTGTGTCTTTTTTTTCTCAACCCAATACCACCTGGTGCCAGTGTCAAGTGAGTAATTTAATCCTTTGAGTGCAAAAATGGACATTTCACACTGTACTTTTGGAGGGTTGGTGAAGCCAGGGAGAGGGTGAGGGTGCTTCTGGGCCACTGGGGAGGGGTACGGATGGTTTAGATGTTTGCGGCTGCAGATGGAGATGGGGACAGACATCATCGCCGTGTAGCTGTCTATCTGGCATGAATAATGTTTGACCTCCAGATTCCGGAATGCAGACAACTACTGTATGAGGGACAATGCCAGGCCCTTGTTTAGTATGAGCAGAACAAAGGGGACGAGTTTCATTCCTGCACATAACGGTACGTATCTGCGTGCCTTTCAAGTTCTTGAGAATTCAAATGCTGAGAAAGGACCTACAAATCAACTGTCTGCGTTTAACAGTGCAGTGGGTTCACAGAAGGCAGCTCTTAGGTAAAGCAGATATTTAAGGCGCCCGTTTCTCCTGGCAGCTGTATAAACAGATGGAAGGATTCTGACATGTTTGTTTTCATTATGTAGAGAGTGCTTTTATAAGCTAATTGTTTTTCATACAGATCAGACAGTTACAAACGACATCAATCCCGATCCATATTTCAAAGCAAGATGACAGCCACTCCTATTCTTCTGTGATTCTGACCTTGAACACCATTAGGTAGCCATTAGGAATTATGGGTACTGACGCAGTAACTTCAGATTCTCCTCACAAGACCATGTGACTTGGACCCTGCAGCACCACTTCTGCCAGGCAAAACCCTCAAGTTAGGCCCCATATTTTGGTTTTGAACCCATGTCTTAATTTTATTTAGTCCTGTTCCTGTCTGGTCCCCATTAGCACTCCGGAAGAAAACCCTCACCTTAATAAATATATCGCTGACTGCATAATTCCCATGTCACACGACTTATTATCCGTCACACGCAAGGAAGACCAAGAGGAGTCAACGATACAAACATATAAATATAAACATAACACAAGTCATACAATGAGGAGCAGAAACATTGCGACCGCCTGCCTGATACGCTGTAGGTCCTTGGTGTCCCACCATAACAACTGAGACCTGCTGAGCCTCTGATGGTGATACCTGGTATCTTCCAACGAGATATCAGCACCATCACCATAAATTCTGCAAGGTGGAACCACTGCAGACTGGCCTTCCTGCCTCAGAACATGCCAGTGATGCTTCTTAGGAGTCAGATCTGGAGAATTTGGTGGCTAGGGTGACCTCCCGCGGGGTAACATCTTGAGCTCTTCATTCAGTTGACACGCACGCATCATCCCGACGGCAGGTCAAGGAAGACCCCTGCCTGGAATGCCTTGAGAGACTGTTTTCATTTTATTTTCACATTTTCAGTGCCGCTCTCAGGAACAAAAAACACAAACGCTTTCCGCTCTAATTAACAAAACGGCGTCGCTAAATCCTCCACAGGTGTTTGACGTTGCCTTTGTTGGCTGCCGTCACTCAAAAACGTCTAAAGCTAAAGTATCGCGCATCGCAAAATGTAATTTTGTGCAAGCCCACGAGAGAGAGGCGGGTTAAAACTATGGGCACACGGGCTGCCAGGCAGCTCCTTCGCCCTCCCCTCCCGTCGGAGTCGGGGGGTCGAGCCCTGGGAGCCATCCCAACAAGGCACAGCTGTCTGGTTTTAGTAATTATGGGATGGGATTTCCAGTGAGTGCAGGGGAGCCTCAGCTGCAGACGGCAGATGCACACTGGATGCTCCCCTCTTCTCGATCACAGCCGGAGGTAGTTTGGGAGAGACTGGCAAGAACAGGGCATCGTGACAGAGACACAAAGCCAGGAGGTGAAGTCCCTTATTCGCGGTAACGGTTCTGCCTACCTGTCACTCTTTTGTTCTGGCTTTAAGTGGTTTTTTCCACTTAATTCTGCCCAAAGACGGACGTTCCAGCCATAAAATAAAATAAATCGGATTTAAAAAAAAAAAAAAATTCTACTACTTTCCGCAAACCTGTGACGTTCGCTTGCTGTAATAGGATTGCAATATTCTAGAGAAAAAAAATAGTAATTTTACTTGAATTCACATACTTGAAGCATTTAAGAATGGAGTATATTTAGATTAAGTGCTTTGATATATAGTTACTTGTGATCTGACTGATAGTGGGATATTTTAAATCCTAAAGATCTTTCCTCCACCCCCCCCTGAAGAGCCATGGGGGGGGGGGGGGGGGTGATACCCTGTTAGCCTGGAAAATGGAACAGCCTGTGGAATTATCCTCGGACGCCACTTCAAGTGGGAATTCACAAACAATTTTGTTAAATCGGTATTTTTCGCTTCTGCGGCCAGCGGCAGAGAAAAACGCTGCTGAAATGAAGAGAATATCATCCACCTATACAATTTTGGTAACTTATCCCCAATGGGTTACAGCGGTCTGGAAATATGGGATGTAAAACAAGGAACCCCTTAGTTAGGAGCCGACCCTGTACACCATGCACTCAGGCACAAGGGAAAATTAGAGTTGTTTAGCTAATCAGCATTTTTTTCCGGATTATTGGATAAAAAGCAGAACACCTGGACATCATGCCGAAGAACACAGAGGGAACATATGAAGTCTGCAGGCCAGGGGGGCCCAAATTAAACCCACAACCCTGTAAGAGGCACCTTCTGGGCCAACATGCTGCTTCTTAATTGCCTCACAGGAGACCCGAGTTGAAACTAGAAAACTAAACTGCATAACAACCCGGAGTCAGAAGGAAAGCATCACCACCGATGGCACATGGCAAAACAGCCCCGACGAGCTGTGATATCCGCGTATCTATTCGCCACAATACAAACGACGGCCACTGCAAATGCAGTGACATTTAAAGAGTCACGGGGTACCATGCAGATTATTAAAAACGGAGCCCGTGATCCACAGGCATCTACAACATGCTACTCTGTGTTAACCTCACTAAAGCAACAAAGCGATACCATGACATAATGCGTTCTGTTTGGGAGAAAGGTCACGTCATACTTTTGAGCATTGAAGATCGGCTTTGGGCGAACCAGGAGTGAAAAGCTAGATGGGATGGAGCAGCGCCGTCTCCTCATCGCCTCTCGCTGACTCTGGTCAATGCAGTGAGTCCATCCGTCTATCAGTCTGCAATCTCTCACAGGCAGCATGAGGTATATACAGTAAGGAGAAAATCACCTCAGACGGGTTTCCGGTGATACGGGCCTCACCTCATACGGGCCTCACCTCAGACGGGATTCCGGTCATACGGGCCTCACCTCAGACGGGATTCCGGTCATACGGGCCTCACCTCATACGGGCCTCACCTCAGACGGGATTCCGGTCATACGGGCCTCACCTCATACGGGCCTCACCTCAGGCGGGTTTCCAGTGATACGGGCCTCACCTCATACGGGCCTCACCTCATATGGGCACAATCACGTATGACGGGCGACTCAAAGAGGCTGAACGCCCTAACTGCACGTCTTTGGGAGGAAACTGGACCTACAGCGGGGGCGGGATTCGAACCCCCCCATCCAGTTCGGATGCTTGATAAAGTGTGGAGGACAAAATATCCCAGTACATTAGAACAGTATATTAGGACAATTCACTGTAAAATAAATGTCTTTGACCATCAATAAGCTGCTGACATTGCGAATGCTTGTATGCACCCGGCAAGGGCCCGAAATCCCAATGCAAAGTGATTCTATCGTGGGACTGCCCCTTCCATTGTGATCTCATAATTAAATTATGCATCGTATAATATCGCCTTGTTAAAAGCATATTCCAAAAGCTCATTAGAGTTGCACCGGTGCGTCGCCAGATAGACTTAAGACATCCATATGCGCGTGTCGCGCTGCAGTAACGTGCCGCGGCCGTGGGTTTTAAATAGAAGTTGTGAGAAGTCGTTGGCTCGCCTTCCCCGTGTTGTGTGATTTACCTCTTAATGTGCATAATTAAGCAAATCATCACGCTCCAACTGGAACACTCGCCGAACGGTGCCAGCATACTTCCATTCTTATCTCGTCAGATTACACGGTTCCGCACGACAGTAGGAACTCTTTGAAGTACATAGATATTTTGGTACAAAAAAAACTAGAGCCACGGTCCCTCCGCATCTCTAAGATCTGATCAGATATACCATTTGAGTAACACTTTAGTTGAGGGGGCACAGATAATGTAGCAGTACACACTTAATTGATGTACTAAGTAACCAGAAACTAAC
>JABFDZ020000118.1:28488984-28502885 GCA_019775955.2 Pollimyrus isidori
TGGTTAAGAATAAAATGCAGCGACAAACTGTGTGAGCGCCCATTTTGCTTGGGGCCCCCAAATTCCTTCAAACGGCCTTGTCCCCACCCTACGCAGACCCGTCGGTCCTCAGCTTCCCCGCAATCGCCTGCTCCATTTTGGTCTCTGATTGTCGGCTTCTACTTCAGTCACTTCCGTCTGTCCCATTCTAACCTGAGCAGAGAAGGTTCCATTTTCCCCAAATAAAAACTCAGCTCTCCAGCCATCCCTCTGCCATTCGGCTCGGCTTGCCGCTGTTAGGAGAGACTGCTTCATGTGGCCCTACATTACACTTATAGTATCGGCTCAGAGACGTCTTATCTTTGGTGATACGGGAGCTGCCCTTTCGTACTTCGTCCTTCTGACTCCACGGAAACCTTCCTGACCTCGGGAGAAGCAAGCTTCTGCTGCCCGTGAGCCTTTCATGCATCCCTGTGAGTCTAGGCCAGCGCACCATTCATCATGGTGTTTGGAACATGCCTGGTGTTACCTTCAGCTCTTTATCCGACGGGAGGGTGAACCCGAATAAAGATTTACATATTGGGTTATTCTTTACTTTGAGATCCATAGGTAAGTTTGTGTTTCTCATATGGCTATTTTTAAACTACGTTGTGCATTTTTTCCTTGTATTTATCTATTTTCTTTGTCCAGCTAATTTTTCTAGGCCAGAGCTATTTTCGTAAATATATATATAAAACCATGATCCTCCAGCTTTTCAGAGACATTTTTTTGTGGATTCATGAAGAAAAACACATTTTTAAACTTTAACATCTTCATTATAAATTAAACGTTTAAGCGAGCTGCACATGTATACGGACACTGTGTTTATACCGCTGTTACCCTTTCCCCAGATATTCACAAAAAATATATACGCAACGTACTGCGAAATTCACCGTCGTGTACATATTGCTATGTGTACTGTCACGTCTGTTTGGGGACCAGGATGCCAAGACGTATCACCATACCTTTCTATCTCGTGATATTTTTCATTTAGGGTCATGGATTTAGCCGCACTAAAACTTTCATAAGGCGTTTTAAGCTGAAGGTCTATATATTTTGAAGCTGAAAGTAGCCTCCAAGGCTTATAAATTGTGAAGGCTTGCCATAAATGCTGACTAACATAAATCTAATGGAATCCAAGATATTTTCAGCCTTAAGCCCATTTCTTAAAGCCCTGTGCTCCCGAGGGCGTGGCACTGAGAGGTAGATGAATGTAGAAAAGAGGATGGTTGAAATGACCTGAAGTAATGATCAGTATATTAGACATGTTTCCATAGCTTTGAAATGGCAGTCAGACACGCTGAATCACAAACACACGAGGCAACAATGTGGGTCGTATTCCAAAACAAACACAGGGAAATTACGAGGTTTTAGGCGAGCCACGGTAAATTTCCGCGGTCACTGAGATGAAACATGACACCGGCGGGCAGATGTTGGGGTTACGATGAAGTGCTTCAAATTTAAAAGTATGAATACAGCGCGCCTGACTGTGCTGCCTGCTGCATTATTAATCCTTATGTAACATGGAAGAGCGGAACAGAGGGGGTGATGCTAGCTGGCCTTGTTTTCGCTCAGGTTCTCGTAATAGCTGGCAAACACACTGTAATGAGCTACCAGAAAGAGGCCGGTGAAATAATTCACGGGAACATTGCAGGATTTCTTCGCTTAATAATGCAGAGGTATCCGGGGCTTGTGTTCCTTTCATGTGGGGAGGGTGCCTAGGTAGCTTTATTAGAAACAGCTTAGGGGGAATATGTCTTCCGGCGAAGCCTGAGCGAGGATCCTAACGCAGGCCTGCCTTCTGCGAAGTTCTCCCTCCGCGAGGAAACGCTAAAACCCTCGCTTCGCACGGCGGATCCCCGGCTGCCCATCAGCTCGCTAACGAGCTCTGATGAATTCCATTTACCTTTTGATCTTCTGTTACATTCCAGTTAGAGGGCCTCGCCACCAGTGGCCAGGCAAGGATTGCACAATATGAAGTACAGTCAGGGAGCCTCAAGCTAAACCCAAAAACGGCATAAATTTTATTACGGAAAAGAACATTAATGTACACCGGTAGCCGAAAATCACGCATTCTGTCAGGCTCTGGTTGGGCCTTCAAGCCTCCAGCTCCTGGATGATGGGTGAGGGGAAGATACTGTAGACACTCTACCTTCCACCGTCAATTTAAGTTATCCTGAGTGTGTCTAAATGAGCTCATTGTGGCTCCAGCCCTGAAAGTCACTGCCTGCAATGAAGGCAAGAGTTCGATTAGTTGCCTTAGATAGACACTTGAGTATAGCATGTAACCCCCACCCCATTTGTGTGCTGTTGTGGTTGCTGAGTGGGGATGAGTGGGGTTACATTTTGACATTTTATTAGACAAGGTTAGTTGAGCCCATTTTTGTTGAGGCCCACGCATACACCCCTGCATAAAAGCACACCTTCTCTAATACTATGTTATACATCATAAGTATGACTTTGACAAGGAATGAACAATAACATGTTAATAACTATAGAACGTTGGAGCTGTGCATTTTGTAATATACATTCGTTCCTTTGTAGGACACGCTCAGTTCAAGTTTCAGGCAAAGAATTACTAAATGTAAATTTCCTTTGCCAACACCTTGAGTTACATTTCTGGACTGCAGGGCTTCAGTAATCAAAAGTTACTGGGTATCACATAATTCAGGGGAAAAAAGTGACCAGCATCATTAACATGTTAGCATGAATTAACATGTCAGCGTCATTAACATGTCAGCATCAGTAACATGACAGCATCATTAACATGTCTTTTAAAAAGATCCGTTCATGTTTGTTTTAAGCTTAGTAGGTTTTAACTTTTTAGTAAATTTCAGTTGCACCGCTGTTCATACAGTAGCAAGCATTTTCGCTGCTGAAATTGGATGTAGGTAAGCTCAAAAATTCATGGTGACCATTTCGCCACATACTGGGCCAAAGCCATTGAATGGAATGAAATTCACACATCGGGGGCTATTTGTGCTACTGCTTTACAATAATGTTGTATTTTTGCTATAATTATAGACATACCCAGGCTTATGGCATAAAACGGCAAAACAACCATCAGAAAACTGACATTGTTTACGCTAAACCCACTAATGGGAAAATGAAAAATGGCTCTTTTCTGTCCACCAGAGGGTGGCTATGAACGGTCCGCATTTGAAACCAGAAATAAAGGATTAAGGCCAAATTATCTATGTGAGGATTAAGCCAAATGATCTAATTTAGATATCCAATACAGTTTGAGTCCGGTTATATCAGCCAATCAGGAACACTAGCTGTGCCAGTGGCTACTTACGCATGAAAGAAGGGTCTGACATCCAGGAGGACCACGCTTTAACACAAACGTACTTCAACGAAATCGAGAATTCACAATAAACATCAACAGCGAAGTCACTGGCAGCATAAGGTGCCACGAAGCAAATTCTGTCCCTTCCATACTGGCAGCTAGAAGAGCAAATCGGGAAGAGGAACATGCAGACAGAGTTATAGGTGTGAGCTTCGCAGTGAAACACGAGAAAGCCTTAAGTAGAAGGGCCAGACGTCTTCCCCGAGGTGCGGTGACCTGGGATGCCTCATACACTACAGTGTAAACAGGCTCCGGTTTACCATCATCCTGAAGGATTTAATAAAAGCGGAGATGAATCCCGTCACAGCACAGCTGAGATTAGAAATGCTTCGGTCTGATGAAAGAGGGGGTCTGTGAGCGTGCTAACCTCACGGGAGAGAGCAGGACGCCATTCGACTTAAATAAACGGTCTAAGTAACGAAATACCGATGTACCCCTTTGTTAGGCCCATTGCTTCTACACAGCTAGAAAGGAAACAATGTATCCAATGCAGTTAAACAGAATATACTGTATGTACATATAAATCAGCTCTAAGTTTAGCTACACAATTCCTCCTCCTTGCCTCACACAAATGTTCACAATTGTCGGATCGTCACCTAGATTCTCTGTTTGTTATCTTTGTGAGGAAGTTAAACATTCTTTACACAGATATATACTGTACACATAAACAGAAACCTATATGGCATGTATAGGGAGACGTACCAGCAAAATCAGCTGTTTACATTAGTTAAATACATAACAGCAAACTACGAGTCTGGATTTTTACATTTTCATTTATATACAAATTGTTTGTGTCAGACTCTCTTTTCACCTAATTATCCCAGATTGCTTTGTTTGATATGTTTTTATCGTAGAAGTGGAATAATGAAAAATAGTTGGATACAACTTTAAGAATTTGTAATATTTTATATGTTTTGATTACTTCAATGAACTCAGTAGGGCTTATAGGCAGTGTGATTCAGTTTTTTTCAGGCCTGTTCTCACAGCAAGAATTATTAATCATACAATTGTATTTCAACACTCAGTACACTTATAGCCACCAACAACTCATTAAGCCCAGCTTGAATATATTCTCATTTTCGATTGCCTTACACTAAATAAAATTCTGCCCGGTATGGAAAGGTAGAGGAATGCAAGGCTTCAGTGTTATGGATTAATGATTAATACCACATGATTGTCTAAGGCGGCCTTGTGAATTTGTGGCACACAACAGTCTCACCTCTGTACCAAGGCCTCGCTAGGAGGGGCTGAATGCCGCGCTGATTTTTTGCAGTATACTATAGCGCATGTTGTGGGTGATCATGTTAAAGATAAACATTTTATCAAAGATGGGCAAAAGGTAATGAGGGTAATCTGCGATGTTCCAAAATATCAATTTCCAACACGCGTTTGAATCATCATTGTCTCCCGCTTGTACAATCATGTATGATAGTTCAGAGGCGGACCTTGTTGTTTCGCTTCTAATCACAATTTTGTATTCTTACCACTACTCTCATTTTCTTGCAAAGGTGATATTAATAAACAAGTAAAGTTTCGCAGACCAAATTACTATAATTGCAAAGCCATTTGTGTAATCTCCATTTCATGGTTCTGCAGCTAAAATGATTTTCGGTAATTACACAACTTCCGATTTGCAATTGTTATCTTTTGTACCCATACAGGCACATGTTCTATAGGCCCGCAATGCAAGCATGCTGCACTATGGATTGCGAGACAAATTACAAGACAAGGTCTCTGGCAACCCAAGCTTCTCCTAAATGCTTATCTGGGGCAGAGCCGGAGCCTATTCTGGACACCAACTGGGCACGGCGCTTGGATTCACTGCGGACGGGTTGCCAGCCCAGCGTAGGGAACATATACACAGTCACACATCATGGGCATTTTGAAGGAAAGTAATTGGCTTAAAAGCAGCTTCGGTCTGGATGGCAGGAGGAGCTGGGAGCAGCCACCGTAAACACAGAGGGAGAACGGCCACACAGGAAGAGCAGAAATGCGATTCGATCCGCTGCTCCGAGAGGTGTGAGACGCCAGGGCCGCCCGCTGTCACTGTATCACACCACAACCCCCCCAAAGGCAGATCTTAGGGTGATGTGATTTTAACTGATACCTGCACGTGGCGTGAGCACTATCTTTCAAGCATCCTTCAGAATGCTGTGCCTGGGAGGTACCAGGTTTTATGTACTTATTATTGATGGATTCACCCGGATGCATTAGCCGTTACCTCTGGGGCCTGGTTCAGGAAGCAGGATTTCTTGCTTAGCCGGATAAGTTGTCGGATTTAAGGTAGTCTGGGCTAAATGGACTTCATCTTTGTTCACTTGTATTTACCCCAGACTACCTTAAACCCAACAAGTTATCCAGCTAAGCAAGAAACCCTGCTTTGTGGAACTGGCCCCTGATATGTTAAGGGGTTGAAGTTGTGATTCTGTTCTGGCAATAGCTCTCAAATTGTAGCTGAATTTGCATGGAACACCCTACCCCTGGCATGGCACAGTAACACTGAATCTGGCACACGTCTTCCTCTTGGCATTGACATCGCGCCAACATTATTAGGACATATCAACGTCAGAATTAAGCTAAAGCTAAGAAAAAAGTAAACATCACTCTGCTTCGCAACTTCAACACTTCATCACTGTCAATTCTGAGTTGAAACCCCCCTCAAGTTCTCTAATGTCCTTAACCTCTATCACATGGGACCTCCCAATTCTGGTGCTCGCCACACAGCACAACCAAACAGAATCACATTTATTTAACAAACAGATATAGCAGAGATCAGCTATTTAAATAACTGGGTCACAGAAATTTGGATCACGTGAGGACAATTGACGTATCTTTTCATTTAGAGGTGTTCATCTCAGGTGTGATGTATCCCACATGCTGACTGGCAACCCCAAGGTAACACTCGACTCTGAAGGTAACAGGCAGCTGCTAATGAGGTGAGGTCACAGGTGGTCTGCTTGTGGGAGCAGATGGGAGTGGAAGCTACAATGTCAACCCACGTCAACAGGACGAGAGCCAAATCCATCATCATGCCACCCAACGCAGCAACATAAGAAATGTCCTCGGTGCCTATGCAAATGAACAGCTGCACAAAAATACCTTTATCTCCAGTAACTGGAACAATGCTAAACATCTGACAACGTAAATGAGTTATAATCATCAAACTCTTCCTTCAAAACTCATATGCAAATATGACTGGCACACTGAAGTGCGAGATCTGTCTATGGTGAGCTTGGGGTCAAAGGCTATCTAAGGGTCACCAAACTGAATGAGGAAGCAATTAAGCAGATTCCTCAGGGAAGAGGATGAGATGCCCTACTGTGAGACACAGTGACACTCCTACACTGCAGAGCAGCAATCGAATGTACAGGGAGCCTCTGCAGTCACTTCCCATAGAATACAAATCAAATTATGACTTTGAAATGTAATTATCGATGTGGTCCTCCACGATGTCATTCAAAGTGAAGGCCAAACAAGAGGAGGACATTGGTTCATGTGGATATATTGGCTCATCTTCTCACTCACTCTTACGGCAGTCAGTCATTCCAATGTTTAAGATCAAGCACTGGATTTTAGATGGAAGCCAATTATGTGACACGTTTTACATTTTCTTTGTTTCCATAACAGATATTCTGCTTGGCTTGGGTGGCTATATTTTCCATCACACGTCAATCGCACCGATGTGTGAACATTTCTTAAGTCTTAGCAACAATGTAGATTGTTATGAACTCAGTCATATAATGATATGAAAGCTACAGCTGTTCACAGAAGATTAGGACGGCATATTACAGTAAATCTTTTAATTCTCCGCTGTGGTAAATGTGTTGCTGTTTTTGTGGATTTGACTAATATTGATTACAGCAGCATGTGATGAAAAACAATCTTGGCTTTTGTGAGGGATTGGCCTGTGCAAAATCAAAATCACACAAGACGTGGCAGAAATTTGTTTCATCTGGAAAAGAAAAATGTTTAGGACATTTTATTTTTAAGTTCGCACTTATTTTTTAATTAAAAGATTTGAATGCCGTTCTGATTGTAAAATACTACTTGGCAAATGCCACAAGTTTTGATCAAACCACACGTTATTCTTCCTTCACTCACAGCCATCATTCATGCAAGCTTTAACAATCTCTCCAGATGATTACAGCAACAGACAGAGAACAAACTAAATGCTACACATTTTTGGTGCCTGAGAACAAATTCTTCCAGCATCAAAGTCAATTGACAATGTTCCTTCCCTAACCTAACATGTCGTCAAATAAAGCAATATCTTTGTAATATAACTTTATGCATTGTGTTAAAAAACACATTATACGGCATGTTTTCTATTTGGCTGCATATATTGTATATTTTGATTAAATACAACAAGTAGCACTAGAAGATGACGGAGAGAGAACAGACACAAAAAAAGGAGAGTTTAAATATAAAGTAAATCTGAATGCTTAACATCATTTTTAAGTGCAAAAGTAAAAAAATTCAAAATTTATGAAACCGGAAAGCCCCTTAGGGTTACGAAAATAAATACTTAGATGTCAGATTTCTGCCATGTTAACCTACAAGGCAGCTGTGATATGCTTTGTTAACTAAATAATTTATAATTTTGTTAATTATATTGTAATGTCACCAAATAACCCTCATTAGCAGAGTTGATATTATGTATCCGATAAGAATTAAAACAGACTATGTCCAGTTGCTTGTCTAGCAGAACTTATTATTTCTGAGTCTTAATACAATAAGTAGAAATTCTGTGCGTGTTCATCGCAACCTCATGCGTTTCCAATGCCGAGAGCACCTCGGATTAGGAGCGGTATCGAGCAAAGAATCGACGAGATTAACTTTGCAGAAGAGTTTTCTCAAGTGACACGCCTGACCACAGCCAGCCGGTCCAACTTGTTCCTCACTAATGATCAGATAGCTGTGGGACAGAAAGCCGTCAGACCAGTGGACTTATAACATGCATCTCAATGTGGCTGGACATCAGCTAACGTTGCTGCCAATCTTAACTGACGTCTACTGATATCTCCTCTTCATATGCACATATGCGGTAATATAGTCAGTTGATGCTAAATGCATAATTGATAACACACTTGATGACTAAATCTGTTATTCTACAGTAAACACACTGGTTTTTTTCCACGACATATCACTGTGCTGATGCTCTTTGATTTCTGCTTGCACACCTCTGTGTGTTGCTGTGGAATGATGTACTTTGGCTGGCAGCTCAAGCTAGCATTATTTATACCTTTTGGTCGGTGCTATTATACTGCTCGAGAAGCAGAGGCAGTATATTGTCATGGAATCAAGCACTGAACTGTATAAATTGCATAACTGACACCCCATACAATCTGACATGCCGCTTTGATACATATACAGACACGCAGCCTATTCATTTCATCTATAATTATGCTCGGATAATTATACAGGCACATGTCCTATTACTGGGGGTCTCAGCCCATTAACTAATCTGATTATTGATACAGAATTGCAGACATTTCCGAAGGCAATTCTAAAACGACTTTTCTTTACGGTCCAGATTGTATTTTCTTTATGGCACAGAGAATTCAATTCATTAGAATGTTTTTCAGTTTAACCGCAGCTTTGCTGGAGCTTATTAAAAAAGTCGGTACGCATGTTGTGTACAAGCGCAAAGTTTTTTTTCAATCTGTTCTTTTAAGATGGACGCATGCTAAAATAATTAGCCAGCTGTCACAGCAACAGGACACAGTATGATTATCGTAGCATAAAATTGAGCTTTATAAACCAAGTCACAATAAATAGCCCGGAATATAATGGCGCCCCCGTGTGGTGAGGTTTCCTTCCTGTCTTCAAATCACCAAGTACTCGGCGTTGACAGGACTTGGGCCGCTGACTGCGAGGAACGAATCTGAGGTGGCTAAGAAAGACTCCCAAGCCAAATTGTGATGCCACTGAAGCCAGAATCTAGGGACAAAACAATGTTGAGTGACTGGGATCCAGGATGCAGAGCTAAACCCAAAGGTGGACAAGCTAACAAAACCCAAAAGTCGAACCTGGAAATCATTAAATCCAAATCATGGAACCAAGCATGAGCGTTGGCACAGACTCAGAAAACGTAGAAAGCCAGAGGTAGGAAGCAAAGCTCAAGACTAAGCAACCAGACTTCGAGAAGATAAATCTTTAATACAATGAGTGCAGGGATGGATGATTACGTATTAACATCACCTTCCGTCGGATGTGGCCATGAGGAATTACCATACTTGAGTCCAGCAACTAGTGAGCACATTTCTGAACCAGACTGTTTCTTAAATGAGCTCAAAGAAACATGACAATATCAGTTGGTAAATGTGGCTGTAATTATATTGCATTTGACAAAGGATAACGGACACAAATCGTTTTCCCAGTTTCTTGAATGCCACTGACATAAAACTCACAAATCAATTACAAGATGTATATGACTTTGTATGCTTGTCATGCAATTATATTAACGTTACTGACAAAATCATGTAAATCACAGGAGGCTCTAGTAAATACTGCATTATGTAATTAAGATCTCTTGCAAATGAAGGCCTACAACACCAGCAAAACAATATTCACCAAATCTCCTTCATTAGTTTCATTAAATAAGAAATTCCTTTATCTCAAAGACTGTCATCTCAATATCTGATACAAGGAAAATAAGGTGTTAATGAGAAGGGCGGGCTGACAGTGATTGTTTACATTTCTTCAAGGAACACTTGAAATTCCACTCGGAATACAAACAAGTACAATACTCCGTTCTGCATTCTCAATGGCTCCATGCGATTCTTGGTTATAGAACAAAACCGATAAAAAGAGATGAACAGATATAGAAGAAGCAATGGAGAAGGGTTCGAATTCACAAAAAGATCGCTGCAAGGAAATTTAACTTGACAGCTACCAGCTTTGAATGCCACTGACAGAGGGACACAAATGTACAATGACAAACATAGAATACTTACTGTATTGACAATTCCTTCCCATATATTCCCCGGGACACTCGCAGGAGTAGTTGGCAACCAAATCCGTACAAATCCCACCATTTCTACAAGGGCTTCTCTCACACTCGTTCACATCTGAAAGGAACAAATAATTTTATACATTTATTAAGCGGCCGAGTGAATGATGACAGAATATGCTTTGTATTAGATTTTGCATGATAAGTGGAATGTTTAACATCATGGAAACAATTATTGTTAGGGACACAGTAAAAATGAGATAAATAATGCTAGAATTAATTGTCAATTATCTATAAGCTGATGAGATACAAGCTTTGCTAAGAAAACAAATTGAAATATATCTCATCAGTAAAAACTGTTCTCAAATTTCCTTTTACTGTTTTGTTGTTTACACACTCAGATTAAACCTGTACTTCTCTCATTTCACGGCACACACACGCAAACCTTTAACAGTTTTTTTGCTGTTGATAATTATGAGCCTCAGTTAGATGCAATACTGTGATGCATAAAGCCAAATAATGGATCACTCATTCCTGAAATAGCTGAAAAATCAAGCTGTGTCTTTGTTCCAAAATGCATAATTATACGATGATTATGCTGTTAAACTGAATTCCTAGTTATTGGCTGAAAAAATGTTAAGTGTTTTACTGCCTGGGGAGTAAACTGTGCAAACATATGTTTCTTGAGTAGTGATTTTAACCTCCGAGAGCCGACAATTACCCCCTAGAACCAGTGTTTCACTGTTGACATCATCTTATCCTGCATTTAGAATATTTAATTGGCCCAACGTTGATGGATATGCTCAGATCATTCTCACCAATCACAGAACAGCGCCTGATCCTCCAGCATTCTTTAGACATCTGCATCTGCCTGTGTATTCTGCAGTCAGTACAATTCTCTACAAAGCTCAGGTTGGATCTTAATGCCAAAGGTAACCTCTCTCAGGCCCCTTCTGGTGACTTCTTCCCTGTCTTTGGCCATGTGCAGTTGCTAAAGCAATAACCCATATGTTGGCCAACTTCCTCGACTTACTAGATGACAAGATTGTCTCGGTGAACTAAAGATCCCCAGCTTCTAACGCAGGGCTTGGAAATAACCTGAACAAATGGTCTTTGCCACATTCTCTCCCTCCGCTAAATATTTTCAAAATGTTATGCCTGGAGGAACTCACCTACATCTGTATACGCTGCACCGTCAGAGGGATGCAGACACCAAATTCTACTTCATTTCCCTTCTTGACATTTTAATGCGCGGTAATGGACAGCGATTCACAGTGTGCAGTTACTGAGGCACCACTGTGATTTTTTATGTTTAATTATGTGATGCAACGTCCATTGAAGTCATGGCCCGTAAATGCAGGTCACACTGACGCATAAGATGATGCCACAAAGGGCAAAGGGCAGGGCATTGCCCCGCACTGGGTGCCAGTCTACTGTAGGGACACTTATTGTATGTGCTGGCTTGATTTGTGTAATACTTGTGCTGCTCTTGTGAACACAGTAATACTGAATAATTCATTTATGTAGTACACTTTAATAACATAAGAGGCGTACTATGCGGTCTCATCTAAACTGTTACGCAAGTAAATTGTAGACCCCACCGCCGACACCAGAGTTATTCAAATCACGGTGGTCAAGGTTCGAGCCCTGCTGATTTCCCAGCCTTCCTTTACCTGTGAGCTGGGTATGAAGGCCTCTATGGCCAATCAGAATCAGTCATTATTAAAGCAACCACCTGGGAGAACTGAAAACAAGACCAGATTTGAACATCCCTGGTCGACGCAGTTATTATTCTTAAAGATAACTTCTCAGACAAAGAATGGGCGCTATTCTTATCGGTTAAACAGAATTCATTTTTGCACACAATGAAATGGGAAAAGAAGCATAAAACTGGAGGCACGGATGTATAAATGGAGTATAGAATGACACAAAAATGAGCAGATAACCTATTCCATGGTACATGTGGGTTCCTTACTTCAGATTACCTCCCCAACAATACATGTATGGTCGCTTTAAAAATGCTGCATGGTGGTAACATAGAATGTGAGAACTTCTCAGGTTCCTACAGTACCTGCTTGGAGTTCCACATTAGGGAGGGAAAGGGGAAGAAGCTGCCTAAGATGGGAATATTAAAGGAAATAAGGCAGAGCTCACTAATGAGCTTCTCAAGATGAAGGGCAGGGCTGTGGATCCCCTGAAATTTGCCGTCCCTAAAAGTACCACTGTAACTCAGGGACGCCCTGAAAACAACAGGAACGTCCTTGTTACACACACAGTGCACATTGATGAATCTCTGGCTCGGGGCCTTAGTTCCATTGGAAGGGATTTTTAATGCTTCAGCATACCATGGCATTTTGGACAATTATATGCTTCCAAATTCTGGGAACAGTTTGTGGAAGGTGCTTTCCCATGCCAGCGTGACTGTGGTCCAGTCCTCAAGGTCCATAAAGACACGGTTGGGAGAGTTTGGTGAGAGAGAACTTGACTGGCCCACACAGAGCCCTGACCTCAACCCTGTCACACACCTTTGGGAGAAACTCGAATGGAGATTGTGAGTCAGACCTTCGCGTCCAACAGCAGTGTTTGACCTCACAGATGTTCTTCTTGATGAATGGCCAAGAATTCCTACAGAGAACCAGCATAAACTTGTGATAAGACACCCCAGGAAAGTGGCAGCTCTTATAGCTGTAAAGGGAGGGGGGCAGCTCCATATTGATGCCTATGGATTTAGAATGGGATGTCATAAACGTTCCTGTAGGTGTACAAATGCTTTTGACCATACAAAGTATATTGGTGCAATGGTGGAAATTTGCATCGAAGTTGAATATTCCTTGAAAATCTCAGTTCCTGCATGGACAGGACAGACCAGATATTTCGTGTCAGATGTCAGCGTGGTTCCCCACCGCGATCGTACCACCAGCAATGCGACGACCGAATGCAAAAAAAAAAGGAAGAATATCTGCTACAATCACACTCACAATCCCATCACCAGGGCTAATGGAAGCAAAGTAAATATATTATTTATACATTTGTCTTCCCCAAATATTTCTGCAATTACTTGAATCTGCATACCTGAAGCTGATCGTTGTACCGTATAGAATAGGATAGTATCACAATATTGTGAATGTTACAGTAGTATTTGTTTACGTAATGTTTAGTCATTTGTGTTCATTCTGTGATACTTTCTGGTGTTATGAATGCACTTTGACTAAGACAAAGATGTTGGGACAAGTAGAGGAGAAATTAAATCATAGGTCAGCCTTGGGCTTGTTTGAAGCTGAACCACCCTTTCTTCTTCTCTCTCCACAGTTGATTTCGAGCAGTTTTCAGATCACAGAGCACAAAGTGATATTGCCTGAATCTTTGATGTTATGAAATGTTTGTTTACATTTTGCTGGTTGTTACCAGATTCACTTTGCTTTGGAAGGATGGAAGGATGGGAGGATGGAAGGATGGAAGGATGGAAGGATGGAAGGATGGGAGGATGGGAGGATGGAAGGATGGAAGGATGGGAGGATGGAAGATAAAACAGACACACAGATATGTAGATGAGTCCTTATACATTTCCTTTTTTCTTATGGA
>JABFDZ020000118.1:28502985-28519832 GCA_019775955.2 Pollimyrus isidori
ATGGAATGGAGGTGGGGAGAACACCTCGAAGGCTTATGGTTAAGAACAAAACATGGAATGGAGGTGGGGAGAACACCACGAAGGCTTATGGTTAAGAACAAAACATGGAATGGAGGTGGGGAGAACACCACGAAGGCTTATGGTTAAAAACAAAACATGAAATGGAGGTGGGGAGAACACCACGAAGGCTTATAGTTAAGAACGTGTGTCCCGCCTTGTGACCCGTGTTTCCTGGGAGAGTGTCAAAGCTCGGTGCGACTCTGTAGTGATTAAACATTTATTTATTTATTAAAAAAAAAAGGATGGACAGACGGATGGTTATGTTTTTCCTTAATCGCACTTTTCAGACTTTCCTGCTCATAACTCACTAGGGTATGATACGTTTATCTAAGAAATAACTTAAAAAGTATTATTTACTCTTCAGGATCTGTATTTAACTGAAATTCCCAATCTTTTCAGTGCATATAAAATGTTCTGACATTCTGAACTCGAAATTCATTGAGGATGTAAATCGGTTGAAGCCTGGTTCATTTTAATACCTCGCAACACCTCATTCATTATTTTCAATGATAATTTGCGTCAAAAATATTCCTCAAATACTTTTTTTTTGCCCGGGCAGAGAGTCCTACCGAAAAAGCCGGAAACACTCTGCGTTTATCCTCTCCGCTTCCCCCGAATGTGAGCACATTAAATTCTCGCTTGCCAGCGTCTCCAAATTCCCAGAGGCCTCCGGAACTTTCTGAAGGGCCGCGAGTGCGGCTGCCTTTCATTGTCACGCCTCAGAAGGCGCCGCTCACATCAGCCCCGCTCGGCTGTCGCGGCTGGAGAGCCCGACTCCGAGAGGCGGGAGGCCCCAGTCAACTCGCTGCTCGGCCCCGGCCAATCGCAATGGGGTATAAATAAATAAATAAGGCACCCAGCTTGTTTAATCGGCCTGGGGTGTTACCGCGGCGATCTGTGCAGGCCCTCGAGCCGAATCAAGCAATCGCCGGATTCAATTGTCTGATTCCTGCCCAGTGAACACACTGTCCTCACCAGAGGCCGTCTGGAGATACATTCCTGACAGACACCACGGCGCGCGCCACAAGCCAGCAATATGCTCAAGAACAGCTTCGTCACTCTTAACAAAATTATTATTTCAAACACTACAACTTCTTTGCAATAAAGAATGCACCAAGTCCCATTACTACTGTTGTTCCTAGTCTGCGTGTTTGAAGGTTACATATAAAGGGCTATAAATGGCATTTGTTGGACGCTGAGAAAAAGGTACATAAAGATGTTGGGGAGATTTACGGGATGGCTTTAGTTAGAGCGCTGTTACATTCACAATAAAGCCGGGCATCGCGGGCTAAACGTGGGCTTCACTCTCCAGATGCGAGTGGCAAGCGAGTTACCGTCTACACAGGAAATGGCTGACTATGTTTGCTGTTCTAGGTAAGATTGGTACTTGAGACAGGGACCAGCGACATATCCATGACCCAGATAAATCCAGCTGAAAACATGCAACGTAAATGTCAATAAATCTCCTGCTGCTTTTTCTCCATCCATCCATCCCTCCATCCATCCATCCATCCTTTTATTTAATTGTCAGTCTATTCATTTATTACTGTAACTTCGTTTTGCATCACTTATGCTGTTTAATAAACACTCCTTATCCTCGACTTCACATGCATCAACACACATTACAGTTTTGTGCTTTGAACAAATTCACTAAAGCAACTCAGCCGTAACTCTGCAGTGTAATATGTCCCTTAAATAAGCACCCTATCGAGTAAGAACTCCACATTCATAATGACTCTACCATCTACACCCCTGGTATGACAAATAGACATGTCACAGTACAAGATTAACAAGGTACAGCTGCCACAACTGACTGAAGGATTCCTATTTTTTTCCCCCCATGAATCGATTTTCATAGGTGCTGATGCAGTGGAGGGTCACCATGAGCCTGGGGCCACCTTAGGGCCACCTTGGGAAGCGGGTGACACTGGGGACGGGATCTATCGCAAAGCACACACTCTCACAGCGAGGGCGTACTGGGGGACGCCAGAGCGCCAAGCCGCCGGCTTTTATGCCGTGGGAGCGATCCCAGGCGAGCAGGGGAGAACAGGCAGGCTTCACACGCACAGAACCCGGGGCGGGAATTGAACCTGCATCGCCTGATCCGCCAGGCTGCCAGGCGCCGATGCCACCCACGGCTTTCACTTTCCCTTTCCGCTCACCAAAACATAATTCACAGAGTAACAAGGGCTTGTCAGTAGAATTGCTCCCGCTTAATAGCAGAAATCACCCGCATTCAATAGGCTGCATTTTGATTAATGAATATGTCTGGGGTCTAATGAGCATGTTTATAGCTATTAACCTGCTTGTGGGTTTACTTCCTTTAAAGGCAAGTCTTCATTACTAATTAACTTTCAGGCACAGAGCCTTCTCCATACTCCGCGTACTTACTGCCCTGTAAATACTTCCTGATTCCATTGTCTAGTGGCCAACAACAGCCTTACCAAAGAAAATCATGTTGCAGCTATTAATTCTGTCTTAATATGAAGTGTAGGGACAAAAGCACATGGATTCGATGATGTATAGCATGGCACACTAGAGCACAGCATAGTACAGGCAGTCCACGGGTTAATAACGTCTGGCTTACAGACCACTCATACTTACAAAGGGATTACCATGAAGTCTATTTTACTAAAAATTCAGGTTAAATACAATGGTTCATACTTTGTGATGCTCATGAAAACATTGTGTGGCTTCAGTGGTTCATCGGCCTGAGGTACAATACAGTACCATATATAGTTGCTTTTATTATTACTGTATAATTATTATTGTTCTTATATACTGTTTTATTATTTTTCCAACTTACCTACAAATTTTACTTAAATACAGACTCCGCAGTATAGTATAGTATAATGAAGTACTAAACACATACTAAATGAGTGCTTTTAGATAATGACATGAAACTCATAGGCACTATGATACACACACACACACACACACACACACACACACACACACACACACACACACACACGCACGCACGCACACACACGCACACACAAGCGCGCACACACACACGCACACACACACACAGAATCAAGTGGGAAAGCTTTTATCTGTACTTTATAGTCAAGTAAAAATTCCACCAACAAATCTCTAAAGTCACCTAGTTATTGAGAGAAATGACTTTTTAACCCTTTTGCTGTGCATTTCAGAAGGGTATACCATACAGCTAAGAGGCCAATGCTGCTGCATTACAGTGGGATGACCTGGGTTCTGAACAACATGCAAACAATGACTCTAAAATCAAAAGAAAGAAAAAAATCCTAAATTATGCTGCAGTAGAGTCTACAGTCAACTATATGAACAGCATCCCTGCTTATCTTACTAAGTAAGTACTCAGCATCTTTCTTCATCTTCAGTACTCCCCTCAGCATCTTTATTCATCTTCAGTACTCCCCTCAGCATCTTTATTCATCTTCAGTACTCCCCTCAGCATCTTTCTTCATCTTCAATACTCCCCTTACCTCACACGATGGCATGATGCGGCAGACCAGCCCTCTTCAGGATTATAGGGTCAGGAAAACATATTGCCACAGAAATGAAAGGGTCTTTGTTTCCTTCTGAAGTAAAGCCTGGTCTTTTTAACAAACATTTATACGAGTTCACCTGCTGCTCTTCCATGCTGTACAAAATGGCATTTATATATGTTACCCTGTTGGTTAGATCTCCATCATGAATGGTAACTGGGGCATGCATGTCCTATTTCTTCTGAAATAAACACCAAAAAATGGCGAAGAAATGCATTGTATGCCTTAAAAGGAAGGCTAATGCAGTTTGTCTATGCTGGTGGAGGTAAATCAGGAGCCAGGGGAGTCGTTACCTTGAAGAAGACAGCTGATATACCTGGTAAAAAGTCTCCGACGAGTTACAGTCAAGGATCATGAAAACAAAACAATCTCTTCTAGACACGATCAAAAGCTTGTGCTGATTATCCATAGCACTCAACTACAATCTTAGAAAATACCTATAATATCCAAATACGCAACAATATGCAACGCGGGTTGATGTACTTCAGACTTTTATTGCTAATGCAGCATGAATTTTATCATGCGTGATACTCGCTAAACAACAAGGATAGCAGATTCAATACTAACAGAGTTCCCGATAAAAGCTGATTTGATTTCTCAGGTTCCGATTGACTTTCCCATCCTCGCCTCCCATAGTTCCCAGTGGGAAGCTTAGCATCGACACGGAGCTCCCCTTGTGTACTTTCTAAGAGGAGAAGTGGGAATGAAGTACGATTCCAGGGAGGTAACCAGCACTGCTGCGGGGCTATCCGCCTGCCCGTGCCTCAGGACAATCTCCCAAGGTCCCTCGCGTCCTGTGAGCAGACTGCTGCCACAGGCTTAGCCGGGGAACCTCCCACACCCGGCCTCCTCTGGGCCCAGACAGCGGTCTTCTGCAGCGCTCTAACTGAGCCTCGTGCCTTCACTTTCATCGTCAGAGGCCCTTTCAGATGTACAACTATGATGTACATTGTATGATTAAGTTAAGCCAGTCAGATCATTGTTTTAATAGAGCATGTGGTGAATGGTTGCTAAATGCTGATAAATGTTAATAATTTTAAGGAATATTTATTGTTGAAGGTGTATGTATTTGTTTATTTTTCTTGGATTTGGTTGAATGTACAGGGTACCTTAGTTATCTATAGCTTGCCTGACCATCTTCATCAAGACTAAAATGAGGACCACAATCAAAATAAGTTAACTTTTTTGTGTTATCCTCGACAGTTTTGATCAATGGATAATGTCATCGTGATGACTTCATGTTATGCATTCATCTATTTCTTTACTGTCTAATAAAATCAAACTCAAACTCAAAGATGACAGAAGTGAACGTGAGCGGCGGCACTGATCAGGTCGATGGGTGCAGGCCAGGGGGGGACCCAGGTGGGGACCCATGTGGGGACCCGCCACAGGCCGCAGTGACAGGGAAGCGCTAATGTCAACGGCGCGGAGGCTGCGAAAGGGACACAATCACGCCCCCCCCCCGCTTTCCATTTATACCAGAGATCCCACTAACAGCAGAGATAGGCCTTTCCCCTATGTGCGTCGACTTCTGATCTAACCAAATATTGTATAATAACATTTTTAATTTGAAAGGCTTGACAGACATTGAAGAAAGAAAAAAAAACTAATATGGTGTCGCATTCATTAAATCAGAGATAGGCCACTTTATCTTAGTAGTATTTTAATACTCACCTGATTTACATTATCCCTTGGAAAGAAAAATCGCCTGGGCTTTTCAGATGTAAATACTGGGGTCACATTCTAGTCAGCAGAAAAGCATTGTCTAAAATCGCCGTGTGATGTATATATTACATGCATACTGTGCAACAGTGATAAATATTCATGAATCTGTCAGCTTGTCTGTGAAGGAGAACACCTGCACGCTCCTAATTATTATAAATTCTTGGGTAATGGATGTTGGGTTTGTCACATTAGTAAATGCCTGAAATTAATTAGAAAAATGAACGGTAATTTCTTTATGATATTTCTCTCACATATTTCGGCCGGACAAACGTAGATATTGTTTACTAGAGGCAGTCGCCCTGCAGCAAAGAGGAGCAGACGCCTCGCAGCTCAGCCCCTCAGCCCTGGGTTTTTTGCGCTGGCTATACAGTGAAATCCGTCGGCCTATTTCTGTCTCTCAGACAGCTGGGAATCCCAGGCATCGTCTTGTCTCACTACATTGACAGCAATTATCTTTAAAAAGGTCAAGGGATCCAATGGAAAAACCTCAGTGAATAAGCTTGTGTAGGAGCTACGAAGACGCACGTCATACGCTGTCAGCCAGCAAACGCACATGCTAGGATTATTATTGTTGCTGTCATCATCATCACCATCATCAGCATCATCACCATCATCAGCATCATCACCATCATCAGCATCATCACCATCATCAGAATCATCACCATCATCAGCATCATCAGCATCATCACCATCATCAGCATCATCACCATCATCAACATCGTCAAGAACAACAACCTCTTAGATCACCACAAGCTTGTGTTGCACTCTACGGCCGCGGAATAATATACTGCATAGTTTTTGCAAACTGCAGCCTGGTTCTTCCCTGGTTCTCCTTAATGAAGGGCTTCACGGTGCTCCAGTCCTGCTTCTAGGAATCCGTTACAAACTGTGCTAGCAGTGCACTTCACACCTGCACTTAATGTCTCCCGTTCCTTCTGAAGCTCTCTTGATGTCTTCCTTCCATTGATGAATGTTAACGGCCATCTCTGGCATTAGAAGGTCGCTTCCGCCCTCTGCCCGGCTGGTTTATGGTCGCTCCGGGTGTCTCCTGCTTCACCTCATTCTTGCCTACTGCTGTCTCACAGATGTTGAGCCTGGAAGCAACCTGCCGCTCGGTGTGGCCTTCTACACGGGGAATCGTGATTAAACCGGGATTATAACATGCAGATTTGTTTTAAAAAAAAAAAAGTAAAGGGGACTCAATGTTTTCCGCGGCTGTATATACAGTATGTGTTGAGATTTACATGCAAAACGTACTGGAATATGCTAATTGTTTTTCATATTATTTTTAAAGTCTATTCTAGAAAGCTCAATATATCACACTTCCTGGGTGGGACAGCGGCCCATCTCAAGCCACACAAACATGGACGCCCCAGCAGACACATGCCAAGGTAAACTAACAAGCACTGCTTTCCCTATACTCTTTGGCCTGTGGAAGGACCCACAGGAAACTGACGACCGTAAATGACCCCATAATAAAAGGAGGCAAGAATCTGAGCCCACAAATTTGAAGATATAAGCCTTTGAGGTAGAACCACGCCGTCCTCTGCGGAGCATTAAGCTACGTCATATTCTTGTTGATATTCAACCTGATATTCTACACCATGACATGTCGAACACCATTTGGCGGCTGTCATTGTGGTGTGTTTGGGCTCAGCGGGTCTTGAAGTGAAACAGCCTAGCAATTAGATTAGTCACAGCTTTCACGGAGACCTCAGCTGCTGTCAATCCGAATCCGTGGATTTTCTACTCGGCCTACAGAGTGATGTGTAAAGTCACAACATATACCATGTAACTGCCCAGCTACTAAGTTCCATAGCCAAGCATTGGATCGCTTATCGCATTGACATAAGTACCTCCACAAACCCGGGTATGCTTCACACACTGGGATTCAGTGGAACAAATTAGACTAAGTCATTCTGACCATAGATCCCTACAGTAATAACATCTCCAGGAACATCATCTGACTCTGCATTATCCACAAATAGAGAAGAAGAACAGGCTTGTCTGAATCAGACTTCTACATGCACCAAAGAAAGCCAGACAAACCTGAAAAAATTTAGCACCATTAATTGAGGATAATCGGATTAAATATTATTTCCTTCAGATAAAGTGCCTAAGAAGAAGCATGGATATTGAGGCACTCATTAAATGCAACTAGTTTTCATGCGAGACTGAGTCGAGGGTTTAGGACGGTCCAGTTTGGAAATTTACACATGCACAGAACACCTGAAACTCTCATCATTGTCTCTGAGAGATTCACCATGGTTCACAACACTTATGGCATTTTCAACGATCGATGATGCATTTTAAACACGTGGGTACTCATATAATAGAGACAACTGGTCAATGCACAAAAGTTGTGCTTAAATGCTTTGTGAATACAAAAAGCCACGTCCGACTGTTCTACAAAACTATGTAATAGAACATGAAAAGTGATTCTTACATCATATTTTTATGTAAATTAGCTTAAATGTGATTCAGAGTCAGAGCCCTTAATGTATTTACAGGTTCTTGTTACTGTATGAATAGGATTGAGTCTGAAGCAAGTTATTCAATTTTATTTGATATGAATGATGGAGTCAGTTGTTTTCCCCCGGTCACCTTTATCTCTCCTACCATGACTAGCTACACCAGTCCTGCACACTCTGCCCTTGGCTCTGCGTCAGAAGCTGACAGGCCCCTTAAATCAAGCCTCTTTCTTGTTTTTCAGCGGCCGTATGTCGGCAATACCAATGTTTTGAGGTCGTTCGTTGTGGTCACATTAATTCCGCCCAGGGAGAAACACTGGGAAATTAACTCGCTCTATCCCTTTGCGTCGGGAGACTGACAGCTCCGACAGGAAGTGCACGGCTGAGGACTGGGCAGAACTGAGGCTTAATTATTGGCACTGCCTTTGCCGACGAATTTTCCATTTAGAAACGCAGCCGTGTGGCTGTCAATCCTGGTTTAATTACTAAATATCTACTGGCACGTTAAAATGACAATCACAAGCTCAGGGGACCTGCTCATTACCTGGGAAAAAAAACGAAACGAACCTCCCGTAAATATTTATGGGAAAATAACTTAACTATAGTATAGCTAAAGTCAAAATTACTCACAACACAGCTCAGCCAGTGTCCCGGGAGGGTAGGAAGACACAAAACCTGCGCTGAGATGCTTATCACTGTGCCGCATGGCTAACACTCATGAAAACACCGAACGTATCAACAGAATCGTGGGCATATAAGAAAACTAACATATACTGGTCATTTTAAGCTCGGCCCTGTGTAACTACACACACAGATATTTGGCCATTTTACCGTCATTAGCGTACCACGACAATGCAGTCACTTATAAATTACATAATGACCAATAAGTTCGATAGCACTTTAATGGCAAGTGTATTGTGCACAGGGCGTGGGAAAAAAATATGGGCGACTGCAGGGAAAGAGCAGACCCAGCCAGTCATTAGTCCGGCTCGTCACTGCCGGTCGATTGTATAACTGGCGGCACGGCTCCTGTGCTGACTGCGATATGGGCCAGCGGCCCACGATCACGAGAAGGAGAAACAGCTTGAACATTCATGAATGGAGAATCCCAGGGGCCGCTTGGAGTTACCTAATCGCCCGAAAGTCAGTGTGTGTGAGCGACTGGCGTGTGACTGTGCCCTGCGATGGGTTGGCGCCCCATACTGGGATGTCCCCTGCCTTGCGCCTGTAGTGCCCCCCCTCCCCCCCAACAGGATGGACGGAAGCTTGTCGGGAATCAGCGCTTTTCACAAAAAATCAAAAATAATAATTATGTCACTTGGCACAGGCAGTTTTTCGTCGACACAGCTGGATAACTGTAACAGCTGGTTTCTGTGGTAACCGCCGTCCAGTAAGTATCTCCTCATCGCCATGGAAATACTGAACACATATTAAATAATATTCCTCTGCCTTCGCTGTATCCAGCGATGATCCCTGTTAGACCAATAGACCACCAGCTATGGGAACTACTACAAGTGAGTGATTTTTTCTTTTTTTTAATACTCTTTCATCGCACCCAGCTGTGTAAATGACTCAATGGTACATTTAAGTTCACCTTTAGTACTATGGTGAACCTGACATGACTGTATTTGAACTTGCAGAAATCCTACACAAAACATTATTATACACAATCATTTCTCTCTCTCTCTCTTTCGCTCTCTCTGCGTGTTTTATGCAAAAGCAGAAGCACAAACAGGCAATTTCAATTCTAAATAAAAACTTTCAAAATTGAAAGGTACTTTGTGTAATCTGTGAGAAACGCCATATATGCCATGTAGATGCCTTTAACCCTGGGTCTTTTGATATTGCTTGTAATTTCAAGAAAATAGGGCATCCAATTGCTACTTATTTAAAGGTTTTTCTGTACTTCATATTATTACCGATAGGCCGGTCCCATCTTGGCTGCATTGATTTAAATTCATTTAATCAGAAAAGTGTCAGGAATGAAAAAAATACAAATTTAATTTGCCTAAGCAAATGATAACTGCAGCTTCACGCCGACGGAGTTGTACAGCTCGCAAGCAGAGGGTTATATATGAATGGCATTTTTCAGATATGTGCAGTAGCTTAACTCTTGACGATCTCGAAGGGATCTCGCCAAATGAGAAATTAAGGAATACCATTGTGCATAAAAGCCGGCTAGGACTGTATGTGCATATGTTACGCAGATATAGATGAGAAATATATATTTTACTGAATTTTATAAATATCATCCATGACGATTAGCTTCAGGGCTATAAAATGAAGCATCCTGCTATTTAGGGTGAAGACACGCTCATCCCACATCTTCCTTTCTGAAGGAACACAGACAACCAAGCCGAAGATGTAGAATAACACCTCGACTGCCATAACGAATTAAATATGCTTCAGGTTTTGGGCAGCACTTAGAAATCAGATTAAGAACAATGTTTAATTAGCACCATGTGAGCCTAAAAAAGTCATTATAATCATAATATGTACCGTTACGCGTCAGGTAGCTTCATCTTAGTCAAACGAGTTAACACAATTAAGGTCATGGAAACCAACCCATAATTAAGGGATTCAATCACCAGCAAAACATAACAAAGCAGGAAAATGAAAGGTGTCCTCAGAAGTGCTTTCGGAGATCGTTAGCAATCTATTATCAATATATACATTAAAATACAGCACATACAAACATTTCCTAAGACTTTTGATATAGCGATTTTTTTATTTTGATATATAGTGTAATTATCATAATTATATAGCATGGATTAACTATACAGTGTATAATTAGAACCTCCATGAAAAATATTAGAGACTTTTTCGTAACATACTGAGTGGTTGATTATGTAAAGCATAAAATAATGTTTAAAGTTTTGCTTAATGTCTAAGCAGGCTGGTCGTCATGGTACCAGGTCTTAGTAGAAGTGCATTAGAGCAGCATAAATTATACGCCGAAAGCTGCCCTGATACAAGTTTTCCAGAAGAAACGCCTGCACTATCAGCGGAGTCATTTATTTTAGTTACTTAGCTGACGCATTTATCCAAAGCAGGACATTTGGTTGGAGGAATTCAGGTTAAGTGCGGCGGGGACCCTCCTCTGAACGGCCGAGGACACCGGGTCACACACTGATGTCCTTAAACACTGTGCAAACCTGCCCCATTTATAGCATTAATGACCACATAAGTCACACACAATCTATGGCCTCGGCGCTTATTTCCTTGCTGCCTTGTTTTCTGCAAACAGTGAAAAACGACGCAGCTTTACTGTCGGCCGCCACCTGTTTCCGGGGACCGGGAGCTGCTATAATGACCTGTAAGTGCGGCACGCCGATCCCCTTCGGAGCTGTGCATGGTTCGATGCGGGGGGTGAGTGTTGGGAAAACGCCGGAGGATCCACGATTACCAAGTTTCGGTGAAGGAATTGCTCAGGTGAAATCTTTTGAGGATTACTTTAAAGTGAGGAAGCGGGATAAAAGGTCACACTTGTAGGTAGGGTACCTGATTTCCGGCTATTACCAGCGTCGATCAGCCAGTACAGGACCGCAGCGGGGCTCGTGACCCCGTGAAGCGGAAGGCGTGGGCTTGTGGTCCAATTATGGGCCACACACTGCGGGTGACTCTGGAAGAGGAAGTCACCCAAACGCAGGCTTGTGGTGCTTAACTAATCAGACCTGTGCAGGCATGGGGAGAGCACACATACTCCAGGCACCTACAGCACCGGTGGCAGGTGTAAAAGGCAGAGCGCCGACCACTAAGATACCATTCAGCTATTCAACAGATCAAAGCGTCGCTGAGCTTCTGCACTGCCGTAATCATGAGACCTTGCACCCTGCACATTTCCGCCCCAGGCAGCACAGGGCTGTGTTACCTCATCAGCAGGCTCGCACACCATAAAGACACAAACGGCAAAGGGTACATTTGGCCCCTCCCCCGTGGAGGTGCAATGCAACAGGGTTACCCATGGTGCCATCCACGGCCTCATCCACTAAGCCAGTGTTTCTATGGTGAGGGAGCAAAAATGTGGACTGTATGGCAGGGAGCTGGGAGGGGGCAAAATTGCGGACTGCATGGCAGGGAGCAAAAATGTGGACTGTATGGCAGGGAGCTGGGAGGGAGCAAAAATGGGGACTGTATGGCAGTGAGCTGGGAGGAAGCAAGAATGTGGACTGTATGGCAGAAAGCAAAAATGTGGACTGTATGGCAGGGAGCTGGGAGGGAGCAAAAACACGGACCCTGTGGGGGTCCCCATGAAACAGGCTAAGAAATACTACACTAAGCCCTAGTACATCTAAAAGAACCACAAGAAGAAGAAATAGCTAATTACGAAATTGAATACATTTTTCACCCAAAGAAGGCTGTTCATCTAAGGATGAATTAATAAAATGTATGCTTAAAATCTTTAATGCTGTTTTTCTTTCCCAGAACAACATTTACCAAGTGTTTCTCTATAAGTACTGGAATGCTGAAAGTCTCCAAGGATGACACTGAGTCATTTCATATTTAAACATGAATAAGACTAAAACCCATGGGAAGCTACTGAGGGAAAAAAGAAACACAAATCTACAAGCAACTGGAATAAATGATCCACTTTCCACTCCTCTCCAACCATGCAAACCTGAAAAGGGCAAAAGTAATCTGTTAGTTAGGGGAGAAAGTGGAGGCAGTTGAAAGAAGCCATGATTCATTACACACAAGTGGTTCGCTATCTTAAGCCTGAAGGCAAGACACTTGAAAACACAGTACATTCTCTGATGGATAGGGACCAATATCACTACAGATATATGTCACAACAGACAGAATAAATCTGAACTGAAATCTAATGGATTGATTTGAGGTTCTGTTCCGTGTGGACCTCTGCTCCCTCAGAAGAACATGGTAATAAATAACCAAATGTGTTTTTTGCTTTCTGTTTCAGAACTACGGCATTTTTTTACTCGGCATATACTGTACAGTATATTACTTTTCATAGCCTTCTTACTTTTATAATGTTTGGAAAGTACAGTGGTACCTCGGATCGCGAATGTAATCTGTTCCGGACTCCGGATCGAATCCTAAAAAGTTCGAGTTCTGATCAAATTTTTCCCAAAATAAATAATGAAAAGCCAATTAATTTGTTCCCGGCGCCCCAAAATTGCAGCTAAATATGTTTTTTTTTTAACATTTAAACATAAAATGAACAGGATAAAACAAGAAAAGCATTTTTCTTTAATGACTTCCAAAACCATAAAGATCTTATCCCAACATTAGCCCCGTCCTTCCCCAATCATCCGCTCCTTCCGTGTGTCACACCCCCTCGTTAACCTCGCGTAGAATCCCCATGTGATCAGCTGTTTCTGGTTGTTTTCATTAGTCCTCTGTATTAAGTCCGTGTTTCAGTTTGTTTCCCCACACTGGTCATTGGGTGTGTTCGACTTGCTTACAGCGCTGGCTTAAAGCAACACATTCTGATTCTGGTGCACTGCATTACGGTTAGATGCATTGCAGCCTCTTACCCGGCTGCACATACTGAACTGGCTCCGTAACAACACACCTTTGCCCTTATTGGCTGAAGAGTTTAGTTACACGCATGATGTTTGTATCCCAGGCATTTTCATTAGTCCTCTGTATTAAGTCCGTGTTTCAGTTTGTTTCCCCACACTGGTCATTGGGTGTGTTCGACTTGCTTACAGCGCTGGCTTAAAGCAACACATTCTGATTCTGGTGCACTGCATTACGGTTAGATGCATTGCAGCCTCTTACCCGGCTGCACATACTGAACTGGCTCCGTAACAACACACCTTTGCCCTTATTGGCTGAAGAGTTTAGTTACACGCATGATGTTTGTATCCCAGGCAGTTCCGATGTGTAATCTGCTATTTCTCCCGAATGTCACGTAAAGCAGTGAAGACTGGTTTTCAGTTAATTTTGCCTGGCAGAATAAAGTTTAAATGAACAACATAAATGCTCTAACACGTAAGTTATTGGTTTATGAAAAAATAAACCACTAATTTTGTTAGTTACTGTAATGTTGCGCTGCTTTATTTGGTTAATCGTCCAGTCTCTGAAGAAGGCATTCGATTGCATTTAGTATGACTCATTTCCTGGCGCGTACAATTTATATTAGGTCAGCCTTCACGGTTCGACTTCTGATATTCAGATCGAGTTCTAGGTCAAACTGGTTTGTTCGACTTTCAAGAAATTTGAGTTCTGGTGAGTTTGAGAACTGAGGTCCCACTGTATATTCACAGGCCAGTCATAATGTTTAATTTTCTTCTTCTTCCTGTTATGTTTTTAATACAACACATAATTTCTGGATGTCCTATGACTTCCTGGCCAAGGCGGTCCTCTGTCTTAAGCCCTAAGATTCTTGGGAAATGTCAGGCTCACCACTGACCAAAACGGTTGAAAGATGGATGGGTGGATGGACAGATTCTTGCCAAATTATGAAGCCAAGGTCCTTGGTGACCATAACTTCCTGACGGTTGCAGGTAGTGAAGTAGGTTCATCCGCCATTTGGGTGCATTTTGTTCTTCCTGCATGTTAAGTTACTTTTGTTTGTTGACTCTCAAATTGTGACACCATAGTGGAGAAGAAAAGGTTTTGTTTGTCTTACCCAGCTGAGCATTTTACTGTGCAGGGTTAGAAGCTGTAACAAAATATTTGAATTTACATATTTTAAAATTTACAGGTGTTTATCAGTGTATGTGACGTTATTTCCCATATGTCCACATCTTAATATGTCATGCATATCTATGTTAAATTTTTTTAACACTATGACGGACGTGAATATCTTTCCATTTCAGCGTCTAACCCATGCATCATACAGCTGAAGATAATTATTAAAACACTTTTCATACTTTTTATTTGCCTTTCATACTGCAAAAAAGTAAATTTACATAATGAACATCTAAAGACTTGACAGCTTTGTCTGTAACTTAACATAAAAGCAGATCCTCCGTAATAAATTCACACGACGCAGCACTTATAAAATGCAATTACATCCTTTAATGAGTCGATTTAAAAGATTCACTTTTATGTTACAGAATCATTGTAATCAATGTCAAACCGAATATGTCACGATTAAAAATAAAATAAAATAAAAAAAACGGCAGACTTTGTGAGTGTGACTTATCCAGGACGCTAATAAAGGACTGTGGCAGATCTCTGCCCACATGAAAATCATAAGCTTGAGAAGCAACATTTAACCTTCTCGGCAAAATATGCCTGTACTGCACAGGGGTGTGAAGCACACCTTCAATTTAACGAATCCCCTCTTTTGGTAGCACAGATTAGCTGACCTATATACAAACAAGATACTGCATACCATAAAATCTGCTCTTTTTCTTTCCCTGCTTCCTTCTTTGCTGCCTTTCCCATGGTTTTTTAACCATTTCTCTTAATTTATTTAGATGAAAAGGAGGTTCAAAGTCACAAATAAATATCTAAGGAAAAGTACACAGTGTTCCACGGCTCAGTGTGGCCTCACAGTAGGATATTAGCTCTGCGCAACAGATCATGGTGTATGTGGGCAGAAAAATCACCGGCAGATGAAAATGTGCACTGAGTCAGACGTTGTATTAAACATGTCAGTGCAGAGGCCAGACGGTAGTGTTAAATGAGAGGGGGCAGGACCTGCATTTCAGCACTCAGAGCTGAGTATTTCAACCATGACAGTAGTGTAGTTTATGGGCCGAATGATACGTGCATTTCGTTTTTCCAATGAATCACTACGAATTATATCCATTTAAGTTTCTTATGAATCATAAACACAGATAATCTCATCATAAACGTTGAAATTAAGTAAACATCTCAAACAATCTCTTTAAGTAAGATTGTAATTTAATAGTCGTAACCCAAAGCATAAAGATGAACTGTTCCTACATGGATTTCAAACAGTTTTTAATTGGCCAAAATGACCTACTGTATGTCGCATCAGGAAAACGCTGTAATATTACCCACAGCTCCTCTCTGTGAATTCCTGCTGGATAGACAGGCATAAATATCCATCTCAACGTGAGATCGAACACAGTGTCTGACTGCCGACTCCCCCCTCATGCGATCTTTCCACACCACACAACCTGACACTGTGTTACGGTAGTTTCCCTACATTCTGAGGAATTTCTATGGCCATTGCGAGGCAGCCATTTAGAAACATAAAGATAACAGCCCAAGTTAAGAAGCTGCGTAAGCGTGTCAAATATACTTATGGGAGTGACAATCCGGGAAAAATATATGCAGTCAAAGAATTGATATGAAAGGTTCCAGCCTTACTGCAGGGGCTCCAACATCTGATTATTGTAAAAGTAATAGTTTGCCTTTTACTTGCGTTACTTGTGGGAGAGTTTTGGAATCGGGTTCGTTAGTCATTATGGATTAAGTAGTCCTAATTATCATTTAGTGTAACGATAACGTGCCATTATATTAAGTCGTTCTAGCTGTCAGTGTGTGAGTCTCCTTCGGTATGATGCAGAGAACCAAACAGATGGACCAAATAGCCAGCAATCAGGATGGGGAATCGGCCATCTTGGCCAGGGCTGCCGTTGCTCTTTTTACATTCTTTTGCTAATAATGAGACAATAGTTTTTTTCTGAGCTGTGAAAATATTACCCCCCCCCCCAAATGTTTTTTAAAATTGTGTACAGTTCCAACTGCCCCATTGTTTTCCCTTTTCTATTCCGGTAAAGAACCAAAACTGGCAGAAAAATAACTGCTCCGAGGAAAGCCACAGACATCCATTGTGCCGTAACTGCAATTAATTGTCCCCACGGGAGTAACTTAGCATCATGGCGAAGCAATTCTGTTGACTGCAAAGACATTTCGGTAATGCTAATGATAGCAAATGGTACTTAAGTTACAATGAAAAGTTTTAGCATTGAGTGGTAAAATGGTTGACGGCACAGTGGTCAGTGAGTAACGCTGTCACACCAAATATGTGCAGTCAGACTAATGTTTATCTCTAAATTACCCATATTGTAGTGTTCCCACAATACCAAGACTTAATACTTGCAATGCAATGCAATTTTATTTATATAGCGCATTATCACAACATTACATTGTCTCAATGCGCTTTACATTTCTG
>JABFDZ020000118.1:28519932-28530923 GCA_019775955.2 Pollimyrus isidori
GGTCTCTATGTAGTGGCACTCGGTGCTGGCATGGGGTGCTTGATGGCATGGTCCGAGGTGGGATAGCAGCAGGTAGGAAGGTAGAGGCAACGCATGAGCCACTGGCAGGCATGAAGGAGGGTGGTTGCCAGAAACTCGAGGCTCTACTTCAGTATAATGGCAAGAAAAATATTGCAATTTCATACAGTTTTTCAATACCATATAGTGTATAATGTCATTCTTTAAAAAATATTTCAGTTGTAATTTTGTTTGCAGTAAAAATTTTAGTTTTTGTAAACTCATGTCGCTATATCTAAAAAAAAAAACCCTTGCATTGCTTTAACAGTCAAAGCATTATACAATTAATGGTATCACTTTAACATAGTCTACACGGTATTTGTAGCATTTCAGCGACTTTTTTCTCTGTGTCTGAGGATGTTTAACAGAATTTACCTACATATATTTAGAATAATGTAATTGAATGTGACTATCTCACTCAACCAGTGGCATGTTAGTTGTTGAACAAACATCTATAATGACTGCACGACTCCAAAATTTGTATCTCAATGATCAACACTGATCAACACAACCTCACAAGATCATATGGATCTGAATATGACCCGCAGGTAAATATAACTGCAGACCGGTGCCTTAATGTGGAAAGGTTTAACTGACTACAAAAACTGTTTTAAGCCATGGAAAAATGTCACGTCTGCTTCAACTGTAACAGGCTCGTGCAAATCGATATTTCATTACTTCGGAAATAAGACGCCTATCTCTCAAAACTCTTTGCATCTTGTCACATGCTGATACCTTACATGTTTAGCTAAATTCATGGTGTTTGCCTCCTCCGATAGCATCGCGCGGTGGCAGGCCTTCCTCGCAGACGTGCTTGTCCTGTGGTTCGCCACTTTCACTCGGCGTACAGCCTGAGTATTTGCAGATGCCGCCCCAGCTGCACTCATCGATTAAGCGCCGGTGAAGGCAGCGGCGAGAGCTTTGATGCTCCCGAACTGCTCATCTTTAATAAGTGTGTGAGGGTGTTCTGAGGCTTCGGCCTGCACGCTGGTGGCCCGCGAGCCTCACGGCTCGGAGTGACCCGTTAGTGTGGGCAGTACCATCGATGCCATGAAAGAAGAGCGTCGGAACCGTTTTACACACTACAGAATCCATACTTTCGACAAAATTATCATAGCATATGGGTAATGAAATCGATTGAACTTTCTCATGGACCACTGCGGATATAAGTTAAGCTTGTAATGACAAACGATACGTGTAACTAAAGCTAATCCATTCCATCCATCCATGTTTCATACTGCTTGTCTAGTGCTGTGGTAGAAAAGTTGAATGGTAATCAAAACAAACTAGAGATAGATATTTAGACAGATAGATAGATAGATAGATAGATAGATAGATAGATAGATACTGTAGATAGATAGATAGATAGATAGATAGATACTGTAGATAGATAGATTGATAGATACTGTAGATAGATAGATAGATAGATAGATAGATAGATAGATAGATAGATAGATAGATAGATAGATAGATAGATAGATGAAGGTTCTTCAACGACAGTACGGAAGACAGGACTTCAGTTGTATGTTTTGTGGTGTATTGTCTTTTTACTCATCGCTAATCACAGAGACACACGCTCAGCTGGAGCACTGCTGGAACATGCTCATTTAGTCCTTGCTGATTCCGGCAAACCAGCACACTAAATGACCCCACTGCTCCGGGTCATGGGTCTCTGGATTTCAAAGACCATAATTCGACCTGCCTTAAAGCCCAGTCTGAAGGTTTTGTTTGGCATTTTGGGCCATACCGTACTGTTTGGTTTTTGGTCTGTTTAGTCATACTGTACATGGGGGTGGTGATAATGGTCTGGCCCACTGGTTTGTGTACTGATAAGCCAAAACATCATCACCACTGCCACAGGAAGCGAATGATGTTGACTTTGATCTCGAAAGAACAGAGAGAGTCAAAGTCTGGGATATATTAGACAGTCATGTAACATTCAACGCTAGTACTCAACATGTTGAACGTGGAAGAAATAAGCAGGGAAGAAGGTCGGAGCGACTTAGATAAGGGCCAGACCACTACATTAAAACAAAGACGCCTGCCTATGAATTCCGTTGTCTGTGTTTCAAGGATCTGTGGCACCAATAAGTCTCATCTACGACTGCATAGCACCATGCAGAGCAGGGTTCCATAACTGTGCGCTATGACACATCGCTCCCATAAACATAACTCAAATCATCTGTTATTCTGTGTCATGGTGTCTCCGTTGATTTGTACCAGGCAGGATAACCTTTGCTCACATCACTGAATCCCGGCTGCCCAACAGCATGTCGGTGGATCGTGCTTTTTGGATCCACGATCAATTTACGTTTAGCCCAAACTACGTTAAATCTGGCAAGTTATCTGGTTAAGCAAGTAATCCTGCTTTGTGAAACAGGTCCCTGTAATCTAATAAAATGGTTGTTTATGTGCCTTTTCTGCAATGCAGCCATCCATAAATCATGGGTTCCCACCCCACGTACAGGTATCCACCGACATGCGGGTGGGACTGGAGCCAAAAGCAAGTTAATTTGGGCGTTTCTCAATAGTTACAGGGGAGAGGCAAGACATTAGGTAGCGTACCGTAATATATAAACAGCACCCTATAGCTAATAACGCAAATATAAAATCACAATAATTTATAATAAAGAGATTGCCGTTAAGTACAGTGCTGCAGTGTTCACACCGTACTCTACAGTAAATAATAATGTAAATACAAAATCGAAACATCTCGTAATAAAAATTGATTCAAATTCACAGAAAAGGCACAATTTGTGCTGCAGAATCAAAGGAGGCGCAGAGTAGCAAACAACGGCAGCTGAGAACGTTGACGGCGCCTGAAGCCACAGATAAATATTTTATCGTACTGTACAGTAAGTTTCTTTTTATGTAGTAGAAAAAAATCACAGTATAGGTACTGCATCTGTTTCATATCTGCTTTCCGTCATACATGCGTTACGAAATACATCAGGGGTCACCGACATGGTGCCCGCGGGCACCAGGATGGCCCCATGGGCCGCGTCAGTCGCCTGCGGACCCGTTCTAAAAATAGCACAGCTCACCAGAGAGCAGCGTCTGGAAAATTAATTTTATCCTCTTGCTATTCTTCTTTAATCACATTTGCATTTACATAGATTTGAAAATGACAATATCTAAAACAAAGCATTTAAAACATGTCTATCATACTTGAAGCTAAGTTTAGGGCGTTTCGAACCGGTAGCCCTTCGTATGGCTCCGAACCTGTGGACTAGCTCTCAGTTTCAAAAAGGTCAGTGACCCCTGATATACATACAGTATTACAAGTTAGTTACGGACAGTGGGTCATTATTCGGCAGGCAGCACTATTCATTCCCATGCACCCGCTACCACCCGACCACATCCTCTTTCAGGAGTCTCTCGATCAGTGTTTATTATATACTATGCATTTCAGACGTAAATGCGATCAGACGTTATTCGATAGAACACAAGTTGACAGATACCCGTACTTGAATAACATTACAGGTATCCTGCATGACCATCCACGATTAATAGTAACAACGCTACCAATTAAAACCGCGGGTCAAGAAGCCATTTTTAGTGTTATGCTAGCATGATTCTGTAGTATGTTTCTAGACGGACATGTTCATTTATTCATTCGCTGAGTTATTTCACCGGGGTGTTTTTGATCCTCAAAGGACAGATGATGTCTATTTGTGGCAGCAAATGGAAGGTTGCCGGTTGAAATCCTGGAAATTCTCAGAGTGATTCTGCTCTATTGGGCCCTTAAGCAAGGCCCTTACCCTACAATCGCTTCATCCTAGGTATGATGCTAATCGACATCCAGCCCTATATGGGAAGATCGCTTGGGGGTTGGTGGCACAGTTGGCCCTTCAGCCACCGGAAAAAAACTCACACGATGTCCATTCGGATTTAGCGTGGTACTGCTACATGGTTTCACTCAGGTTCTCATCCCTGAGGTGGTTTGCTGTGTGGTGGGTGCAGCAATGCACTGTAATCTGTGCATGCTCCCTACCTCTCTCTAAAACAGCAGAGCTTTTCTGCACATCAGAAGTCTTGAGATTCTCTTGTATCCCATTCATACTTAAATTGACCAAGTATGTATTACTATATATAAAGGCAGCAATTCTATAAAACACAAAAGTATCCGATGGCAGAAGCTTAACCAATGGAAATGTAAAGTCACCTAGGAACATGTGAAGACAGCACATGTCCAGATGGGTAAATAACAATTTATTTATTTGTTTATTTATTTTAATTGTTGCTCTAATGGTTTATTCGCTAGCTTTTTCTGGTCCGCCCCCATTTCTATAAAAATTATAGTTTGATTTTGCTGACTGAGGTTTACATTGGTTATTACTTCATCACATTAACACATAACTAGATGGGCAGCTTGGTTTTCAAAGTGTCATTGTGTCAGTAAGGGCAACATCGTGGAGTTCAGTTTACAACAGTTTTTTGCACTGCTGTTCCGAAACCTAACACAAACCCAACTGCTGTATGCCGGATGTATGGCAATGGCATCCATCGCCTAGTTCAGCGAGAATTATTAAGGAGCAATTTCAAAATTTGTTTGTAGGTTGCTACATTGCTACAAAAGTGCCCTGAAGCTAGAGCTCTATACATCTGTGGTCTAAAACAAGCAAGTTGTCCCCTTTTAAAATTCAGCATTTTCCTTAGTGCTCATATTAGGCAGTTTACATATCGTTACCCAAGGAGCACAGGACTGTGGTGCCAGGTGGATGGATGGATGGATGGATGGATGGATGGAGGAATGGATGGGATGGATGGACGGACGGATGGATGTTTAAATTACACTAGCATCTCATTTTAATCATACTTCATCATAGTCATTTCAAAGAGCCATGGTCTTTCCCTCTCAGTAGCTATACTTTTACAGATAAAAAAGAACAATATGTGACAAAAAAAAACTGATCCCATACTCCTGCTCACTATCAAGCACTATACCACATCACTAATGCCAAAACACTATTTGTGTGTGAGCCTCATTTCATCAGTATTAATATCAGGCGGATCACAAATGAGCCATACATACAAAAACATTCTGATGTGCGTCTGGTCCCCCTTCAAACTCTCTGAGCTCCCAATTTTACAGATTTAAAGCACAAGGTGGAAGTTATTTTTAGGACGTGGTCACAGCCCACTGTTGGTATTGCAGTGCCGTGTGCAAGGTGCAGGAGGGCTGTACTCGGTGCCATAATTAGTCATAGGTGTGTTTAGGGCATCACGCACTATAAACCAATCAGACTGTCACCGCCCACTCCCTTAAAAGTCAGGTTTGACACATTGCTATTACAATGGCTAATTCAGCAGGTAGTATAATACGTCTCTGCAGATAGACCATCTATGACAGCAGCAGGATTCCACCAAAGCTCCCTGAACTTTATAATTAATAATGTGACTTTCGTGTGCATACATATGGTGTGGTTTAATTGATTAATTACGCACAGTAAGACATCAGTAACATTAAATGGAGCAACGAGTACCTCATTATACTGTACTGCACCAGGTTTGCCAAGTTTGACCAGCTGGTTGGAGTGAGATTTTCAGGTCGAGACATGCACTCATATTTACATGAATGTAACAGTAGTATTACCTTGTAAATTGTCTATAGGGTTTGCAAACTACCCTAAGGCTTTTGATGTAATTTTAGGTTTATAATGGAATAATATAGATTTGCCATAAGAGCCTGAAAGCGTGAGTGTCACGGCATTTAAGTGACAGCTGGTAACCCTGCTGTATAGTACTGTACTCTGTCAAATGAAAGGATAAATAATGTTTTGACATAATTCTCAAAAGACAATGTAGCGATGAAAAAAATATAACGCATCAAGGAAGGACGTGGCAACAAAAATCATATTTTAAACCTCCAAAAGGACGAAGAAACAACAAAAAACCATTAGCTATGAAAATAATATATTTTTGTTTAAAAATATCTTTGGCTACTCACAGGCTTACTACTTGTACTCGTTTGGTGCATGGTTTGAAACTTACCGAACAATTTTGGAATTTGTTAAACTCTTTTTTGCGCCACAATATGGCCGTCCCACTGTAATAATTAGTGTCATTCGTCCTTACTCCTTAATTCGGGTGAATATTATGACTAACCATTATGACATGTATTTCTTTAAATATTTTGATGAACACACCAATGATGTTACCCATATCGATACGGTGCCCTTTAAATAACAATGAAATACTGCACCACTGACTTTAGACCAAGGTTTTGTTGATGAAAAGTAGTAAATCATGTAGGCTCCTGTAAACTCCGGAATCAGAGTTAGACATTGAGCAATTAAAAAGACCACCTTTCATTTATTGACACCAAAGTCACTGCAGATCATACATTTAGTTTTTTGTCGCATTAACCTACGAAAGGCTGTAATTCTGTGTTATGCTGTGCAACAAAACGTTGCCTCAATACAGCAACTCTGTATCAGTTTCTTAGAGAGAGGAGCATTTGTATTTTTTATGATATTAAGAATAAGACGTTCAAGATTTTTAAATACCGTAGTATACCGTAATACCGTCGTACCATCTAAGCCTCAGAACCAGCAATTCGCTAACGATGTACCTGACTTCAGTTCGGTTTCACACCAACAGGCCCAAAGGTGCTCTGATGGGTGCAAGTACTTTTGCTATTTAAACAATGCTGGTGCTGGATGGGAAAATGACCACTGCATTCGGCTCATGCTAGCAGAGACACTGGCTTCTGGTACGATGCGTATTCGTGCCGGATACAAAGTAGGGCAGTTAGAGATAAGGGTACTGAAAAACCGTGCAAATTCTATCTTCAAGACAGCGTCTTAAAACCAGTTTGCAAACACATACAGTATAGTACTGATGATAATAACAAATGCCTTACTGTGTTGACAGTGGACTCCATTGAAGCCAACTGGACAGTTGCACACATATCCAATAAAGGTGTCTCCTCTGTAGGTCTCACTTATTTCACATACTCCTCCATTGTGACAAGGGTTTGGTTGGCATGGACCTTTAGGGATAAAGACAGAAATTATGATAGTTATGAAAATGTAGACCTTAAGCCCAGATAAAACATTCAGCATATAGTTTATCCAAGTTTTTGAGAATCCATCTGTCTCTGTTCTGCTTCTCCAGTTATTGTTGTCAAAAATCCAATGACACGAAATAAGAAATTAATGACATTTCACAGCCACTGCTTAAATGAGCATCTCAGTGGTTATCAATGCCTTTACATCTTATGTAAAGGTATCGATACATCTTTACATAAGAACATAAGAAATTTACAAACGAGAGGAGGCCATTCGGCCCATCAAGCTCGCTTGGGGAGAACTTAACTAATAGCTCAGAGAAGGTAAAATCTTATCTAGCTCTGGTTTAAAGGAACCCAGGGTTTTAGCTTCCACTACACTAGCAAGGAAGACTATTCCATACTCTAACTACACGCTATGTAAAGAAGTGCTTCATCAAAATTGTTTTAAATTGTTCTCCCACTAATTTCTACTTATGGCCACGAGTTCTAGTACTTAAACTAATACTGAAATAGCCATTTGGCTGAACAGAATCCAGACCCGTTAGAATCTTATAGACCGGGATCATGTCCCCACTTAGTCTCCTTTGTTCAAGGCTAAACAGATTCAGCTCAGCTAACCTCTCCTCATAAGACATTCCTCTAAGACCAGGAATCATTATCGTAGCCCTTTGTTGCACCTTTTCTAAGGCAGCAATGTCCTTCTTCAGGTATGGTGACCAAACCTGCACACAATATTCTAGGTGGGGTCCTACCAAGGAATTATATAAATGTAACATCACCTCCCTTGACTTTAACTCCACACACCTAGAGATATAACCCAACACTCTATTGGCCTTTTTTATTGCTTCCCCACACTGACGAGAGTGGGACATGGAAGCATCAATATCATTAATGTAAATTAGGAATAATGGTGGTCCTAAAATTGAGCCCTGCGGTACCCCACTATGAACGCAGGCCCACTGTGACATTGTACCTCTAATAACTACTCGCTGCTTCCTGTCAGTTAACCATTTTTCTAACCAACCTGTCACAGTTCCTAAAATCCCTGCAGCTTTGAGCTTCAGCAAAAGCCTTTGTGGGGGACAACATCAAAGGCCTTATGGAAATCTAAGTAGATCACATAGTAGGCCTTTTTGTGATCAATTTCACTTGTAGCTTCCTCAAAGAACTCAAGTACAGTAAAAAGGATCTACCTCTCCTAAATCCATGTGGGTTATCCCTCAGAATGTTATTTGCATCTAGGTAATCTACCATTTTCACTTGGATTATAGCTTCCATAACTTTTCCAGTAATGCTAGTTAAACTGATTGGCCTATAGTTTGCTGGATTAATTCTATCCCCTTTTTTGAATATGGGTGTTATATTAGCTACCAATTATGCTTCCAATCTGAAGGTACCACACCAGGAGATAACGATTTCTGGAATATTAACCAGTTTAATTGAAGCAGGAAATAATGTTTCAGTAAGGTTTTATTTGTACTCTACCTTGGCTCAAAGAGCACGATGCTTTTACAGATACACCCAGTAGAATGCTAGCTTGTCTAGATCAGATTTGGCTATTTTTCATCTTTAGGTGGGCCTGTGTAAGTGAGATCATGTTATTTTAAACTCACGGTTAGATTGTCACTGTATGCAGAACTATCAGCTGATCATTGGTAAAGGTGTTAAAGCTGACAGTTGTTAAAGGTATAAATTGCTACCTACTTGAAAGGGAACTCTTGCGCTGAAGTCCATGTCGAAATTTTCCATGACACTATAACTACCTTCACTTGATATTCAGAGTGAGGCGAATAATAAAAAAGTCAGCAATTCTTCTCTGCAAGTGCGCTACAGTAGGAGGTTTAACGGAACACTGCCATTGATATGTATGACGGGGTAAGACTACATCAAGCATGGGCCTATGTATGAAGTTAAAAGGCCCACAGGACTCGATAACCTGCACCCACATAAACTGAGGCTGTCGCTGGCTTACAGTATATCTGAGGTCTGCCTTGTCAGTACTTATAGACTGCTGTGGCGTATGAACCTGCTGTTGTGGCTTCCTAGTTTCAATGGAAAGCTGAATAACTGTGCGAGAGACCAGGCTACCTGCCTACGTCGGCATATGTTTCCTTCCTAGGCAGTGTATGCACAGCGAACACATATTTTGGCAGCATGGAGAAAAATGTAAAGACACAAAGTAACTGAAGCTGGTGACACTTGAGGAAGCACAAATTACGTACTATTACACTCTTAATTAATCATGAACTAACACTTACTTAATGTGTTACTTCATCACAAACTACATTTGTTCAAGATTTGTGCTTGACTTTGTACTTTAAACTATAAGAACGTTATCAGAAACTGATAGTTAATTATAATTATCAAGTATCACACAACTGTTGCATGTTTGGCCACCCAAGGCAAACAAACATAAAACATTCAAGTTAATATTAATAGATCATAAATTAGCTCATTGTGATGTCATTCAACCAATCGTGATGTCATGTGTCTGCAACGTCAATGTCTCACCTCTAATGACAATAATCACATTTTGGTAAGGCTTTTGGTCATTCCTATTGCAGTCTTGGTTGAAAGAAAGAACAAAGATGGTGACTGGAATTTTTTTACTTTCTTCCATGAACATATGAAATTTACAAACGAGAGGGGGGCCATTCACAGAGGGGGCCATCAGTGGGCCTTTTGACTCCATGCTTGGTCATCATCTCTCACTCACCACCCCCCATCATACCTTAATACATGCCATCCGTTAATTGTTTCCATTGTTCATTTAGAATGACCTACATAATGACCGCCCATTGTCCAAAGACAAAACCATGTGTAACTTGCTTTTTCTGTTACTGCTGACAACGGCAAAAAGGAACCTGAAATGAGCAATGCTACACATTATAAATGACTGAAGAGGTTTCACAAAACGTCACTGACCTGTCGCATTCTCTGTCCGTAAGCCCTAAATCACGTACGGAACATTTCTCCGATGAACGATTTGGTTTTTCACAGGTTTGTGAATATGTCCATTCATGAACACAAGCCCAGGATTTAGTAAATCCTTTCATTCACGAGATTAAGTAACCAGAAAACAGCGATTTATAATCTGAAGGGTAATTATGTTAAAATGCATGCCCTATATAATGTCAGCTAGTGGGCTTGTTAACTGGAATGCCGGAAGCACAGACACAACCACTAAATGATGTTTTCTTGTAAAACCATCGTATCTGATGACAAACAAAATAGCTTGGTGTGTGGGCCGAGAGCCACTTACAAAGGTACCGGTATTTTGCCAGTAGATACCTGTAGGCAAACCCAAGTCGATTTCTATGTGATTGAGAAATATCAGGCGACGTTTATCGAGGTATTCATAAGCACTCATATCTCAGTCTATAAATACGAATTGTAAGACAGACCTCTTAAAATGGCGAGCAACGCCCACTGTAGAGTGAAACCGTTTGGCTAGTGTTTACACACAGATAAAAACTGCATAGATATATAAAATGTCTCCTGGCTTGTGTGTGTGTGTGTGCAGCTGTTGCCCATGATGAGGTAATGCCTCCCCGTGTTTCACTCCACAGCTCTAAAGCAAGGTTGCAGCCAGTCGGGCCGGAGCCCTGAGGAAGCCTATTGGGTTTGGCAGAGACCTCCTGTGGGTAATAAGAAGCCACAAGCACCCGAGTCACACTCTGCGGAGGGCTGCAGGAGAGCCCTCTTCAGACAATATTGTATTTCTACTCGGTGCATTTCGCAGTATAGTCCAGTGAGGTTTAACAGACTATCGTCCCATTCTTCCGCAACATTAGACCTTCGAATAACTACTCCATGGAAGTTGATGAAGTAAAAAAAAATACATGGTAACACTTTAGTTGAGGGGGCACAAATAATGTGTAGTACACCCTTACTTAACGTATTAATTATTACTTAATGT
>JABFDZ020000118.1:28574415-28585498 GCA_019775955.2 Pollimyrus isidori
ATATATATATATACACACACACATATACACACACACACATATATACACACACACACACACACACACATATATATATATATATATATACACACACACACACACACACACATATATATATATATATATATATATACTGTATATACTGTATACACACCCTATATTATGCAATACAATAGCTGACAAAACATGTCTCTATTAGTAAAACTGCATGAAAACTGCTCAGCCTCTCATTGTCTCAGCTGTGCCAGGAGACAGATGGTCAACAAAACGGTTGAACATGAGAGAAGCTCCTCTCCCTAAACTGATTTATGACAAGGCCACAGAGGGAGACGCTCAAGGCCATTAGGGTGTGCCTGGGGGGCAGCTTTCAGGGGAGAGGAGAGCAGATTTGCCCCATAGCTTACATTTCCACACAAACGCAAGCGAACACACTTATTTTATTTTGCTTCCTAGTCCGTCTTTCTGTCTTTTAATCTGCCCACATCGCCGGCCCCACCCTGTGGGCCCATCGTGACGCTTCTGAAGCTGCGGAAATCTCCCACAGCCATTAATTCGCCTTGCTCACATCTCACCCCGCTGTACTCGGACGAAAACATGACACACGCGCAACGGACACGTCACAAAAGCGTGCCAGGAGAGGTACAAATGACAATCAAGACTGTAAATAATACATTAGACCCCGCCGGACAGAGATGACAGCGAGGCGGGTGACAGCGAGGCGGGTGACAGCGAGGCGGGTGACAGCGAGGGCATGAAGGATCGTGGTCAGATGATCCAGCAGCTGGAGACTGGCCACCGAGATGGAGCTGCTGCCGGCTTCTGTCACTATAATGGATCATTATGGCACATTCATCCGTTTCCTACACACCATTGTAGGCCAAATATCTGACGACGTGTTGACTAAGGGCCTGATGGAAGGACAGCTAATGTCCACCCTGGCCCAACTCTTACATGAACATGATTCATGAGGCCTGGTTGAAAAACGCGGCCTGCTTTTGGCAAAAGACACAGTCAGTGATTCAGTGAATAATCTCAGACTGCAAACTTTACCGATCATGTATGTCATCTTTTCCGGTTGTAGGAGATACCTTAGATGTCGGGTGTGACCCTACTTGCTGTTGCTCACCCATGTGTATCACCGAGAAAGCACTCAAAAAGTCAATAGTTCACAGGATTGCACAACAATTAGTCTCCCATTATTCAATGTGTCCACTCACCACCACATGAAAAACAAAATCCCATAAACTATTTTTTGGATGTGTAGGCAGGCGGTAGGGAAGATTATATATATGAAAAATGCATTTAGGGAATATAGTTTGGTTCTTTTTTTAATTGTGTTTTCAACGTAGAATGTGTTTAAAATACGTTTTTTATTACAAAAATAAGTAAAGGTATGTTTGTGGTACTATTGCATCAAGAGGCTTTGAGTCAGAAATAAAAATAATAATAATAATAATAAAAATCAGCACTGGAGGGGTTAAGCATGCACACCGCCCACGGAGGTAACTGCTTTCAAAGATGCAAAGATGATCCTCCATGCTTTACCTCTCCAGCAGGCAGCTTTAAGGCTACAGCGTTCGACTCCCGTAAAGACGCGCCCGTTAGTGCCAAACAGAGCACCTGCTGGGTCCATCGGCAAGGTACGAGTGTGCGGTACTCTGGGGGAAACTTCAGCACAATTCGTAAAATGTATGGAAATGTATGAGTTTCTTTTATTCCTGTCGATGATACAGATGCAACATAGCGGTGCATTGCCCGGCCCATGAAACGCAACACGCATCCTGACATCATCGCAGCTCAAGGGGCTGAAGTGGACGGTGAACCTTAGTCGTCTCTTGAGACCAAAAACACTTGTTAGGAAGAGTACCCACCAAGGACAGGGTTTAGTGAGGGTATTGTTTCCAGCGCTGAATACACCCATGAACAGAAAGCAGAGGCATACGGAAACTGCGTGGAGTTAATCCATTTTACATTCTGAATTGTGAGTCGCCTTTGAGTTGCTTGATCTTCACGTCAACAATTCACCTGTCAGTTTAGCCAATGCCCGACACTCAATTCTACAATGTTAATTTGTCAGGCGTCCTATAAACAGCTTTGTATTTCGCAGGTACTTCTTACAAACCATGCGTACAATCTGTCTCTCTCGCCGTCATAAAAACAAGTTTGGCATATTAGCCTCTAAGATGTGAGGAGGGTGAGCAGATGTCGCTCGCACTGTGTAGCCTCTGAAACAAGCTTAAAGCGATTCAGACAGAAGAGCCGCGATGCTGCATGACACGCGTCCCCACAGATAAGCGGTCTTTGCCGATACGTTGTGTGACAGCAGCTCCACAGCTAGGCTTGCCCACAAACGCTTGACAAATAGCGGAGCGCCTTATAGTCTTGGATTATACTTCATGAATGAAAAGCGCAGGATAACTCTGACAGCTATGACCCGTAAGCAGCACGAGTTATTTATTTCTCAGTGTATTCTAAATCTAATGGAAACCCTTGGACAATGGAACATGGGATTTTGTATGCAAATTGTAGACATTACTAAAGGGGGAAAACTAATAACAAATTATTAATCATTTATGAGAGCTGAGGAGTGTGTACTATTTTTATTAAAACACTAAAATGTTAATTATTTAAATAACTTACAACATGCATAATTAGTAGCCTATATACAGGATGTTTCGTATACTTAACGATATTCAGATGTGGACGAGCAACGTCTGTGTATGTGAAATCACTTGTAAGTGTAAGATTACGTAGCCTGTATTCACGTTCCCTTCTCTTGGTGTTTCCATGTCACTAAGTCTTGCCCTCGCACGCTTTGAAATACTGACGGCGTACTGCCATCCAGCAAACTGAGCAGAAACATATAATGACCTCATAGGTATCTTACAACAAAAGGACTTTCGAGGTAACAAAGCTTATTCGCGGTCCAATAACGAGATTAAAACACCAGCGACGCACTAATATAGCTAGCATAAAATGATACGGTGATAGGGATATGGTTTTAATAGTTGGAGTAATAAATTAATTTATAAAATCATAAATGCGGGTTAATCTGATTAGCATTAGCAGGCAGGCTAAACAAGAGATTATACTGGATTATACTGTACGTATTAGAAATCTTCAGATACCGTTCCCTAGTCGTTAATGCAAAGACGCATATTAAGTATACATCTGTGAATATTAATTGCCCGGTTAAGGTTACAGAAGTGCAGCCAACAGCCTACGTACGACGCTAGATCTATTTCTAAAAGGACTAATGCATAATAGTTTCCTTCGAGCATTATAACAATATTACATTTATACAGTCTATCCATGTATATCGCAAACATATTTTATTTATAGCGCTTGTACAATATAAAATTCAGCTGCGTTTTTTCCCTTGTACGCTCCAAATACAAATAAAAATGAAGCGCATGTATTATGTTAAAACTTGTCACAATTCCACATTTATTTAGAAAATACTAACATTAGCAAACACTTTTTTTACACCGTAGTAGGCTATAGCGCACCGATACACCGTGGACCGAAATTGACATGATCAATAAAATGAACGGCACAGAGAATGCGCCTAATTCTCCGATCGCCTGAGCTGTAATATTGTTTTATAAGCCGGAAAAGTGAGAAATGGCCCGGTACTTACCCTGGGCTTGCTGCGGGACGGCGGCGCTTATGCAGAGGACGAGAAAAGCCAAGCGGGGTCCCATCCTTTCATTAAACAGCAGGTGCCAGCTCCTCGCTCACGTGAAGGGGTTCAAAAAATAAAACAAACAAACTAACAGTGGGGGGGAAAAAACTTCTGCGATATCGCTTGCCGGTGATGATCCCGAAAGTATTCCCCAAATCGGTCCTGTAGTCCTTAGTAGAGGAGAAGAGACACGCAAGACTACCTGCTGTCAGAAGTGATGCTGCCCCCGACGCGCGTGCGGCTTTTCCCTTCACTGCAGTGGCGTACAATGCGATGCATGTAAGGATTATTCTGGGGACGCAATTAGGCGAAGGCTGGCGGCAGACGGAGCCGGGCTCCGATCGAGTGACAGCGCTCCGACTGCGGCGCAGCCCCGGCGATGGAGATACCCAATGCGCCTCCCTACACGTGCTCCTGCTGCCAGTGTGCAGAGCAAGTCCGGAGCCAGCGGGGTGGGGCTTCGGTTACCTTATTCTCTCACGTATTTACTCAAAGGCGCAATCAGAAGTGCGCAAGAAAAAGGGACGGGCAAAAAAAGTGTGTAATGTCATCATCCTGGAAAATCTTTAAATCTCTTTTAACGCTGTATTTTTCCAGCGTCTGGAACAGTTCAAGCATATGCGCTCGATGTAAATCCACAGTATAATAGTGAGAAGTCAATTGGCGATGCTAAGCCGCACAGCTATACCTCGGAGAATTCACCTGAGATTTCAGAATAAAAGCGATGCTGGAGAGTTCTGAAGATACGCTGGATAGGGGCACCTCAGTGTCCTCAAAGGAGATAATAAAGCCATAATAAAACGATGTATTATATTAAGTAAAACCGAAATATTAAAAATACATTCTATAAAAAAAATCTGTAATAAACTATAAATAATTGCGCTTTTCCTGATATTTTCTATGGAAGATGTATTGTAATGGTTATTATATTTGCTGTTGTATACTTTCTGCATGCAGCACCCCGAAGCACTTATAAGATTCGATTTGGCAGCCTTTAAGTTACCAGCTAACGATATGCAGTCGAGTTCATGGAAGGAGACATTTTACCCGGCAAAACAGAATCTAGCTGCGCTGTATTCAATTAGCGACAATATTTTGCTGTAAGTACGATACATTTCTTAATGATTTGGCAAAGATCATTTGCAGATAGGCTTCTTTCTTTCTTTCTCAGGGTATGCCGTGCCACCCATCTGGCCCATTACATCCCAGTTGTCCTCAGGATTTTCATCTCACATTCAAAATCAGACTATTTTGAATTTCCTTCAAAGTGTGTCTTAATGAAGTGCATTACCTCTGGCCACTCAGAAAGGCGCCAGAAGCGAAAAAGAAAGCATGCATGAAAAACCAAATTAATGACACTGAAATAATTCCAAAGAGAATTTTATATAATTTTATTGTCGAATGGATCATGGCACCAGATAGTTTTCATCTTCTGCTTCCAAAATTGGAGTCAATTGGAAGAACTAACTAGTATTCTACCTCCAGCCTCTTGTCTTGCGTGGTCATCGAGGAGAAGGTGATCTGTCACGAGATTTGCATAATTGCTAAAGCAAAACAATAACTGTACACAGACCAAGACTAAACGTAATAAAAAGGTCTTCTGTCAATTAAAGTTGAATGCAACTTGTCTCGAATCTCGTGCAGGGATCAGCAAGACTGTTGATAAATATTAATGAAACGGTTCACATCAAACTCACGCCCAGCTTAAACTGTTTTATCCTTTCCAGTTCTCCGCATTTTCATAACAAACACAGGCTGTTAGACTTATTTTCAGTCCTCCTTGTTATTTTGGCCAAACAACCTCCAAAGCCGGGAATTCAGACCTGAGGGAGTCACTGAACTGAAGTCAGCGACACAGCTGGTCACCAGACCAGTAAAGATTATTTCGGTTTCCAGTGTGGTGATCCAGTGCCAGCATTTCACTTCATGGCTGCACTCTACGGTGCACACAGTGCTGCTATTTCGAAGGCAGCACCTCAAACTAATATGGCACAGAGACTCCTGGCAGAGCATTTGGATGCAAGGGATGGCTTTCACCATGCACCACCAGACGGAAGTTAATTCATGGAGATCTCAGGGAGAAGCTCCCTAGATGTTTGGTCTTTGACTTCATCTGTCCAGCATCCGTAACTCCTCATCCCATGTCCTCCTGAGAGCCCACCCATTCATTTATGTCCATTGTAGTGGACATTTTATTTTTGCATCTTTTCACTGACGTAAGGAGACATATTTATTCCCGTGGTGCACTAAAGAGGGCATGGCTGTGAAATTAAAAGTAAAAATAAATTTGAAAAAAAATCCAAATTGTAAGATGTCTTATTCCCTCCAAAGACATATAACCTATAATTGAAGGACATTCTTTCCTTGGGTCTAAGGAGAATATCAGGTCATTGCAGTCCTGAAGTTCTTCCGACAAAGAATAGGGTTCAGCACCCTGCATGGAATGACGGTCCATTGTAGGACTCACACTGACACTTCAAGGGTTAATTACAGATGACGCTTCACTTAACGGAATGTCTTTGGACTGTGCGGGTGGGAGATCTACAGCAGTCTTTCTCGATCCGGTCCTCGGATATTCCCAGACAGTTGATCTTTTTGCTCCTTCCCCGCTTCCAGCGAAAAACGTGGACCATACAGGGGTCCCTGAAGACTGAGGGATCTTCTAGAAGCACTAATCTAGAGGAACCCCATGCAAGCAGAGGGCCGACATGTAAAAATCCAGACACCCACTCAGAACCTGAACCATGAATCAGATCCATAAACCAGATGGGGCTACTTAGCACTGAGCCACCAGGCAGCCTCTGCCATCAACTAAGATAATTCGATATTGTACTCTGCTTTTGTACTTTAACACACACTCGTGCTAATAGTATTTCTTCCACTGTATCTTTGCCACTTTTTAATTAACCCCCGATCAACAGACAACAACATGTAAAGTGTAATAATGCCATGCGATTATAACAGGCACATTGTAACATTTATTCAAAGTATCTGCTTATAATTTCTATGCTCTGTTGTATTTTTATATTTTTCATAGATACCTACAATGTATGATATTAAATATGCTTTTTTTTTGTCAAACAGCTAACTTATTAAGTTGCAATATCAAAATATCGTCTTCATGATGTCATTGTTTTACTTTTAGTTTCTGTTCTTTTTTTCTACGCCGCAGGAATGCAGCTCGGAGGCTGCGAGGAGGCAGAGAGCTGTCAGGTGTTTGCGTGCCTCTAACAAGGCAGCAGTTACTCACGGCAGGGACCTGGATCCGAGGCAGGGGGTGCTGCTGGCAGCGAAAGCTGACTTTAGGTGTATTTTTCTCGTCCCACAGGAAGTGGGGCGGGCACACAAAGGAGGGCGCAGGTAGATGAAGGTGACGCGGAGCGAGACGTCAGTGATTAAGGACGTCAGCTTGTGACAAGATCTCTGGTGTAAATGCCAGGTGGGGTCTAGTGTGTTTCTCTTGTGGAAAGCCCGTAACACAATTACTCGAATCAAATGTTATTTGTTGCTTTTAAGGCTGATAAGGAACAGCGTAACTAATAATAATCATAACAATATCAGACAACTGATATAGAACAATTTTGGGAGCAGTGAGTCATAGAATCGAAAAATTCTCCTTTGGCGCGTCATATCTTTCTCTCCATGAGACACAGACGCGCATACAGGTGAGAGCAAATCCTGGGGTCGGACGGGAGGGTCAGCCGGTGTGCAGAGCCACTGGAACAACCGCGGTTAAGGGCCTTGCTCCAAGGCCCAGGGTGACAGCAGCCCGCTGACCTGTCAGGCACAGAGGCCTAACCCTAAGCACACGAAAACAATTCTGCAAAGACTCATAAAGAGGGGACCACAGCGTCGGCCAAAAACCGTGGCTTGATATTACGGCTTTTCAGGGCCGCCGGGGTGAGCCGGCTTTGGCGTAATACCCGTAGACGTGCGCCATGACCTCGGCACGGAGACATGGTCGGGAAACGGCGTCGGACCCCGACCAGCTCAACAGCTAGAAAAAATCGGGATCTATTTTTAAAAAAAATAATAATAAAAAGACACCCGGCGTTTGAGAAAATCTACATAATTGCACCGACACGAGGTGAAGTCTTGGCGAAGTGACAGAAAAATACAGTCTTCAGATTCACTCTCCAGTTCCACGGGCTCGATGAAGGCCGTGGTTAAAGCGCACGTCCGCGGCGTGTGTCCCTGATCTCTGACACCGGCCATGCTTCCTCCCTTCCGCCTGGGCAGAGAGGCGTAGGGATACGCGTCACTGTCATTGGCTGGCTTGTCCGGGCCGCTGGCCGCAGCACACGCACCCTTTGCTCCCTTCCTCATGTTGCCGCCTCTCGCCTCTTTGTCTCACGCGTCCGGAGCCCTGCAGCCCGTCGTCACGCAAACGAGGAACTTGACCCACGTAGAGGATGTCAAACATCCACGCCGTTGCCCCTGGTGTCACTCATCCGAAGCCCGGAGACAGGTCACACTGCGGGGCTGGGCGACACCAACATTTATTTTTATTTTTTTTCTTTTTCATTCATTTCTGTCCTTCTTCTGTTTTATGTAGCTAATTTTACATGTACATCAATGTGTTCTTAACACACCCATGTAAAGCACCCTGGGACAACTCTGTTGTGAAGGGCGCTATATAAAAATAGATTGAATTGAATTGAATTGAATTCCCGGTATAATATCTTCCTACCGGTGTCACCTCCTCTCGTGAAAACATTGTGTATCGTCAGTGGCTTGATAATAATAATAATAATAATATGTTCTCTTTTGTTATTTTTCCGGCTTAATTATAAATATGAGTCATAGATAGTGTTAGGAAACTGATCTTGTTTGTAACCTGGGGACACCCTGTAATGGTAAAGCCTTCAGAGGTGTTTCCCACTGAATATTAAAGACTCGCGGCCACCATGCGCGATGTGGGAAATGTGAATAATAGACGGTGACGAGGGGGGGAGGGGTGAGGCTAACTGCTGAGTCATTGGACCACCCCTTTATTACCTTACATAATGGATATACATTATTTATTCTTTGCAATGAGATGAACGACAAAGTTAAATTTCACTGTTGCCTACTCCTTTTGAGCTGGCCCATAATTACCCGTGTTATGTTCCTCGCAACCTACTGAGACTGATGATTATAAAGACCGGGGCCAGCCACGAAGGAGGCTTCGCAGAGTGCCTTCGGCCGGTTCCGACTGGCTCAGGCCAGCTGCACCCAGTCATAGCGACAGGTTTCGCTCTAGTAAGTCGTGCTGCTTCTGACACGTGTTCCCTGTGTTCAGTAAAATGCACATGCAGTGAAACGTAAACATGAGCTTCGCTTATGTTTGAATCTTTTTTTGCGTTCACACTTTTGCGATTCCACAATCCCGCGGCGTCTATCTGGATTTTCGGGAATAGTTCTTTTGTATCAATTTTTCAAAGCTAAAGTGACAGCCAATCAAACGACGACAGCGACGTCACAATGCCCTGTAGCTACACAGAGGACGAACAGTGCCACATTCGCATGGGAGACGCTCGCACACTAACTGAAATAATCCATTTATCTCGTTTAATTTGACACACAGCTGGCCGCAGCTATCGTGACAGCCCTAACAAAGAAAGCAGGTAATGGAGAGTGATGCATCTGCGTATCGACATTGACACGCTTGGCAAGGACCATTAGAGGGCCGATAAAACAACGTGGAGCCGAACGCCGACGTCGCCCGATTTTCCCCGTCGGCACGGAACACAATCTTCACTCATGGCAGGAAACACTCTTGCTGCCGTCCTCAATGCATCTACTGCTCTATAGCTTGTGGGCGACTGGTGTGATCGTTCTCCTAGCTTTTGGTTTTGAACAACGCACTCGACAGACACTTTTCAAAATACAAAAACAAAATACAAATACGAATTTAAAATCTGTTTATTATGGCTGTTTATTATCATTATTGCTGTTGTTTGTTTTCTTCCTCTTGCCGTTAACGTAGCCGCATAGTAACCCAGAGGCTCTACGCCTCCGTGATGAAGGATTTGGTTCCCAGCTGCAGGTGCACTGCTGCCCACAGGCCGTGACTCAGTGGTGGGGTTTACACCCTGTGATGCACGGACAGTGCGTCGGGGTGTTTCCCCTGAGTGCAGAGGCCCCACACTCAGCCTTACTCTGACCTGGACATGTAAGCCAATGATTAACCCTGTGTCATGATCAACAGTTCTGTTATCAGAAGAGGGATTTTCAAAACCGGTTGCACTATCCATTGATGCAATTTTAATGGACGCTATTATAGTGTGGGAAAAGAGTTGTATTTATTTTATTGTAAATGTTGCAGATTTCATGGTGCACAGATATTGTCCAAACAGCATCGCAATAGATGATTATGCTATCCAGCACCTTTTATGTCTATGATTGACATAAAGAATCACCCTTTAGAAAGAGACATGATCAATATAACAAGATGTTATATCTCTCTGATGTCCAAGTTGCACATAGAATACATTTTAAGTTTTATTAATTTTGACATTTCTTTCTTTCCATTCCCAGTTTAGGACACGCCCACACATCCTGGTGTGTAGATACACAGGAGTGGAGCGCACGTTTTAAAGGTGAACGGCAGTATGGCCACCCACCACAAAGGGAGGGAGCACTTGGCACGCTAACAGCGCTCGGACGATACGGCGGCACAGGCGCACGCGGCATGCTAACAGCGCTCGGACGATACGGCGGCACAGACGCGCGCGGCACGCTAACAGCGCTCGGACAATACGGCGACACATACGCGCGCGGCATGCTAACAGCGCTTGGACGATACGGCGGCACAGACGCGCGCGGCACGCTAACAGCGCTCGCATGATACAACGGCACAGACGCGTGCGGCACGCTAACAGCGCTCGGACAATACGGCGGCACAGACGCACGCGGCACGCTAACAGCGCTCGGACGATATGGCGGCACAGACGCGCGTGGCACGCTAACAGCGCTCGGACGATACGGCAGCACAGACGTGCGCGGCACGCTAACAGCGCTCGGACGATACGGCGGCACAGACGCGCACTCAGCTCATCTCCAGGTGTGTGTGACCAATAGCTGTGTCCCCTCGGAAATTCCAACAGGTGAGTGTATTTTTCATCAAACCACCCGCCTCTTCACAGCTGTATGTGGGTGTAAAGTGAAAATGAAATGCACAGCGTGTATAAAATTCCCATCTGCTCCAGACTCCAGAATAAATTGTGAAAATGCAAGAATGCATCTTATGGAAGTGTGTATGTACAGCTGTTCATGTTCCTGCCTGTATAGAAGCAAAATAATAATAATAAAATTAATAATAATATTAATAATAATAATTTGTTTAATTTCTCATTAATGCAATTATCTAATCAACCAATCACATGGCAGTTGCTTCAATGCATTTAGGGGTGTGGT
>JABFDZ020000118.1:28687403-28697581 GCA_019775955.2 Pollimyrus isidori
ATCTTCTCTGAAATGTGTGGATTTCCTCCAGCTGCTTTGCTTTCTCGCCCAGACAGAAGAAATCCCAGGTAGAAACACAGTAACCAGCATCTATATATCACCTGAGGTTTTGTAATTACTAGTGTGTGTCCTGTGACTGGCATCCCATCCAGGGTATATCGGTATTGTGCCCCGTACTTCCTCAGATGGGACCCAGGGCTCCTACAGCCCAGAACTAGACAAGTGATTGGTGGAGGGAGGAATATCATCATGACTAAGAATGATTCTGATTGGTGGACTGCAATAATAATATTGCTTGATGCGATATTGTCTGCATACACACATGGCATTTTCCCAGTTGGTTCTCAGTTTATGCGCCACAATGCTACTTGTCATATGCATTGATGCTATGGATGATAATCAAATGAAAGCTGACAGCACTTTGTACTAAGCCTAATTTTAAAAAATCAAAAGCCAGAACAATGCATGATTTACCCCTTATTATGATCCCAGTAGCGCCACTGAACTATTGACATGGTTTGTTATATTAAGTGTTTTTTTTTCATAACAATCTGACTGTGAAGATTATCAAGTCTCTTTAGATTAACATGTTGTAACAGGGTCTTTAGATAGACTTGTATTTTTCTTTTCTAAATGATGTCCTGCTTGGCATGGGTGGTCAGTGCTTGGTGAGCTGCTCAGCATTATGTAGAGATGTTTCCTAACCCAGTCCTTGGGGACCCCCAGACAGTCCACATTTTTGCTCTCTCCCAGCTCCCTGCCATACAGTCCACATTTTTGCTCCCGCCTGTCATGGACACGACCCAGACGGGGCGGGGCCACCCCACAGGGACCAATCCCGGATCGTCCACGGGGGTATAAAAGGGCAGAGACAAGGAACGCCCTTTGCGAAGTATTCGTACCAATATTTGCATTGTACAATACCGAGCGCTTTTCCCTGCCTGCCTTTCGTCTCTGTTTGTTCTCAGTCCCTGGCCTGTCTTGTCTCTGCTCTCCGTCCCCAGCCCAGCTCCTGTCCCTGACCTGCCCAGCATCTCGCCTTCCCTGCGTTCCCTGCGTGTCTGTGAGTCTGCCTGCTTGCTCCCCCGGCTCACGACCTGCACGCCTGTACAACGACCATTCTCTGCCTTTGCCCCTTGGACACCGTCGCCTCCCGAACCATGGCTTTCCCGACCTACCTGCCCGTCTCCCGACCATTCTTCTGCCTGACCCTTTGGACACTGTTGCTGCCTTGAAGCCTTCATTAAAATCTAAGTGCTTCGCATACCTGGGTCCGTTCCTCTGTGGGGTTTCGTTACACCGCCCAGCTCCCTGCCATGCAGTCCGCATTTTTGCTCTCTCCCAGCTCCCTGCCATACAGTCCACATTTTTGCTCCCTCCCAACTCCCTGCCATACAGTCCACATTTTTGCTCCCTCCCAACTCCCTGCCATGCAGTCCGCATTTTTGCTCTCTCGCAGCTCCCTGCCATATAGTCCACATTTTTGCTCTCTCCCAGCTCCCTGCCATACAGTCCACATTTTTGCTCTCTCCCAGCTGCCTGCCATACAGTCCACATTTTTGCTCTCTCCCAGCTCCCTGCCATGCATTCCACATTTTTGCTCCCTGCCATAGAGTACACATTTTTGCTCCCTGGGGGCCCCTGCGTTGAGAAACACTAATGTAGAGCACTGGTGGCGGAGCTGCCTCGTGAGGGTCATCAGGTTCCAAGTGGGCATTTGATTTGATGGCATTTTTGACGTAAATCACTTGACATCATTACCTTAAGATCCCACTTTGCCATTCACATGGTATTTGAAGTGCCTGCAGAACATCTACCCACTTAATTAAGCAAACTCAAACCCTTCACTGAACAAAAGATCACCAGCACTAGGGGTGGCAACCATTAATTTGGAGACATGCAGGCAGCCACATGTCTGTATAGAGTAAGCTATGTGTCTTTTTGGTCCCGTTTTGGTATCATAGTATATCGTCCTCATGCTATACAAAGCATGACTATATAAATCTATAAAGTATAATGACCTGCATTTTCCTTCAAGAGAAGGAAACGCCAGAGTAGCTGATCAAAGAGAGTCGGACAACACGGGGGTCCCAGGAAGAAGCACAGAGATTGGATTTTCTGGTTCCAGGGACCGGAGGTGTGAAAGTGGGAGACGAACAACAACAGAAGCGACAGCATGCAGATGTTCACTGTTATGGTGGGGATGGTGAAATAAATGAACAGGTAGAGAACAACGAAGCAGGCGGACAACTAGGGCGAAGGCCGTTTGTGCAAAGAAAGTGAAATGAAATGATTACACTTTATTGATCCCCGTGGGGAAATTCGTTTTTTTCACCTGCCCCATTTTACTCTCTGTAGGTGAGAGCACAAATAATTGCGGTCGTCCGACTCTCCTTCCAAACAAATGACGCACCCCCGCCCCCAGGAAACGCTAAAGAAATCTGAGGGAAGCAGAAATGTGGACTTTGATCAGAGCACCGACGACGCCGATCAGGTCTCCCCGCTGATGCCTTCGACCTTTCAGCTCCGCCGCACAATGAAATGCGGCGATGTGATTGAGCAAAGGTTATCATACACAGCCATGTAATTGGTTTTTCTTGTTAAGAAAAACACACACACATTCATGGCTGATTTAATTTCATAGTACCTTTGCATTCACTCAGACTTCTCAGGGGTTTAATAAACCTATAAATAACAAATTCGGTAAAAGTCAAACATTTGAGTCTTATAACACCATATTTCAGGAAGAAAAAAATAAATAACATTTAACCATCGCAACATGGCCAAAGGCACTATGGTCGATGCATCCGAACGGGTCTTTTGGCTAAAGTCCAGTTGAAATTAAACAAGGTTGAAATGGGGCCAGATTCCGCCTATTGAATCCCTTCAATAATTCAATTTCCATTAAAAAAAAAATATGATATTTTACATCATCCTTCCAAATGGAAACGCACGCAGTTCATTTTGATTGTAGGTCCTCCTGCCGTCATCTAATAAACAGTGTGTCTGCTGCCATGTTCTTAAATTAAAGGCACTGGTATAAAAACTGATTATTAACTAGTAATCTGGGGAAACCGGCTGGAATTTAAATCAGTGCACGTTACACCCTCAGTGGACCGACTCTGAGATCCCTGCCTGCAAAATTAAACAAGCCTCACGCCCTCAGAGACGCACAGTCTGCCGGTAATTAATAATAACGGGATCCTACGGACAAATATGAGCCTGCTTGTTTATCCGCGGCGGTCGGTGGCCCGTTGAAGCGATTTCACGGAAGGGGCACCGGAGGAGAGGGCCGCTGCCTCTTCGCCGTACGGCTGTGGCGGCGTTGGCACCCGAGGCAGCCGCCATGCCTGAGGGGCCAGTCCAGCCTTGCGGGCTCCTTTGTGTAGAGCCATGAGATCACCCTCGTTATGTTCAGAAGACTTCGGCGGAATGCCCTTGGGGGGGGGTCCTTTCATAATGCGTTTGCTTATCTGTGCGTGTTTCCGCTTACCCAGAGCGATGGTGTCCCCGGGAATCGATGCTCGGCTGAATTTTCGATAATACTTGCGACCTATACTACAGACTCCAAGGAGCACTTTTTAGAGACCACCACACTCTGGCCATGCATTTCCCAAGACAGCTGATATTGTATGACGTCTTTCTAACCGCTCATCTTTTAAGTCATTTTTACTTTTCAAAGAAGTACGAGTGAAGCATCATCCAAACATTTTTTCAATTGATAAATGTAAGGTTCTCCATTCGACCTTAATTACTGAGTCCTAACACACATCGTGCTGTATTGGGGAGTCTGCATACCATCTCTCAGTGACGCTCCAAACATAAATCATACAGGTTGGATACATTTTGGGCTCCGTGATGTCATCATAATGACGATGATGATGATGATGGTGATGACATCACGAGTTTCATCCAGCCATCCAAGCTCCGACTGTAAATCCTATGTGGGGTTCTGGGGGGGGGCGTCAGCTAGAGGGGTTATAGAAGCCAATAGGAGGCGCTAAGCAGAGGAAGACTCTGGACAAGATAGCAGCCCATTGCAGGGCAATTAGGGAGACCAGTTCTGACTGGGTGTCTTTGAGTTGCTTCAGCATGCTTAGAATGTAAGGAGCTGAGCTCTATATAAACTTGGGAAAGGAGAAACATTTGGCACTATACACAAACTCACAACACCAGGCAATTTATGATGTGTACTCTAGGAAATTGTATGCCCCATTCCTGAGACATTTTTCTTATTGAAAAAGGAATGCTTTGCAGAATGAGATTCTATTGTGGGGCTTGTACTGAGATTTAAATCCTGCAGCTGTGGATTTAAGTATCTAATCTGACGTCTGTGAGATAACATCACTGAACAATTGATTTTGAAAGTATATATATATTTCTCCTGCATTTAAATGACTTTCTAAATGAAGTCTTTGCCGTGATTAATATTATAAGCTAACAGATTCTTCAAAGAAGGCATATTCTGCACAAAGTTACTCTCCCAAGTGAATGTTCTGAAAAACACCTGTCAAGAGTATAATAGAGGGAGACTCACAAAGGAATGGTAATAAAATATCCTGCTTCTTAAATCCGTAAATGTCTTTGCAGATTCTTTTCTTATCAGATCAGCTAGGGAAACTGGCCTTGCAAGTATTGTTGAAGTTTTGATTAAGGACCATGTTTGCTGCAAGGATTATTTGTATTATATAATGAATTGTCGTCAAAAACATATAAATGAAGGCAACTACTCATTAGAAGTGAACACTGAACATTTGGTGTGGTAAACTGGTAGTTATGATAACATAATCAAAGATGGACATTATATATATATAGCTTATGTTTTGTTGTATAGTAGATTTCTTACTAACTAAAGCTATTGAGCCGTGGAGAAAATTAAGACACTACAGAACAATTTTTCCTTTCTTTCATTTCTCAATTTATGACTATGCATCTGTGTCAACTATACGTTTGACACCAACTCCAACCTGGCTTCTTCCTTGCTTTATGGAACTTCAGTCCTGCTTCTAGGAGCCTGACATGAACGGTCCTAGCCGTGCACCTCACACCTGCACTTAACGATTCCCATTCCTTTCCAAGGTCACTTGAGGTCAGCCTGCGTGAGAAACTGTCGGATAAGTTAATAATCATCTCAGACATTACAAATTCGCGTCCGCCCTTTACCTGGCTGGTTTCTGGTCACTCCCAGTGTCTCCTACTTCACATTATTCTCATGTTCTGCTGCATAAGACATTTTGAACCTGGAAGCAACCTTCTGCTCAGCGCGGCCTTCTAGAAGCAGAACCAGGATTTAAAAATGCAGATTTGTGTAAAAATATGGGGTGGTCTCAATTTTTCCATTAGAGTGCTGCATGATATTTCATAATGAAGCATACAGTAATATCCTCGTACCCACAGGTAATAAGTTCCAAGACCTACCACAGATAATGGCAGACCATAGGTACAGAGGTCCCACTGTATGATACAGACCTATGATTAATATTTTTCATACCGAATGCAGACAGATTGGAGCCCAGTTCATTTTTTTCCCTTTCATAATTCTTAAAGATATTAATTTAAATAATTAATGGACCTTCATGCCAGAGGTTTAACTATTAAATTAAGGAACATGGAGACAACTTCTTGATAAAGCAATTTACCACGCCGTTTTAGCAAACTTCGCAAAACACACACCTCAGAAACTGTTTAAAAGCAAATGACAGTTCAATGATCAAACAATTCCATTTTTTTTTTCCCAGAACAAACTTGAGTGCTTCAAGAATTTACATAATGTTAAGTACAACTTTGGGCCTAACTGTGTTTTCTTCCTACTTTGTATGTCAGCTACTAATACTAATAGTTTTATGTTAAAACTGGATTTATATAATTAGTGCAGTAGAATCAGTATTACTCGATCACATAATTTAATTTAATAATATGTTAGTGTAGCACATAAATATGGGCAATACTAGTAGCGTTTAAAAATAACCCTAACGAAACAGCAATGGACAAATGAAGTATTAGAGCATTATGTTGATAGATTTCCCTAGTGAAACCTAAGGTTCTTTTAGTTGAATGATGAGGCAGGTTCCTTAAGCTTAAGCAGTTTATTAAGACGGAATGAAGATGTTACAGAAGGATGTTTCACCCTGCCGGTTCGGAGTCTGTCTGTGTCTGTCTCTGCCCCCCCCCCACTGAGGGAAGCAGGCCCTTTATCTATGGTCTTCATACAGACTCCTGGAGCCAGGGGGTCTGATGGTCTCGGTGTGAGCAGGTCGCATGAGAGCCAAAGAACACGATGAGCGAGTCGCAAGGACAGAAAGAGATATAAAAATAAGAAACATGAAATCTATAAATGAGTAAACTAAATGAATATAATTAAATAACTACAAATTAAGTAAAGAAATCCCTCAATACATTAGTGACAAATAAATCATATAAAATATAAAAAGACCAGATAGTTAGAAATTGCATCAAGCTTTTGATTTATATAGTGATGTCAATAATGCAGTCACTGCCATTATCCAAGTCCGTGAAAATGCTAAATTTCAAAATCTTTTCATAAGGTGGCCCCAAAACACCTTAATTCTTATCTGCTAACAATGTATTATCAAATTGTTCTTTTTTAATCCAAGGGTTTTGTTTTTGGTGCAGTGCTTCCATAAGGATTTTACATCACTAGTAAAGTACCTTTTTGATTGTTATTAAATGGGATAACATATCAGCTCCTGGGAAGCCTCACAGTAAAGAAGTAGCTCATTAAAACTGGAACTTGACAAAGACTTAAACATTTATGCTACTCGTAATATTTTAGGGAAGCCCTCAGGTGTACGGTCGAACCTGAGACATTTAAATATTTGCCATTCCATGAGGTTCAGGTTTTCATTACTGTGGGGCATATGTGTATCCAAATCCCTTGAAAGAGCCCCAGTAACGGCTGCCATGAATACTGGAGATTTATTGCCTTAATAAGAAAATGGACACCTATTATAAAACGGTATGTAGTACATCACACGATAAGGCATGAGAATAAAATACATTTTCTAATCAATATACTTGCATCAAAAATTTATAAATATTTTGCCAGTGCCTTAAAAATAAAAATAACTCAAATACTATTATCTGGTACACCCCAGTGCTTGCGCAGAATGTGTCATATAGGTGTATAGGAGTAGGCAGAATGCAGAATCAGGACCTCTTTGGAGATGCTTGTGGTGGCCTTTCGGTCAGCATGATAGTGCATATGCCTTTGCTTCAGAATATTAATAGTTAGTGTTGTAGCTGTATTGCGGATGAAAGCAGGAGGCCAGTCCTGTTTGATCTGTCTTTTCGAGAGACTCCCAAATTTACATAAACAACAATATGGTTAAAGAACCGGGCTAACGATTCCACTGAGCGTATTTATGTGTGGGTCATCTACATATTACATTGTGGGGACAAAATGTCCCCACAACGTGGTGATAAAACCTGTTACGTTGACATTGTGGGGACCACTTTTTTGTTCCCTATGAGGGGAAATTCAGTTTTATAAAAATCTACGAATGCAATCAAAAAAAACAAAGTTTTGTACTTTGTTTGGTTACTTAAGGTTAATGTTATTGAAATAGCATGCAACAAAGGAAAACACTTTCATTAATTTCATTAACATTTTCCAGGTTTCAGCCAGAAGCTGGGCTGCTTGTGCTTTGGCCTAACTAACGTCTCCGTCGAATTTCCAGCCCGGCTGGGTCCCAGTTGTGAAATGGACCACATTTGTAGACTCACAACTACAGAGCAAAGTTATATCAGCCAAGTTTCTGTGTCATTGCTGTTGTGCAGTGATGTGAAATATCCAATTTAACACTTCCATACTCCCCACAGCTTATGCATGTATGTTTATTCAACAGTTTCTTAGGCTAATGTAATTGTTCAGAAGTAAAAACTCCTCAGTATAACTTGTTCAATAAAAATCATTTTGGAAATTCATGGTAACTAACCAACCACCAACTACTACTACTACTACTACTACTACTACTAATAATAATAATCAGTTCACCAGCTGCAATCTGACAGCAGGCAGCCTCTATGCAGACAGAGCCTGATGTCTATCCATCCTCTATGCGAGGCTCCACCCCCATCTGACAGCAAACACTGTCCAGTTACCTTCACTTTTCCTTTCTTCTGACACTAATGGCTGTTGGTTGTAAACCCCCCCCTCCCCTCAAGTTGTTGAAGTACATATTCTTACCTGATCCACAACAATCGTGCAGTAAATGTACATAAAATCTGTCTGTTGCAGGCACTGAAACTCCAAATCGAAATCTAGAGGCGATCGGGTGCAGACTTGTAATGGACTGCATGCCATGCGAATCGAAGGCCTTTTCGAAGGACTAAGAAAACTCCAGTGTCCTCTGAAGTCTCTTTGCCGCTGTGTAATCGTGGAGACGCGCGGACGAAAGCAGAGTGTTAGAGCAACAGCGGCTTGGCCCAAGATTTCCTGCAAAATCCTTTGAAATTGCATTTTGGCAGAATCCCACAGGGCTCTCAAAAATCAGCCTAAGAGACATCGGGCTTTTTCTGCCAGAAACATAAACTCGAAAGCATCTTTATTATATAAAGATATAGTTTATTTCCCTGCCCAGTTCTCCCCATGAGATATTAACACGAGAACTTTCCCGGCCTTCAGACCACTTAGCTGCGTCAACTGCTGGACAAAGCCAGACGCAGCACACAATGTAGAAGTAGGGTCTCCATCCATCCATCCATCCATCCATCCATATATTTTCCAGAGCTGCTTATCCAGTATAGGACTGCAGTCAGCCTGGAGCATATCCCAAGATGCACTGGGTACAATGCTGGGGACACACTCACGCACGATTGCATATTAAGGACAAGTTAACGGCACCATTTTACCCAATGACGTGTTTTTGGACTGTAGGAGGAGACGCATGCAAATGCAGGGAGAATGTGCAAACTCAGAGGACAAGAACTGCATCCACCATCTTAGGAATGCGGCGCTGTCTTTATATTTCTGAAATATTTAAATCGGCATTTTTAAGCGACCATATAGTTCTTACATTGCACTACTAATGATGTATGAAGTGATAACAGTACAGAAATAGCCAATGATGTACGACCCCTGCATCACTCAGCTTACAAAACATTTGTTCGTGCAAATATCCTTACAGTATATGATTGTTCACATGTTGAATAAACATTTAATGGAAAATTACCTTTGCTGATTGGAAATACATCCATCCATCCATTTTCCCTTCCAGCTTGTCCTGTTCAAGGTTTCTGGGGTCCAGAACCTATCCTGGAAGTTTTGGCCACGAAGCAGAAGATAACCTAGAATGTGGTGTCAACCCATCGCAACCAATTCAAAATCGTTATTCAATAACTTAATGTTGTATTACCTACTTAATATGCTATTAGACGCTGGTAATTTATATGACCGGTTATGTATGTCTGGTCTCCAGGTTCCGTTTAGGATGTTTTTATAGGTGCACCGAATCTCCAGCCTTTGCGTGAATGCTCTACACCACCCAATACCTAGTTAGGTAATGATTTGGATCAGCTGTGTTGCGTATATCATGTTAATGAGCAAGATAGAAAAACACTTTAATACACAACGGCCAGGAGCTCAGTGCTGATTGGTGGGCTGACCTGCAAAGGCTTGGAAGATGTCTGCCTGTGGCCTGTTCATCATACTGTTAATAAGAGGTTATGGACTTTGGTGGCGTTCTGTGCTCAGCCCAGCGTGTGCCAGAGCACTGGGGTCAGACTCACACCACGGCCTGCCGGCACCCAGCATTCCAGGCTATGTAATATGGATGTGGGTACAGGGGGCTCCCTCAAAGCAGCTCAAAACCTAACACGTCATTTACCTCTTTCTTAGCCTGGGGGGGGGGGGGTTGCAGTGTCATTTTCTCTTAATATAGGAATTCTCCGAATCACATACAACAGATCACTACTTTTTTTTTGTAAAACTACAAGATGTTATGACGTCTCGTTGCGCTTATAAAATGAGCTCAATCGTTTTGTTGATTTTACTTGTCATTCTTTAATATAAGGTTAGCTTGTATTTTCTTTAGTTATATTTCTTATGACTTAGAATAATCGGTTAGTTGAGGAAATTGTTACGATAAGATTTTAACAACTCTCAGCTATTAGTTAAGTTCTCCCCAAGCGAGCTTGATGGGTCGAATGGCCTCCTCTCG
>JABFDZ020000118.1:28740504-28751315 GCA_019775955.2 Pollimyrus isidori
GCCCTGGGTGGACAAGGTACAAAGGGGGAGCCTTCACACTCCATAACACTGGCTGTGGGCCTGCGTGATTCCTACACCTGAGGATCCTTGTTATCCCAGTGTGATCTGAGAATGTTCCAAAGATCATCTTGCGATATTACTGAAGGCTTGACTTTCTTGGTGTTCGATGTCCCTGTAAATGTTTGATGGGGTTGAGGTCAGGTGACTGAGTCTGAGTGCTCCTCATTCTTCTTAGTTCTTGCAAAGCTTTGAGGTATTTTGATGGTCTTTATCCTGCTGCAGCGGCGCACAGGAGAGATTTTTGAAGTGGGAAGGGGAACCAAGCACTAAGCAAAAAGTTCTTTTTAACTTTTACAGCCATGTTGATGAGGCATTTGGTGTGATTTAGGCCAAATATACTAGATAATTTGATTGACATTGTTACTGTCTGGTATGAAGTTGTCAATGACTCACAAATTTTCAATGCAGTCTCAGACTTTTGGACTCTACGGTGCGTCAAAAAACTTCATAACTGCCTTTCCAGTTTTTTCCCCATTGGCCTCAGACAAAAACTCGGACCTCTAAAATAATGACACGGCCTTAACTCAGCCAGTGTCAGGATGAACCTGCATTTCCTGCCAAAGTGACAGGCTGGCACATGGCACGAATGTGACGAGTGAACATGACAGTATGAAACACTGCTCTGTGTAGGCCTGTCCAGTACTGATGACAAATTCCTACAAAATGACAGCGTGGCAGACTCATGCACAGCCTTTGATGTCTTCAGTTCCCAGGAGAACATCTTATTTTCGCTGCCTGCACTCGTAGCTTTTCACTTCATCTTGTCTTGTCTTTAATATTAGAAGCTTCTACAAAACCGTGTACAGCAATAAACTCAAAAACAATAAGTGATAAAAAGACTACACAAAGTTAAAACCAGGGAATGAATTAGTTTGATGCTACGGCGGGGTGTGATTGAGGGAGAGATCCATGTATCGGGTCTGACAAGATGGGGTTTGATTAGCGAAACCGAACATGAAGAGAGACCGAAAACAATGGAACCACGAGGGTGCAAAACTATACTAAGGCAGGAGCGACGCCAAGAACAACACCAGGGGTAGGTAGGAATACAGCGAACGACAATAACCAGCACAGGGTAACTACAACTAAGAAGCACACAGCAACACAGGGGAACAGCCACAATCAACCAATGAGGAACAGAATAAAAACAAGCACTTAAATACATTACTAATAAGACACGACGCAGGACAGGTGAGAACAATAACCAAATCAACCACAAGCCACAGGGAACAGGAGGAGTAAATTACAATAAACATGTGATATTGACTAGGAAAAAGTAACAAATTCAGAGGGACAGATATCAAGGAACATAAGTAAAACACAACATATACAAAGCACAGGGGGGTAATCATGAATGAGACATAACACAACCATACAGACACTAGGGGGGGTGTTCCATGAAGCAGGATTAAGGGAAAGTCTGGCTTATTTCATTTAAGTGGGAGTTCCATTCCATCAATGTATGTTCAGATAATCCCCACTGAGCCACCATGGTAATTTAGGTGAGTGAACAGGTCTGCTCCAGACCAGGTTAACAGTCTCTCAATGAATGTCCGACGTTTGGGAACAGATTCACAAAAGATCGTCCTGTCGGACGAAATTCCGCAATCTCACTACTCATGTCATGTAATGCATATAATAAAGCCTGTAAAAATCATGTCTCAGCATTCTAATTAATTCCAAAATAATTAAAATAAAAGCATACCCATATTACAAAGGCCAAACATGACGATATTGGGAAAAAAAACCCATTAAAATAATATGAACAGGAACATGTTTTTATATTTTGTCTACTTTGAAAGTTTATTAGTAAAGTAACAAAGACAAGATACAAATATTTGGGGAGAACATTTCACATGGTTGCGATTGAAAGTATTTTACAGAGATCAAATAATACACAATAACATTTTACAATAAGAACGACACGTGGATCATGGGTCCAAACCAGGGTAATCCGTCCAACAAGTAGGCGCGGAACTTGAGGACCCTCGGCGGAGCGAACAGAACAAGCCAGGATCAGGGGAGCGGGTAAGTCAAGGACGGGAACTGGGCTGGAGAGGAAAGGCCAGAGGGTAAGATGGCACTGAGGGTTAACAGGGGCCTGTTTCAGGAAGCAGGATTTCTTGCTTAGCCGGATAAGTTGTTGGAGTTAAGGTAGTCTGGGCTAAATGGACTTCATCTTTATTCACTTATATTTACCCCAGACTACCTTAAACCCAACAAGTTATCCAGCTAAGCAAGAAACCCTGCTTTGTGGAACTGGCCCCTGGTGAGGCACGGGCCGGCAGGTACACGGAAGACAAAACGAACGCTCGTTACGGCTCTTAATCATTAGCTCAATACATCGCAGGGCGAGAATGGGTGTCCCTTTCTTCTAAAGAGCGGAATTCAGTGTAGATGCTTTGCACCTGTGAAGACCCCGCCCCCGTGGGCATGACTTCCTGTACTGTACATGCTTTTCTTAACGTTTTAAAGAGAGCTCGGTAAATCCATCAAGAAAAAATGCAATTTATGCTAGCAAAAGGGGAGACAATTCAGTTTTCTTGAGAAATATGGCCATGGGCTTAGTATAATTACACACCAAGCAAAGAAAAACTCGTGTCAACACAAAACAAAATCTTTCTCCCCTCTGAAGATAAGACATTGGCATTATTTCTGAGGTTCTATCTCAATGTGACACATCATTGTGAATGATTATCACTTACCATATCAATAACGGCAAGCCGCTAAACAACTGTGTTTAATGAATTGTACTCTGTATTTCTCAGTGTCTCAAAAGCACACACAAACCATTTTGTTAATATGGATAACAATTCCCATTGCAGAGAAATGATATTTTCTATAAATATTGCTTTTCAATTAGATTATATATATTTTCCCTTGTCAGCAAGCATCTCCGGAATGCTTGGGCTTCAGGCCCCGTGCCTTAAAGCCACAAGGTTACTACCAGCTGTGGGAATTCACCGCCTTCCAGACATGGACCGAAGTCCTTATCCTGCTGAATTATATTTATGACGTTTGTTTGTCTGTTGAAACTGTGTTGTGATACCCAGTGACCCTGAGCAGGACAAACAGTTAGAGGTTGGACAGATGACGCTTTGAGGTATCGGTGTGGCCTTGGCGCTGTTAAAGCGCAAGGACTTGCCTTTATTTTTGTCCGAACAGCCGGTAGAAAAGGAAAGATAAAACACACATTTATGAACCGATTTGCTAGACTCATCCAGCAAGTGACACCTTGATCTTTCCTCTCCTGCCGAACTACTACTTTTCTACAGTTGTTCAACTACGCTGGTACAGAGAAGCTGCTGGGCAAAGTCATCATAATCCATACTTTGCAAAATTCACATACTGTAGGGGCCGATTCTCCTATCAAGCAAATTTATATTTTTGTGTATATATACAGTATATATATACATATATATATATATATACAAATGTATATATTTCTAAATACTATTACGTTATATAAATCTTATACAATTTTATGAGTTATTCACATCCGGGTTTGACTGTAACTTTAGTTTCTAAATATATGATAAATGTTACAAAGTTTCTGTTCCGTTATGTTCTGCTTTCTGAAAACTGCAATGCTGCATTTGGCCATGTAGACACATATTACCTAATACAGCACTCTAGAGCACGCAGTGAAAAATGTACTTAAGTACAGTGGCAGAATGCACTTAAGGGTCATTTCCATGCGACATGCCAATATTTCGGTGTTTCCCTGCCCAAATAGCACAAGTGCACTTAAGCCCCAGACGCAAGTCGATGTGAGAATACAGTCAAAAAAGTGTGCATCATCGCATAGGAGAATCAACAAATACTCGCGACAAATACCCGCACAACTTTCTCAGTGAGACGTCACACGGACAATGTGATCAGTCATACGTTATGATGTTTGTTGCTTACTGTGCTTACTGTAATGCCCAGATTTAGTCCATCATTGTTAATACGAGTACAGCTAAGGAGACGCAAGGATGAAACGCACGTTACCTTCAAAATCCATCCATCCATTTTCCAAACCGCTTATCCTACCGGGTCGCGGGGGGTCCGGAGCCTATCCCGGAAGCCACGGGCACGAGGCAGGGAACAACCCTGGATGGGGGGCCAGCCCATCGCAGACCTTCAAAATAATATTGTGTTTTATCACAAGGGAGGCACACACAAAACTGCTTGTAGAACTGGGGGAAAAATACACATGTGAAACACTGCACTTATGGCCCCCTTTGATATATCTTGTACCTAACGTTAGGGTACATGTTAGGGTACATGTTAGGGTACATGTTAGGGTACATGTATGTCGAATGGAACGTGGCTCAGCCTCCCCCTAAGATTTGTCTATAGATAGTCCATAGTCCATGACGGAATGTAAGGACTGGAAGCCAAACACCAGTGTCTGATATTACATCACACGTGGTCATGATCGTGCCTCAGGTGTCTGGGTCAGTGGTCTACAACAGTGGTCTACAACCTTGTTTGCCGTGAGAGCTGGAATGTGGGGAGCGAGCGAGTAGGTGCGGTGGTGGTGTGTGTGTGTGTGGGGGGGGGTCATAAGGGTGTCACGACTAACTACAAATGTGTAGAGTCAGCCTGTTGACCATGGTCACCCATCCCACGTCACCTTGTTTATGGCGGGGCTAAGGCAGCGCAACATTACAGCAACCAGCAATAAACGAACCAGGGAAATTAGCTGAAAACCTGCTTTACGTGATATTCGGGAGAAATAACAGAAGACGCCTCGGAACTGGCTGGGATACAAACGTCAGAACGGGTGTTCCGGGCAATTCGGTTGTGCTGTAAGCAGCTGCATGAAGTCGAACGCAGCCACAGATTTGATTGCTTAGCCTGGGTATCCCGGATGTATAACACCTATTTTTAACATCTTATTTTTTGCACGTGAATTCGGACCGTCGAGTTGGAGCAACTTTGAAATGCTGTCTTTGCATTTTTAACCTCGTATTTTTGCGTGTGAATTTGGACCATCGAATTTCCGATGCATATTTCCAATGCATAAATATTCAACGTTAGAATTTCAGTGGCATATAAAATTCAAACTCTGATGACACAGATTTCCTTCCATATTACACAAGTACGTATTCACCTTCAAAAGTGTTACATGCAGCAATCGGTTGTTGTAACAGTGCAAATGCTAAATTATTTTTGTGCATTTGCGCAATGATAAATTATCGTGTTGGCCTTTATATGCAGTATAAAGTTTAAAATACAAAATACAAAATTGTCTTATCACTTTTAAAGGTGAATATATGTACTCGTGTAATGGTTATGTGCATCCCTGTTTATAAACATAATAAAATGTTATAAATGCAAAGGCGACAATAACCCTAAACCTAAAAATGGCTAGCACAAGCGCATTACCAGTAAAGTATGTTTGAAACATCAGTAAAAGGGGGCTTCTCGCCTGTCCACCAGTTTGTTTATTGACCTAGACATAGGAACGGAACTCCGTCGTTAAGTGAGAAGCGTGTGTACGATGCGGTTTACAAGGTGCATGCATAAAATCACCTCTTTCTTTTTATTTAAGGGTAGTTCGGCATCGTCGTTTCAAATCGACCTGCGTATATATTACCCGCACGTTTTTTTAATTCCAGTTTGATGATGCTCCAACACCACAACAATTCTCGATATACTGACGGTGCGAACGACGTCATGCTCTGCAGGTGCAGCCGTCTGAATTCCGCGCTGAAATATGGCGTCGCCCGTTTGCGCCGCCTGAACAATCGCCGCCTCACCGGCCCTCTCGCCAGCTGGGTCTTTGCTTCAGAAGGACGCAGCATATTTCCCCCGAGTGCATTTATTGTGACTCACCAACTGCATCTCTCACATGGGTGTATAAATGGCTTATGTGTCACACACAGGTATAAATTTGCGGCGTCTTACCCGTTTCCATTCCCGGATGTCAGAGCATGTCTGGGCAGGTCTCCGGCGTGGACTGGCCACGATTTATGTCACGGCCAACAAGTGCCGCTCCGCTGTCATTACAATCTCCTTTCCAGTCCTCTCTCACTGTCTCTTTCAGCACATTTTCTGAAATCCTCTTCCCCTTCTGTTCCCCATTTCCTGGTCCTGGGGGGCCAGAATCCAACACAGATTTCAGATCTCCCTGTTCAAACACACCTACTAAACCTGGTAATGAGCTGATTAAAATGTTTGAGCGGGGAAATCTGCAAACTGTGTGGGACTCGGACCCCCAGGGCCAGAAATGATTAACCCTACTCTATGTCCCTTCGTTTTATTTTTTATGTTCAAATGAATGTGCAACATCACAGCTCTTCTGCGTTGGAGTTCTGCTGACTGGTACATTATCAGATTGGTTAAATCCTTGACAAACTGTAGCAAGTGCTTTCGCGTCAGGGTAATTGATGGTTTTTTGCTTGACCTGACACTTTGAATTGATTTTGGTGTCTTTCGATGACCATGCATGCAAGGAGAAATGGTTCATGACGAGAGTCTGGTCTTCATAAGCATGACTTTAATACTTTGCTGGTCTAATGGTGGTTGTCTTTTCAGCTGAGGGATCTCGATAATACACAGCAGGTCATGGAAATAATCAAGGTATCAATAAAACATTATTACAGCACTGTCTTCTCCAGAGATTGCCCTCTGATGTTAGCTCTGCTGTCGGTTTTAAGAGCTGAAACCGATATTTGGATAAAATGACTCCTTTTTCCAAATAACTAGTCTCACAGAAAAGTCACACTGTCAAATAACAGGAGACTGCATATGTATGAAACATTATTCATTCAAATTCAAGGCTGGAAACTTAGGCGTGACTTAATTATTTCTCTCTGTAGCGCATTCCTAAGAAGTGTTTATGTTCTATTCTGCACATATGTACACAACCACTCACTAAATACATTTTCTATGCCCGTTTCATCCAGCCATTTATAAAATTCACTTTGAAGTATGTAAATATACCAGGCAAAGCCGGCCTACATCTATAAATTACTTAATGCATAAAAATAAACATATATATTTAAATTTAAATAAGTCAAATGATGAATAAAAGTGTAACTTCTGTGTGAGTTTATGAAATATTCCAACTAATAATTTAATTCTGATCGCTGAAGCGTTTAGAATCAAAAAACACACAGGAATGTGTCCCATTGATGTGTGCCAGTTCTGTTCAGCCTGAAACTGGTTCACTACTTGGGAAAAAAAAAGGTCAACGAAATGCATGTTCTTTGAGGAAGCATGAAATATTGAAGCCAAATATCCCATCACACAGTACATAAATCAACCCACGTGTCCGTGCGAGGGCCTTATAATAGTGTTCAGCACAATGATGCTAAATTCGTCAGGTACTGAAGAACGTGTAGGCATCAACCGTTATACATCTCCTACAGTCGAAAGACATGCAGTCCATGTGGATTGGTGTCAAAACTCCTTCAGTTGAAAGGCATGCAGGTCAGGCAGACGGATGTTATAATTCCCACTATCGCAAGACATGAACATCAGGTGTTTTTTACATCACTTTTAGGGGGGGCGGTGTGTGTGAACCCGCAGTGTATTCCCACTGTGGCCTGGCTTGCTTGAGCAGTTAGGGGATGAGGGAAAATGAATCAATAGACGGACGGATGGACATTTATTCCCATCATGAAGACTGAGTGAGTTATTTTATTGCAGCTGTATGTTCATTCCCAGCAGCATTGCCTTCTTAAAGGTGAAAATAAAGAAATCTGTTAGCTAACAACAGTACAGTTTCATATGAAGATATTTTATGTTACAATCAATATTAAAATTATAAAAAAATAATAAAATTAGTTAATGACATTTCCTCACACTTTCAGTAACTTACAGCCCAAAGACATGCAACTGGACTAACTGGTACCTCTAAGTTTTACACAGTATGTTCCCTGCAAATGATTGCCATCACACATTGCCCATATTATAACAAGAAGTTGGATTAATATGCAGTCACTAAAACCGTTTCACCTTTATTTTTAATTCAGACCAGTTTTATAAATTAATTTCAATTGTCATAAGAACCCCATTGTTTACATAAAGAAAGAGATTTTAAAGAGATTTAAATTAATTATATGGGATAACCTACAAAAACTGTCCAGGAACAACATGCATAAGATATGGCTAATCTTTCACTGCCATCTGGTGGCAAGATGTATATTGGAAATATGGAAAAATGGTGTCAGATTCTCAGATAATTCTAAGGAGTCGGCATTGATTTTCACTTAAAATTACAGCTTGCAGCAGGAGAATCAATGCAAAGATATGTGTCTAAAGTGTGTTAAACTTTATTTTGAAGATGATAGCTGAAAAGCGAAGAAGAATAAGAATATTATACAATTCTTTTCCTTACATGGCTACCTGAAAGCTATTTATAATTTTTAATACATGCAGATGTTAGACATGTTCAAGGTGTATATATACAAAAAGACCTATGTATGATTAAAATTATATTCAATATATATACAATTGGCACATGTGCAGTCACTTATTATTAATAAAGTTTATTATTAAAAAAATATATATAAGTAGGTAGTGCTTTGAATGTGATGTTTTAAATTATGTATTTGCCAGTTGTGCTAAAAGAGTGTTGAAAAGTGCCTTTCAGAAAGGTTTTCGCAGTGTTCACTAGCCCAGCGCTAAAACAGGCTCGACAAAGTTAAACCAGAAGCTATGGGCCGAATACCTAGCAGAACGTACCCTTAGGGATAACAATCCCCAAATTAGGCATGGTCAAGCGAAGAAACGTGAAACATGAAGAGAAAATGCAAACTAAAAAAATGTCAGTAGCTGCGTCTTGCAGAGACCGAAATAGGGAGCAGCGCCTGCGGAGGAGCCATTGCAAGGAGTTTATTGCAAATGGCGCGATGACTGAATCTCCCGCGTGGGAGTTTTTGGTTCCTCTCCTCCGTTGACAATTGTTTTTTTATTTTCTTTTCTTTTTCATTCTTTTCTGTCCTTCTTCTGTTTTATGTATTTAATTTTACATGTACATCAATGTGTTCTTAACACACCCATGTAAAGCGCCCTGGGACAACTCTTTTGTGAAGGGCGCTATATAAAAATTAATTGAATTGAATTGAATTCAGAGCTGCATTGATTAGTTTACAATGGTATGCTGTGAAAAAAATATGAAATGCATTTTCTTAGTTTGACTTCAGAAATGTCACAATGGCTGATTCTGCTAAACAACTGCTGGACATAGATGCTGATAATGCAAATAATTTGTCAAGTGATGAAACCGGAAAATCAACCGTTGGAAATGACTATAAAGGAAGAACCGACTGTTGACTCATCTGCGGTGAAAATAGCGTCGAGTCATTGACTGCTAGCCAATGCGTAAGCAGTAAAACTGCAAAAAAAAAAACGTGGATATTCAAGCACATAAACCAAACGGTACAAGACAACAGTCAAGCAGCCAGCTGGAAAATAAACCGCACCCGGCATCGTAGACACTCTTCCAGGTCTCGCCTTTCGAGATGATGATGCAACCCTGGGTAAAGATAGCTAAGCAGCGTGCTTCAAGCTGACGCGAGTAGATCTGACATCTTCTAAAAAGAAATCGGTCGTGATCCTCGACTACAGTTCCACACAAGCCAGCCCTGACACAGGAGACCAAATGCTCAGCATGTGCGAAAGGAATGACGAGGCAGTAACCAGCAACCATGTCCTACAGCATGTTGGACAGCGGTACCTTTAATGACTTCATCGTGTGGGTCCCTGAATCCAGGATAGGTGAACATCTTATAGATGGAGAGGCGGCTTGTGTGTACTGGTGGTATGACTGCATGAACAGCGCATGACTTAGTAATCAGGTTTCGGGCTTTGATGAGAAGGAGGCAAGGAGCCATGGCTGTGCGAGAGAGAGAGCGAGAGAGAGAGAGAGAGAGAGAGAGAGCGAGAGAGAAAGAGAGAGAGCTCCTCTTGTGAACGTGATGTCACCATTCAAGCACTATCTGCTCGGAAAAGTGAACTCCAGGGGCCGAGTGACTTATCTGGGGCCCGAGGCTGGCATCAGTGCGGACGCTCAGGTTTTGCTGATTTAACTAACTGTTCCGTTTTCCCCCGGGGGGGCAAGGCCCTGATATTTTCCGGGGCTCCAGGCTACAGGCCAGGACAGCCTGTGTGTTAATCTGCGCCGGGTGAACCCTATTCTTGAACCTGTCTGCAGAGTTGAGCATTGATACATATATATTCTTGGAGATTCTGTCAAGGCCTTGGGCAAAACACATACCATGCACATCTACACAAATAATAAACTGGGGGACACTGGCAGACTGGTCTATATATATTATAGACAAATTCAGAATATATTGTCAGTTGCTGGATTGAGTAAGCCTACTAAACGACTTCCAGTCATTTTGTGGAACGCAGATCTCATGTTGAATTCCCTGTTAAACGTAACGCAGGTATATGAGCTGGGAGTGGTGGAAGCAGTTTGAGGACGTCACCCCAGGAGATCCCACCCTGGGGATACGCACCATTAACCAAATCCTGTAGGTCTCACTGCTGGTTATGCCAAGAAAGACAGAGACGTGTCTCCAGTCACCAAATAGGATTATTACTACAGGGTGAGAACTATACAGGAAATGAAGGAAATAAAAGTAAACGCTGCTAGGGAGCAGCCCTTAATGGCTGAAAGGCCAGAGGGAGAGAGAACAAGCTGAATCTGACTGACGCAGGTGCACTGTGCACACACACACACACACACACACACACACACACACACACGCACACACACACACACACACACACACACACGCACACAC
>JABFDZ020000118.1:28766612-28769945 GCA_019775955.2 Pollimyrus isidori
AAATATTTTAATCCTCACTCTATACACATTTTTGTCTGGAGTGGCTTGGAGTTAGTGGAATATCTTTGGAGTAATAACCGTTGAAATTCTACTAGTAACTCCGCCTGAATTACCTATCCCTCCTCTACAGCGATAAACACTCCTATAACCACGATTATGGTTCTGTCCGAATTGGCTGATATGGGAAGACTAACTTGCAGAGGGCGGTTCTGCCTTGCTCCGGTCAGAGACACAGTCGGATGATGTCATCGCCAATGAGTTAGCACATTGAATGTGCTTCCAGCAATGTATCTGAGTTCAGTGTAACGGAGCGGTCAGACAGCACTGAAATTAGCGAGGCTTCCGGCTTGCGCCCTACTGAAATTTCCCTGTGGGCTGCTGATACTTCCCCACACCAGGTCCACCGTTGAGTTTCACTGGTCGCCTTTCATGTAAGCCCACAGATTGTTTTTTTTTTTCACCTTACTGTCACCTGTGATTCTCCACATGGATTTTCTGTGGTCAGCTCATCGGTTGACCGCTGCACATTTGCTAACAATGCAGACTCACTGCTGGGCAACGATACCGGAAAATGGAAAGTCGCAAAGTTCCCTAAGAGACAGACAAGAGGGGCAACTGCTGTGATACAGTGGAGTTTTTCCATCTCTTTCGGCTGAGCGGTTTCGAATGAGGAATATAGGTCATATTATTGCACTGCACATTGTATAAAATACTGTGTTTTTTATTTGTTGGTTGTTTGAAATGAAGATGAAATGAAATGAAAATGAAATGTAACACACTCTTACAAGATATATATCCAAAGCGCAATAACTTTTTTCTGTAGTTTTGTTTTTAATGCTTTAATTAGCATATTCTAAATGTAATATTTGTATTTACTTATTCTCATTCACTGTTCCACATTTTTTTGTACAATATGATGATGAAAGATAGAGAGATTTTATTGGAGTATAATGTGGACAGGTGTAATTAGTTTGAAAAATGTAGGCTAGCACTTATGGGTTTTATCTAAATAATAAAGCATAAAAGTAATGAAAAATTGACAAATTAGCCATTACTGACAGGTATTGATAAATTAATTTAATATACAATAGTGCAATTAGAAAAAAAAAAGAAAATCCTATATATACAAGGCTAGTTTTGCCATTAAAATGAGTGTAAAATAAAGGTTTAGCATAATCAGTGCTTAGTGAGCCCAAACACATCTAAAAGACAAGGAAATGACAACTTTGCCAAAAACAGTTTGAAACCAAATTTTTCTTAAACCGCTGATTATGGCTGCATGTAGCCGGCATTAGCTGTAAACAATTCATAGTTAGCGTACGTGCAGCTTTACAGCCCCTGAGAAAGGTGCATTAGGCACATTTATTTCTATCTATTGCTTACTGTGCATGATTGCAGCACGCCAATCTCAGGCATGCCCTACTACGGGAAGGGGCTCCACAGGACAAAGGCCAATTTAGAGTCTCGAAATCCACCTGAAGCACATCTCTGGATTTTGGGATGACTGTAATAGCCGGAGCAAATCCTGAAGGACGCCGGGGGAAGATCCAAGCGCACACTGAGCTGGGGGCAGCATCTGAGCTATAGTCGGCTTGAATTGACTGGCGACTCTTTCGGAATTCTTTCAAACACAATGAAGGTATAATTAGTGGGTAAAGTGATGATGACTGTGAGCAACGGTGCTGGTCGAAGCCTCTGTGACACCCAAGTCAAGCTACACTTTGTCTCAGACGCATACATGCATATCCGCCTAACTTTGCTTCGATTGCTAAGTTGGCGCTGCCTCAGAGGATGCCGCCCTGCCCAATTACCCATCGTGTTCCTGCCAGGACTGTGGGAACATATGAACTGAATGCATAAACAGTGCCGGACTGAAATATATCATCGCAGACGGTAAGCGATTACAGACCGCGACATGCAAAGGTGAAGTATTGCACGAATCACCAAGAGGAACTGGGGCTGGCCACCATCCAAAGGCTGGTAATGGAAGCGCGTCCACAAGGTGCGTCTGAGGGGCCACGACGTCATCATTAATGCCGGAGGTACAAGGTTAAAGGGGACAGATCTGCTTCGCTTCATGACACATGCTACAGGTACAAAATGCTACATGCCGCTCATATACCCCCCTGACGGGAAACAGAACAGCCGTTATCTTCAGGAAGCAGGCCACTGCACAAAGCGACCCTGAAGGTGACTGCACTCCTGCACTGCACCCTTGCTGCCATAGATGGCCGAACGCTAACGCTATCGTGGCTAACTCAGAAGATTACGCCAGTCCAGCCTTTGAAATTGGTTTCACTTCCCATTTCTTTTATTATCCCTTGCTCGGTCAAGTGATTCAATGGAGCAATAATCGCTGCATCAGTATTTTTCTCACACAGAATGACAGAAATAACTGAATTAAGGCACTGCAGAGTATCATACTGCAAAAATCGGGCCGTAATGCATTTCACACATTGCCTATTCTATATCCAATGAGGAAGCATATACCCACTGCACTAATGGATAAAGATGATACTCAGCAAACTAAAATCAATTTTGTCTATTTAATGCACATTCCTCCTACTTTTTCATTCGATCCCGTTGTCCAATTGCACACTCTTGACATTTGATCTGAGTTATTAACCATATTTTACTGACTTATGCCTTGAATTCTGTGTCTGGATTTTACTACCATATGTCTGAATATGGCTCCTGATTATATGACTTGTATATATTGCACTATAACCAATGAGGAACGATATTTCGCCTCGAAGAATGTTGCTGTGGTGTCTGACGCAAATGCAGGAACCTTGGTATCGATGCATAATTAGATCTGCCACCCCTAGATTAATTGGCTGGAGCCAGACGGTTGACAGGAGGATGACTGAGGACAGATTGGGACCAAAATGGCAGTGGCAGCTTGGGGTCAGGGAGACAGCAACATGGGTAGAGTGTCTGAAGGCTGCGGCACTCGGCCACTCTCATTCGATGCTGCGAAGCATCTTCTGAGAAATGTGGAGAAATAGCTGCAGGGTGGCCTAGCCAAAACAATAAAGAGAGGGATAGTGTGAGAGAGAGAAGTGCAGGTAATGAAGATGCCTATTAGGCATGTACGTGACAGCAGTGATAACCCTAAATGTAGAAAAGGTCTCGGGCAAGTGACTTAGCCTTATTCTGTCCACAAAGCAGGTGAGTCACCTGACCACACTTTTAAATAGTATTGGTCACTGAATTAGTGATGTCAGTGACACATTGTGACTCGCAGCTGGCCCACTCTGCTTTACAGTGTTGGGCATTTCAGGTCCAGAAGCTACAAATCCAGACCATGATTTTGTTTCTACCCAGCAGCTG
>JABFDZ020000118.1:28796042-28811883 GCA_019775955.2 Pollimyrus isidori
GCTGGGGGTTAGGGGCCTCGGGGCGCCCAGGGAGCTGGGGGTTAGGGGCCTCGGGGCGCCCAGGGAGCTGGGGGTTAGGGGCCTCGGGGCGCCCAGGGAGCTGGGGGTTAGGGGCCTCGGGGCGCCCAGGGAGCTGGGGGTTAAGGACCCGCAGACAGGCTGACGCTTGACCCGGAAGTCATCCGTTCAAATCCTAGACTTGGCAGAGTGATTTTACCACTGGGCCCTTGAGCCAGGCCCATAATTCCCAATTACTCCAGAGACTGTCAGAAATATACATCACATTGGCATAAGAGTGTCTGCTGAATGAATAAAATGTAAATGTCAGTTTCTTGCAAATGATAAATTTATATCTCACCGGCTGCCTTTTCCCCCAAAGAAACTTGTGTGGAAAATGTACAAATCCTGTCGTGCCTGAATGGCATCCCAGTCTGTTCTCCCATCCTACCGAGACACATACATATTTATTGGGACCTCATGAACAAATTGCATGTATTGGTATTGATATAACAGTGTGCATGAATATTTGGTTTATACACGTATGACTTTTGCAGGTTTGATATTCTTGCAGGCTTGTGTGTATTTGCTGTAATTATTGTTGTGTTGTAGGAGCCCTACATGGGAGGGGTGAACCCGTTTATCAAAAACAACAAGCAACAAATGATCACGTTTCTAGATAAGCTTGGGGTAAGGCCATTTCTCTCCCTGCCCTCTTCCCACTCCAGTCTCGCTGCTCTTGAATATATAAATCAATGGAGCCCTACATACGTTTTTTTTCTCCCCGCGTGGGAGTTTTTGGTTCCTCTCCTTCGTTGTCAATTGTTTTTTTTTCGTTCTCTTTTTCATTGTTTTCTGTCCTCCTTCTGTTTTATGTAGCTAATTTTATATGTACATCAATGTGTTCTTAACACACCCATGTAAAGCGCCCTGGGACAACTCTGTTGTGAAAGGCGCTATATAAAAATAAATTGAATTGAATTGAATTGAATTTGAAGATTGATGACGGTGATGAAGATGATTGAGAAATGCTGTTGCTGTTATTGTCGCATCTTTCAGAATGTTCCCGACCTCCCTGAGACCCCAGAGGAGTTCAGAACCGACTTGCCCCGGGACCTGGCCGCCCTCCACGAGCTCTGCGTCAGCCACTCCGACGAGCTTCGAACCCTGAGCAATGAACGAGGTCCTCAGCAGGTGAGTGTGGTGACTCCAGTGCGTCTGGATCGTTCACCTGCTCGCCCGCGTTCAAAGTGTGTTGGACGGCATGCAGGATTCTTAAAACCGCAGTTTCTGTCGGTACCGGTGCTCATGGGTTTAACATCACTCTGTTCGGCACTTCCCAGTCTGCGAAGCGGTTCATTTCCGAGCCGTAATTGTCGTCCTGTATAGAAAGCTACACTGTCTGTGTTTTTTTTATCGAAAGAAAAAAGAAAAGTGTATTGAAATGTATACTGTTATTCTGAGGGAAGACGAGGAGATTAACAAGCCAGCGGCTGAGTTTGAGAAGTTTTAACGCTTCATCAATGCGAAACGTTTGAGTTCTTTTACTTTTGGGTTAATTGGCTGTGAGACGTCTCGTACAGCAGAGCAGCGCGTAACCGCTTTCGTATTTGCAAACCTTTTCCTCTCGTTTCGTAGCATGTTTTGAAGAAGCTTTTGGCCATCACCGAGCTCCTCCAGCAGAGGCAGGCGCACTATGCCATGTCCAACAACAACAGGTAGTGCAGAATTCAGGCATGGGGGGCCCTGCCTGCCTCCCACACCACCATCATCTCAGCCCACTCCACCTCCATTGCGCTCAATGTCGTCTGAGGTCACCAAGTTCATTCAATAGTTAAAAAGTTGCTGTGATTCTTCTTGTGTGGCATGGAAACTGACAGCGAGAAGGGCAGGATATTCTTATAACTGGCTAATGGACTTTTTTGTACTGTAATCAGTAGCCACTTGTTTTGGGTTAATATTTACAAAAAACAACTGTATTGTCAGATTCGTTAGTAGCGTTTGCTTTATAGCTCAAGAAAAAATAGGAAAGATCTCAGACAAAGATATTTTATATTGAAACATTGTTTCTTTTGCTGTCATCGTGGTTTTTTTCTGTTTAATGTTGTTGCTATTTGGTTTATTCTACTTTATCAGGTGATGCATATAATCAAGAAAATAATTTTCAAAATTATTCAAAAGGCATTTGTTTTATATCATAGTACAAATGTATCTGGTTGCATGCTCTTATTAAACCCTTTTGTAAAATAATTGTGTCTTTTTTAAAAAAAACTTCCATTTGACACTTTAAAAAGTCATGACACAATATGAAATTCAAACATATACATCAGATAAATTTGGCTCTATTGATTTGCACACTAAAATATTACAAAATCAGACAATTTGAAAATTATAGTGTCTGGACCTTGCATTATGTATAAATATGATCTGTTGTCAATAAGAAAATGTGTTTTTATTTTTTTATGTTTATCAGAGGCCTGTTCTGGCCAGTCATCATCGTCTTATTTCTCATGCAACTGAAAATTACTTATTTGACAGGATGAGGAAGTAACAATGGCCAGGGAAGCCTTATTCACCGAATAGAACAGTAGTGTGTGGGTTTGCGTGTATTAAAGTATAAGCTACTCATCCCTGTTTATCATTGACATTGTCATGTGTATCCCTGCAAACTCAGTGACCTCTGTTTCCAAGCATGGTGAGTTAAATGTCCTTCATCTCCACCATCTCCGTTCCTGTGGTCCCTCTGCCAGTTTAATGTACGTCTTTTGTGGTTCAGTAGTGGCGAATATATAATCAGCGTGGTGGGGGCTCAAACTAACCACCGGGCGGGTGAATCTCGGCCCCAGTACATGATCGGCACCGGATCCTATGTATCCTGGGAGTCCTTTAGAAGTAATGGCCATTGGTAACTTTCTCAGCTTGTCAGAGAAATGGAATTTGTGCTCTATGTGGAAATAGGGATTGCTGGGAGGAAGAATGGTGTGTGTCTTGGTTTCAGAACGCCACAGGCCCGGCTGCTATCTCTTTTCCCAGAAACCCTTTCCCAAGCCATCCCTTAAATCTGTGGCGATTTTGCTTTGTATAATGTTCTAGAATGTTTCCATCCAGTCTAATTGTACAATTTTTCTTATTTCAGAGCGGAGTGCACAGTTGTTTCTCTGACAACTGCTATCCAAGTCATGTGACTCTAAGACTAATGGACTGACGTGAATGACCAAATCTCTAGCCGTGAGACACTGAAACGAGGCACGATATGTAGCTTATGTAGCCAGCTAGTCTTTAGATCTTCTCAGTATCGTGGTCTGTCACCGAGTGGGTAAATGATTCTTATCATTATGTGAATGAATTTTTTTCCTGCAGTTGTAGTTTTTAAATGAATGTCTCCGCTGTACACGGTGGGATTGAGAGAAATCCGTGATATGTGAATGCCTTCTGGAATGCTGAACTGCCAGTGCCTTCATCTAAAACATGGGTCCCTATTCCCGCTTCTGGAAGGCTGACTTGTATGCAAGTTTTCCAGCTTTATTTAGCCCTGCGCCAAATCCAGTACCTCAGCGAGCTACTTTAATTTAGCTAAACGTAGTTCTATAAAAGTGAGCACCTGCTTCAGAAAAACAGGAGTTTACACACACACACCCATATATATATATTACAGTTGCTTTCACTTAATGTAAATGCCGAGTTGCTTTTTTTTAAAGCCTGTTTTATTGTTTCCATTCATCTTGGTCATTGAGTCTTTAACGCTTTGTAATTTGTCAGCTCACAGGTAAACGATCAGGTAAACTGAAACATGAGGTGAATGGAGAAAAACTTTTGACCAACTAATGCCTGAAGCTTGTTAAAATAATAGGATATGTGTTTACACTACAACACGACAGTTAGGCCGAATCTGGCATGATCTGGCAGGAATGTTACATGCATTGGAGGTCTACATGCATTGGAGGTCTACATGCATCGGAAACATGAACTGGAATGTTTAGCATGATGTGACCAAATGAAAGTCAGATGTCATCTATCATTGTATGCCATAATTGTCATATAACTACTGTATTTTTTATTTTTGTAATTAAATGTAAGTTTCTGGTAATGGGTGTTAAGGACTTTTTTTAAGCAAAATAAATTATATTAAAACAGTGGCCCTCCTTTTTACATTGTGCCAAAGGAACGTGATGCTCGAATTAACACTTCTTTCTTGTAAATTGATTAATTTAGATTCAAATATCTTTCCATGAAATTACACAATGGGGATACAATTATTAAATTCGATATTTATGCCAAATGCTAATGCAGTCTTTTAAGCGCTTACTCTGTACAGCTTGAGCCCATCCCAGGGAGCCTGCCACACAAGGTCGGGGAAAAACTCGCTGGGATGCCAGTGTGTTGTAATACATGCACGTCACACACCACTTTATAGATACCAATTTAACTTACTGTTATCCACAAATCTTTAGCCTCCATAAAATGTGTAATTATCATTTATAATTGGATCATAACTTGTGGTTGAAAATTATCCGGCTTAGTCTGATGGTCCTAAAACTATGTGATCGCATTGTCAACGTTATCTCCACCCCGTGCCAGGTTTGAGCGATTACGGTGTAAGATCGCCCTCTGGTGCCCATTATTTTTTCTATTAACGGTGGTGTGCGGTTACGCAACTGAAGAAATAAGTGCACTGGAAATGGATATCCGTGGAAACTAAATGGATATTTGTGGCCATTTTGCCTTTTTATTGAGAGAAAAAACGTAACTGAGCTTTTACATTTATATTTCATTGCCTGCTCATAATTTTGATATACAGTACACTTTTGTTGGTAGTACTTGGGTAATTAATGGGTAATTATTGGGAACTTGAGTAATTGTTGCTCTGTCTATTGTTTTGGGCAAGTTTATACTATGGCTTTGAGTATTAGCATTAGCTACTTTATACCTAACTACATTTAGTGAGAAATTCTGTACTTTTTACTCTGAGATGTTTTTTTTTGACAATAGTAGTCACTCGATATTTTGCACGAGCAAACAAATTTTGTCTGCAGACGTATAGTAAAAACAAGTAATTCTCCCGACAGTAATACATATGGTTTGTAACTAGTCCTCCGCATCAGCAGACACTTATCTTGTGTGAGGAGCAGAGCAGGGGGTCTCTCAGCGGTGTGGCAGCAGCCGGCAGGGGGGATGGGTCTCACAGTAAAAGGGGGGGGGGGTGGTCTCTAAACGCTTGCTAATTTTGTGTATATTCGCTATTATAAAACGAGTATACGAGGACGGAGTATACGAGGACGGAGTATACGAGGACGGAGTATACGAGGACCGAGTATACGAGGACGGAGTATACGAGGACGGAGTATACGAGGACGGAGTATACGAGGACGGAGTATACGAGGACGGAGTATACGAGGACCGAGTATACGAGGACCGAGTATACGAGGACCGAGTATACGAGGACCGAGTATACGAGGACCGAGTATACGAGGAGTTCTAGACATACCCTGCCCATGAAATCTGGATGGTTTGCCGCACGATGCTGTCTCAGGCGGTAGCCAGTCTCCTGGTTCAGCCGTCCTGTTTGACCCTCAAACTGGGATTGATATGCCGAAGTCAAACGCACGCTCACACCGAGTCTCGCGCTAAAGGCTCGCCAAACACAGGAGATGAAGCGAGGACCCTGGCCTGACACAATATCCTCAGGAAAGCGCATTCCGCCAGCTGAAGGGCTGTGGGCAGCCCGAGTAGCAGAATCGGGCGGCTACGGCCTCCCTCTGCCGGGGCGCATTTCGCTTATGAAATCCGCCCCAAGTCCAGCAGTGTAGTGAAGGTAGATTCCGCTACGCGGTGAGGCAAAGCCTCGGAGCAGATCCATCACTTAACATGCGGGATGGATCACAGCTCGTTCCTCACCAGACACGTTTGTGGATGCCTGATAATCCAAAGGTAATGACCCACTGCACACTCCCATAATGCGGCAAGGTATACTCAAGCATTTCAAAGGGTGGTGGGTTCCCCTGGGGTCTAACTCTCCCCGCCCAAGAAAAGACTGGATCATGGATGCATAAACTGGGTCGCGGGGAGACTGAATAGCCAGCAGCTGAATGGTCCCCCAAGCGTATGGCTCCCACCTGGAAGGTAGGAGGAGTGTGAGACCCTCCCTGAACACACAGCCAATACCCATAATACCCATAGGGGCGGCTCTACTTGTCATGATAGGATGTTTGGCCTGTTTATTAACTGTACATCTGTAAGATTCCCTGCTGCCCTGGGAATCTATTGATGCAGAGAATGAGGCTGATGTGGACCCAACCGGCAAACATAACTGCCTCTGTGTAACGTTAAAAAAAATGCGGAATTGTAGAATGGTTCGGTGTGGAGTGGCTGTGAGCCCGGCAGTGCGGCGAGGAGCGTTGGCTCGCGCCACCGAATGCCAGCTGCCAAGGTCAGAAGCTGGAAAGCGTAGCCGGATGCCAGTCGTCCTCCCTGCTGTAGCTCACGAACTTGGTTGCCCTTGTCGCCTCCTGCTGGAAATTCTCGAACCTGTGTCTTGGACATGAGGATTGGACTCTTCTGGTGCCACAAGGTAGTATCCCAATGCATGACCCACCCAGTGAGAAGTAATATCACAAACTGGGTCTTGCTGACATTACTGATGAACCTCTTTTTTTTTTTTTTTTTTTTTTTTTTTATAAAAACAGAACACAGCATCAGAGTATCAATATACTACTAAGGCATTGCTGCAAGAGGGTGAACTGTGGCTGAGCTGCTAGATGGTGGAGAGTTTACTCTGGGGAGGGGCTTGGAATCCCACCTGCAGATCTATGTGGAGTTAGGGTTAGGGTTAGGTTAGAGATGTGGTCATCATTGATTTCAGGAGCTGGACCATCTTGCGGAGAGTCTCTTCCCAGGTCAGGACTGCTTGGAGCTCCCCTGAACTCACCTCTGCGCTGCGGTATTCTGTAAAGGAGACGGGTCCATACACCAACCGCCATGACCTGGTTCTGTTTGGCCAGCAGTGAAAGCCCACAGTAATCACCCATTCCTGTCCCTCCGCTAAACCCTATTAGGGGTGTGTGCGTACACTATACTATATGGACAAAATTATTTGCTCCAAAGCTTGTCCAACATCTCACTCAGAATCAAATGATACTAATATTAAATTGGTTCAATTTATCTGGTGAGACGTGCATGGGCGGTACGGGGTCCGGTGAGACGTGCTCGGGCGGTACGGGGTCCGATGAGACGGGCTCGGGCGGTACGGGGTCCGGTGAGACGTGCTCGGGCGGTACGGTGTCCAGTGAGACGTGCTCGGGCGGTACGGGGTCCGGTGAGACGGGCTCGGGCGGTACGGGGCCCGGTGAGACGGGCTCGGGCGGTAAAGAGTCCGGTGAGACGTGCTTTGGCGGTACGGAGTCAGGTGAGACGTGCTCGGGCGGTACGGGGTCCGGTGAGACGAGCTGTGAAGGCAGAGGACCGTCCTACGGGCTGAACCAGCTTAGTGGTGCTGGGAATCGGGGCACTTCTCCTCCCCAGTCATCAGATCTCTACCAGGTCCCCCAGGATTCTGTCCACTTCCTGGGGATCCAAGATCAAGGACAGGACCACCAGCCTCCGGCCCAGCCGGTGGAGCAGTGCGAAGGCTGCTGCAGGCCCCAGCATAGTTGAGACCGTAAACAAGTCACATTGTGCATTGAGGAGGGTGAATAAATTCACAGCCAACATGCATGGGGAGACCGGCGGTTGTGGGTCGGACCGAGGGTCCTCTACAATTCCACAAAGTTGGGGGACGGGGGAATGTGGTCTGATCCAGACAGGGAGCCCCAGAGGGAACATGGGGGGTAAAGGCTGCCAGGGCATTTGTAAAGTCCTGTCATTTTGTCAAGTACAAAGTAGCAGGAAGGAGTAATGAAACCCCAAAGACAGTCTCTTGCAGGGGAACCCCTGAAGAGGACTTTATTAAAGGAATGCAACTCTGACAGGCCCTCACACAGACCTACGGGAAGTTCAGACAATTGTAGGTAACAATGACAGGTCTAGGGAACACAGGCCGGAGAAGCACATATATACACACACTTAACGGGGCTTACACGAGGGACAGGTGTGAGTGATTACTGGGGGCCGATTACACATAATGCGAAACACTTGGAGTGATGAGATAGACAGATTGCGTGGCCAGCAGCGCCCTCTGTTGGCCAAACGGAAACAGGTGAACCTGCGGCAGGTCATGATAGTTCCAGGTTTTATTAACGGTGATCTAAAGGCATTCTTTTTGTTTTAAAATATTTGTCAGTTTAGGAACCTAGTTTTTCCTTTAGTTGTAGTTTTGTTGTATTTTTGTATTTTTCCTATTTTGTTTTATCTCAGTTTACCAGTTAAAAAATCCTCTCCTTAAAGATACTAACTGTGGTAGGGTAAGGGAAATGCCGACAGTCCGGTTTGTTGCTGGGATTTTCTTTGGACTGAGGCACTGCCCGTTCTCAGTGCCATGTGCAGGATGTCCTGTATATGCTGATCGCGACTGAAAATAACTGGTGTAAGCGCTGGCATTCTTTTTGTTCTAATTGATGGCAATGGTTCGAGTGGTAAAATTAAGTTCGCCGTATTTCCACTTATACCTGACAAAGTTTCGGCAGAAGATTAAGTATACAACAAGCGGTGCAGTATGTTTTAAAAGCGGAGGTATGGAGACGAAGAGCCGCCCGACACGAAGCGGTTGAAACACATCTGGCTTATACATTTGCACTGGAAAATATTATTTTAATGTTTATTAAATAAAAACGTCTAAGTACTATTTAGGCTGGGCGGTATAACTGTAACACAACATACCGCGGTATTTCCTCTCAGCGAAACTACGTTAGGGCGATTTCAAAATGCCGGAATATATGACAGTTGAATATAGCCTACAATTTATCACCAAATAATAATTATTCTTACAGATTTTCTGTAGTTTAAGAAAGCACCTGTTGAAACTTGTTTGCTCCTCTTCTTCCTCTTTATGGTAGAGATAGCAGATGTCTGTTTATGAGAAAACCAGTGTGTGAATCGTACGTAGCGCCTTGTAATTTTATAGACAGGATCTGTAGGCATATAGTCTATATCCATGGCAATATTATCATATATACAGCCTATCCCAAGCAGGGTAGGATACAAGGGGGGGTGCCCAGTCCACTCTGTACATCTCTGGATATTTTAATATTTATCATGTAAATATGAGTGATTCACAAAATCTCTGATGAACACAACTGGTGTTACTGTCTGTACAGTCTGCTTAGGTCTTTTCCTATCTGGTCTTCTAACAGTTCTTCCAGATGTTTACACTATGTACAAAGGTATAGGGACAACTGGCCATTACACCTTTGGGGACTTTTATGACACCCTGTGCTAAATCCAGATGCCAATATGGAGTCGGCCCCCCTTTGCAGCTGTAACAGCTGCCACTCTTCCAGGGAGGCTTAACACTGGATTTTGGGGTCTGTCTCTGGGAATTTTTGCCTGTTAGTCCAGAGGAGTATTTGTTATGCCAGGCACTGATTTCGGATGTGAGGGCCTGGCTCACGATCTCCGTTCTAGCTCATCCCAAAGGTGTTTGATGGGGTTGAGTTCAAGGCTCTTTCAGTTCTTCCACGCCAAACTCACCCGACCATGTCTTTGTGGACCTTGCTTGGAGGCACAGTCATGCTGGAACAGAGTTTGAAGCATTGAATTGTCCAAGATGTCTTTATCCGAAGCATTAAGAGCTCCCTTCACTGGAACTAAGGGGCCCAGCCCAACCCCTGAAAAACACCCCTGTACAGTTAGTACTCCCCCACCAAACTTTACAGTTGGCACAATGCAGAAAGGCAGGAATGTTCTTCCAGCATCCGCCGAACCCAGACTCATCCATCAGACTGCCAGGCAGAGAAGTGTGATTCGTCACTCCGCAGAACACGTTTCCACTGCTCCGGAGTCCAACGGCAGCGTGCTGTATACCTCTCTATCTGACGCTTGGCATTGCGCTTGGTGACGTGAGGCTTGCTTAGACATTCCATGAAGCTCCCACCACACAATACCAGAGGGAGTTTGGAACTCTTCAGCTGTTGACTCCTCAGCACTTGGAGACCCTGCTCTGTTACTTTACGTGGTCTGCCACTTTGTGGCTGAGTTTCTGTTGCTCCTACAGGCTTCCACTTTTTAAGAATACCCCTCACAGTTAACCGTGGAATATCTAGAATGGTCCTTACTGCATGTTCCTCTCAGAATGGGCCACACTGCATGTTCCTCTCAGAATGGGCCACACTGCATGTTCCTCTCGGAATGGTCCTCACTGCATGTTCCTCTCAGAATGGGCCACACTGCATGTTCCTCTCAAAATGGTCCTCACTGCATGTTCCTCTCGGAATGGTCCTCACTGCATGTTCCTCTCAGAATGGGCCTCACTGCATATTCCTCCACTGTGACCAAGCTGAAGGCACTATACCAGGCTTCTTCAACTCACAGCCCTCGAGGTCTAAGCACTGCTGGTTTTCCAGCTTTCCTTTACCTGTCAGTCAGGCAAGAAGCCTTTGACCAATCAGAATCAGTAATTATTAAACTAACTATACCTGGGAGAACTGAAAACAAGGTCTGGATTTGGAATTGAGGTCCAGATTTGAAGAACCCCGCACTAGACTTTGGATCGTGACACTATGTGACACTGACCGCATCAACAGTAACATTAAAGAGAAATCACTGCTGGATCAGGCAAAATTCCCTCTGACCTATAGTCAAAGTCTCTCTGCTGCTGTCTTCTGTTTTCTCATTTGAGCTATTCAGCTAGTGTTTTTCCTTCTTTTTACTGCTAGCTATATTAAGGAACCGATATCTGGGCGTTACGGACACTCTTCATTGTGAATCAGGAGTCAGTCTTTAATAAACACAAATGTTTTAAAATATGCATAACTTTAATTGCATATTAACGTGTATGTTAGGTGTCATGTTTTAAATAAATTTGCAGTATTTCTCCTTTTTTGAAAGAGATGTCTATTGAAGTCATGCAATGCGATGTATACCCCTACCCCAGGGTATACCCCTACCCCAGTGATGTGCTACCTTGAATAGACCCCAGCCTCCCCCCAAGGCAAACCAGCTTAGGATATACAGTTCAAAATGGGCTGGTTGATGTCTACAAGAAATATCCATTTTGAATATTAATCCTTGTGTTATCAGTGGTGACAATCTACAACAAATCTCACTCACTCCCACGTGTTTTGGGTTCTGGTTAACATACTAACATAATAGGTTTTACTAAGAAGTTTCCTGAGGTATTTTACCTTGATTTACACTGATTTACACTCAGCTGATTCCACAGCTGTCTAGACTTGTGTCTTCTTGAGATAGATTCCAGGCTCCCTGTAAATCTTTGCTGAAATTTTGTGGGAGATTGATGAAATTTCACTCAACATAAAAATGGACAAAAAAGTCTCTTAACGGCATTTTTAGTGTATTACATTTCCCTTTTTTTTATTTGCATGCTATGTGGAATAACTTGTGAAATAAACATGACCTAACTAGATTCAAAAAGACGAAGGACGTGTTCTTGTTTAGCTATGTGATGATGCAGTTCTCTGAGGCACCTATTCAGTGCGAATTCCTGTGGGCCAATACCAGGTAAGCATGTTATAGACGACTGATAAAATCGCACTGGGTCATTTGAAGTGCCGAACCACCTTTACTCTCTACAATTTCCTGTTTCCTGAAGTGAGCTTTTAGGTGCTGCTGAACAGCCCCCCCATGCATACATCTCAGGGGGGGGGAATTTGATGTGCACCCTACTGAGTTGGAAGTATCTATAAATATTGTTACGCCTTATTAGTTCACTGTTGTCCTTTAAACAGCAAAACAATCTCAGGTAGGGGTGCACATATGTTAACTATCTCTTTACCTACTTGTCTAGGGTACTCACCAACGTTATATGATATTACGCACACCTATGCCATTTATTTATCCTATATGCCATTATGAGGTATGTGCCACTTTAAAAATGAGGATCCTGTTACGTGTCTCATCCGACACAATATTTCATCGGTTGAGCCACAACATAATCAGCACACTGAGCCTGATAGGCAACCAAAGGAAAGGTTTTTGGAGTAAATATATTTTAGGGTAAACCTATGTTAATATTTTACTAATCCAAGGTTTGAAGGGGAAAATGACAGTGATCTAAATGTTTATTATGCCCGTATGCCAGAGGAACACCCCTATCGCGCGCCAACGAAACCAAACCCTCCCCCTCTTTATACCTCAATTTGCATAAACATGAGTAATTTATGAATAATAAATGATTCTTGCGTACGCGGGGAATTATTCATTTGCATATCACCATGGCACTTCAGTTTTATTTCCAGTGTGCGGTATTATCATCAAGCTCTTAGAAGCCGCATAAAACAGAATCAAGGAAAACATTAAAACAATGTAAGTATTTATTTTCTCTCATATTCTCCCTTACACATGCTCTTCATTCGCAGTGAATATTGCCGTGTAATTTTTTTTTTTTTTCTCAGCCTGTAGCCTGAGACCTGGTAGTATTCTGCATGAATTGGGCTGACGTCTGCTGGTATTTTTCCCCGCATTTCATATGCCCATATCTGAAATATCCATCGCGTTTGTGACCTCATTTTCTGTACTATTTGCATAAACATGAAGCGCTGCTGAATAATCGATGAGTGTTTTATATGTATGGGTGGTGTGTTTGGTGTGGAACATCCCGCGGGCTTTTCCTTCATTCCCTCTTTCCCCTTTAAACTTTGTTTATCCAAATTGACCTTAGGCTCTCTAAACTAAAGTCCTTTGGGTTGAAAGCGGGATGAAAAGGGGAATCCCGCAGTTTTGCAGACCCGGAATAGAGACGTCTCGTTTGTTTGTTTATTTATCTATCTATTTATTTATCTATTTTTACGAGGTGTTGATTAGATACCGTCCGTTTAACAGTTTTATGCCTTCTGTAGACGGTCGCACAAGGGGAAAGAGATAGGGGGTTTGGGAAAGTCTGGGTCAAATTGCTTTTTATTTGAGAGATGTCGTTTGTGTGTATGCTGCCACGCCGCTCCATGATAACAGGAATTACCGCCTCCTGCATCCCTGCTCTCCTGCCAGTACGCAGGCACATGCATTATTAATCTATCTCTCTTGAACAGCCTTCCTGTCTCGCTTCCTGCCTTTGGTCCATTTGCGGGGGCTTTGTTAGGGCTGGGGGCCGCATTGCTCGCTGCGAAACGCGCCCGCACATCCCCAAATTGGGGCACCTTCCCTTAACGCCATTCACGATTTTGGTCGTGAAAACAACAATTACTGACTCACGGTCTCTAGTTAGGGGACCTCCATCCATCCATCCATTTTCCCTCTTTCTTATATAGCCTACCTGAAGATTTTCTTGCATCGTATGTACATTTGTTTGGGTCATACGATGGCCACATATTTATATTTGTGTGTGTGTGTTTTATTTAGGATGAACTGCATCTTATTTACCATGCTTCTTGTCTGCCTCCAAATCGGAATCGGATGCTGGATGGTGTTGCGTCCTGGTTGTGAATAGATGGAATCCTAACCTTAGGAACGATTTGAATAAGTCATATATAACACCAATGTTAGATGTAATTCATATAATATAGAAAAACTGTCATCTTCCCTTAGTTCTAAAGAAAATTTAGATGAACACAACATAATGAGTAAGCCATAATGAGTCAATGGACAAGGTATTAACTCTACGGATACTTATAACATTAGTAACATAAAAAGCAGCTAAATTAAAACACTAATAACGGATTTATTTAGTTGTAGAGTTTACATTATTCTAAGTTTGACAGCTTTATTATTCTGGTAGACAATTACGTGACTGAAAAGTAATTAGGCTTCCAAGCCCTCCTGAATGACAGATTGGAAACATGAGAATATTCACAGCGTTTTTATCTAGCCCCTCTTGTTGAATTTTTTTTCCCCCATATGGGAAATGTTTAATTAATGTTACATACTGAGCCATTTGTTAGGCGTCCATTTTCTTTGAAGAATAACATGCGGGCGACCTGATTACAATGCAGTCATTGGCCAGATGAAAGTACTAACGAGCTCCTATATAATTAATAAGAGTAGCTTTTTTATGTTTTTCTAACTGGGTTTAGTCCTGTATTGGTTTGTCTTTCCCTGTGTTACTGTAAACCAGTGGAGGAAATTTTGTATAATAAAGAAAAAAAAAATAACAGCTCAACTAAAAAACACATAACTTAAATTTATATGCAGTCCACGCATGTGCACATTTGTCTGTAAATTGCAGTAATAAGCATATTGCCGAAAGGATCATTTCTTAGCTCTTAATTCTCGTGGTTAAGGAAGATTCTGGAAGGTGAGCGTTGTTCTTGTTTCTCCCAGAACTTCAATGTGCTGCTCTGTGACGTAGCAGATATTTACATTTATTTATTCCAATGTATTATTTCCCTTTTTCTGTATTTAGGACAATGATTCATGGCTTTTACTAGTTTGGCAAACAAATACATAGAAATAGATTTTTTTTTTCCAACACACGTTGATTGATGAAGATCTTTGGCATGTAGATGCGGCTGACTTGCTATATAAAACAATACACATGGGGACTCAATAAGAGCTGGAGAGAAAGCAGTGGCAAATGTATATTGTGGTTTCAGTGATTAAGGGTCTTATCAACACACCCTGACAGACTGCGTGCGCCTCCAGATTGAGAATGTTTAGGAATGATATTACCAGAATAGCGGAAGAGACTTTGATCATATTAGTGACTCCCTTATCAAATCAGCCATGCGTTTTGTGAGTTATATTTTGTCTTCTCGAAGAAGCCTGCACCCTTTTCTTTTCTTTTTGCGATCTGTAATAAACTGCTATTAGAATATATCCAGCGACAGCAGAAGCACATCGCTAGAGCCGTTCTTCCATACCTCCTCAATGGCAGCAGTCGCTAATCACTGTCAAATGTGTCTGAGTATTTTCGGAAGATCATCCCGATAGACACTGTCGATAAATACACACTCATTTGGAGCGGGGTGGGGGGCTATAGCCCTAAAAAAAAATATAGCCCTAACAATGCCCCTGACTGAAATATTTTTAATTTTATATATATGTTGATTGCACAATTTACCTAAGCTACTTCACCAGGTTCTTCACACGTGTTAATGAGCCGCACGCTTTAGTGCTCACCTTGCTCTGCTTTGATTGTGAACATCTGCTTATTTGAAATACACGCGCTGGTCACTCATTGACTGGTAGGTGTGTCCACATTTGTAATTTCCTGTGATTGTGTTCTTCTGAATATTTTCTGTTATATTACTCTGAAGGAGTTGAAGGCCTAGTAGTGTTCAGGTTTTGTACTGGGTTAAGGGCTTTTTGCAGTTTGGCTAATGGCCATAACTATAGAGAGACTGTAGAAGCACTGCTGAGTTCTGAGGCACACGAGGATATTTAATCATAGCTGTTCATTATGATTGGTCAGATTATTGTGTGGGGGTTAGGCGTGTATTTAAATGATTTTGCTGCTGTAAGCGAAGGCTGTAACCAAGCAACTGAACATAAAACAACTAACTGCGAAGGAACTGTGTCACCCTTCGAATGACATTGCCGGCAGAGAAGTGAGAGATTGACTGTGTGTATCTCCGCTTTGTTCCCGCGCCCCGTCTAAACGGCGCCGGCACGGCTGTGTGGAAATGGCTGCGTTTCTGATCGGCTCCGCCGCCGAGTTCCGGCCCTTGTAGCCAGAGAAGAGGAAGGGAACCATCGTGCTTTTTTTTTCCCCCGAACAGGTTGTCGACGGTGGACATGTTGACTGCCATTCGGTTGCAACGGGGGGGGGGGGGGGGGGGGGGGGGGGGGGGGGGGGGGGGGG
>JABFDZ020000118.1:28866277-28877326 GCA_019775955.2 Pollimyrus isidori
CAAACTGAGCCGAACTGAACCGTACCGTGCCGTGCCGAACTGAGTCGTACCACGCAGTGGAAAAGCGCCATTAGAGGGCCGAAGACCTACAAGAGGGCCTTCATTTTCAAAGAGGTTCCACGTCACACTGAAATGTATCTGAAGCTGGCTGAGCTTCAAAGAGCTGTAACACTTTTTTTTCCCCATGTTTGTTCCTTAAGCTTTTATTAAGGAATAAACTCAGCGGAGCAGCAATCAGGTCAGCATTCGCGAAGAACTTCGGAAAACCACACATTAATTATTCAATGTGCTCCCAAAACAGGTTGACTCTAGAACACAAAGTGCTGATTAGAAAAAATTAAGCCAGTGCATCCCCAGCCTCCAATAACCGAGCCCCCCCCACCCCCATCCTCTCGGGAGCGTCCTAAGGCTGGGTGACACCGATTTAATGTCCTAAGGGCAAAAATGAATTTGCCACACGCAAATAACACACACAGAGCACAGCTGAGCAGTACAACAACACAGGAAGGAAGAGGACAGTCATTTCAGAGATAACAATAAATGCAGCTATACCTTTAAGACACTGATGAAACGGGTCACTAAGAAGCAGTACGAGAGGGGTGACAGAAAGCGTGCGCGTCTTACCGACCACTGCAGAGTAGCCACCTTGCGAAGGAGTAGTGAGGTATAATCTTCTGAATGACACTGGCCATTACCATGGTAACCACCAGCTGAACACCAATCACACCCTGGGAGGGAAGAACGTTAAATACATTTTTTTCAAGGCACTGTTAAAACACGAAAGTGATCCAGCTCAGTCAATTTGAAATAACCTCCTCAGCCAACCTGACCCAACAATGGTACCAACATCTCAGGCCATTTAAAGTCAGCGCGGGCAGCCGTGAATTTGCAAAACATGGCACGGCAGAGTAGGGTTCAATAACATTCATAAAGGACGATCTCTGCGCTGCGTTGACCATCTTTGTACTACGGCACTATTGGGGGAAAACCTGTTTTGCTGCACAGAACGCTTTCTTTAATGGTTAAGATGATCTTCGCGCTGAGACGCTGTCGGGAAATGACCCCTTCTTTGAATTGCAAAAAAAGTCATTCGCTTTGCTAGCTATTTGGTGCCAACGGTGAAGAATACAAGGTTACCGACTAGCTAAGTAAAAAGGAATGTTAGTCTCGGAGACAAGTTAAAATGGCCGGTGTCAGCCGATGCTCATTAAACCAAAGATACCAGCAGCATCCTAACGCATGAATCTCGGTTGATACTGCCAGCCAATATTTAAATCAATATTCAAAAAGTTAGCAGTGCCAGAGTTACGCGCGTACTGAAGTAACGGCAATGACTGTGTTGGACAGTCGGTCATTTTCTGTAGTGGAAGACGGGGGATTGTGCCGGCTCATTCACCACCCAGAGGAGGTGCCATAGTTCCGGCCCTCAACATGTTTATAACGCATTATGAAATCTGGATTGCAGATCGATATTTTCCTTTTCCACAGGAGGGAAAAATAAAATAAAACAAAAAGAAACGCAACGTCACTCCGCAAATCTGTGCCAGCGATCCCCCCCCCCCATCACATTCAGGTAGTGCTTCCTTTAATATATATTTATTATTTTTCTTGTTTTAATTGTTTAAAAAGAACAATACAAATTGACATTCCAAAGATTTTTCTTTTCATTCCACTAATAACGTGTAATCGTTTCCCAAAGGTAATCCGTTATCTTTTTGTCAGTGACATTAAAAAGGTTTGAATTTAGGTTAACAAAATAACCAAATAATAGAACTGCGACAGAAATGACAGATTTCTGATGTATGGAATCATTCCTCCAATCATCATAATCAATAATCAAGTTGTGCTGCGGCCAACGATTTGCATCCCAAACACACAGTTATGTCTACATCAATATTTAGAACTAGATCCATATTTTTGTGGAGGTTCTCCATTCATTTCTATAGGTATAGCCTTAATCCCGACTATGGCAACCGAGCCAGAACAAACTCCACAAGGTGAAAATAAGGTCAAAAATAGGTTATCACCACATTGCGGGGGACATTTGCCCCCTCATCAAACACACACACATACACTAGGGAAATTCAGGAAGTCTTGATGGGATTTCTGACAGATTGTCAATGGCTTTTGCCCAGTTACAGACAAAGTGAGACTAGGAGGAGAAATGTGAAAGAGGCTTTGCCAAGTACAACTGGGTCACTATACTCTGAGTATTTCAAGAAATTTACAACAAAAACTACAATAGGACAGTCAACTAAATATATTTTTAACTATAAAATACTCAGATGTGTGTGCAGTGCTTAGTGCTGTCACCTCACACCTCTGGGACCAGGGTTCTGGCCCGCCTAGGTTACATGCATGTGCCATTTCTGGGGGTCCAGGTCCCCCCCCCCCGCCACTGTCCAAAAGCATGCTGAGATTAACTGGAGTTACCAGATTTCTCACAGGCCTGCATGTGTATGTGACTGGTGTGTGGGTGGCCTTGCAATGGACTGGCAAAGCAAGCAAGAACCAAGGATGGGGCGCCAACCCATCTAAGAGCAGGGGGGGAGGGGTCTGTAGGATACCTGACAGAGACAGAAAGACAACCATTTATTCAAACATTACGGGAAACTGTACAGCTAACAAGCAGGAGCCGAACGGCTACATCAGACACCTTCATCTGTAAACCAGGTTGGAATGATAAGATTTTAAATATTTGTATAAAATTTAATAGATGGTTCTCTTACATAAATGCCAAACTTCAGTTGTTGGTACTGAGCTGAAAAGCACAGCCCCACCCTTCCCTGCCTAAAGAGTTCGACGGATTTATTGCAGAATGTCCTGAAAAACTTCCAGGAGACTGAAGAGACGAGTAAGGCTTAATAACGAAAGCCAGCATGTGAAATAAAACAAACACTCGGTTTTCCGAAACCTCAGCAAGTCTAACCTCGGCGGTTTTAAGGAGCCGTGCGCCTCCAGACTCACAAAGAGGACCCAAAGATACAATTAGCCACACAAAACTGGCCCCCAGGGAACATCTGAGGATGACTGACTGTCCTCAGACACTGAATTTGTGAGATAAACCCATCGGATTTATCGTGCCGACTTACAACAGCGGTAAGACGTTCAGGAAAACTGCTTTCGGGAACAAAATCATGGACGAGTTGAAAAGTCCACAACGGCAGTGAGAATCCTTCCATCAAACCCTCCGCCCAGGGCCAGCTGGGAGCCGTCCACTCAGAACAACTTAGCCGTGATATGATGAAGGGACAAAGACAGCAAGCAGTGTGGTCTCCAAGAAAAGGTTCAGACTACCACCGGCGAGTCAACACATGGAGCCCAAAAAAGTTAAATGACAACTGTGAAATGGTACCAGTTAAAGACCCTGAACTGGTCTACAATTAAATCCCATTTCGCAAAGAAGCAAACATTATTAATGTGTGATGCATTAATAGCCAAGTAATTCGGCATTGATGGGAAAATGTGCATATGAAATTGTGTGAGGACATTCATTGTTATTATAATTATATTTAAATACATGTGTAATATCCTCATGCTGGAAACACGACTGATTGAAAGTAACGGCGTGTCAAACAGGTTGAGGAGCCCAACTTGTCAACTCATGACAGCCATTGATACTTTGTAACCATTATAGTGTCACAGCGAGCATGTGGTTCTTCCCACGAGTCTCATTGGCTAGAGGCAAGAAACGCACTAGACGGGACGCTGATCCATGTCGGGGCTCAAACCATACCACAAATTCAAAGACAAATATTCACCTAAATACCAATCTTAACTGCCGGAGGAAAGCAAAACACCCAGAGCGAACACGAAATGCGAGTCGGACAAGCAAACTCCACACACATGCAACCAGGGGCAAGAAAATGTCACAGTTATAATAAAAACATGTCAAAGGCGAAATAGTTAAACTAACAGTTGATGCGGAATAAAAACACACAAGGAGAGAACAAGAAACATGCAACAGGCCATCTCATCATCCAGTCCCGGAGCAAAGGGTTCCTTCCAACAGGACGGAGTGATACCACATCGATAATACATTATGGTCACCAGGGATTCGGAAAATAGGTAATACATTTGGCCAGACGCCAGCTTTTCAGTATTCTGCAGACGTTTATTTACGCCTACAACTTGTTAAACAGATTAGTAGTACGGCTAAAATATTAATGGTTAATTTTATGACGCCCCAAAGATAGTAATCAGTATAAATGCAGCACATCCTGAAGTTTAATAAATGTGTTGAACTTAAACTGCAAAAAGTAGGGTCACACCGCCAACATCTTTTTACCTTGTTTACCTACAAGATCTTCGCTTTTAAAAGACGTTGTGGCTGCTGAGCTGTTCCTTTCTTCACCCCCACTTCAGTCCATATAGCACTGAAGTATACCAAAGCATAGTATACCAAAGCATAGTATACCAAACCATAGTATACCAAAGCATAGTATACCAAAGCATAGTATACCAAACGTATTATGTGGTGAGCTGCTCTAAGCGAATTTAATGAACGTAAAGATACGTCAAATTTATACAGATTATTAGCTTAAAGATTACTAAAATGCATCGCATTAATATTTATATAATACTGGCTTAACAGATTAAGGGTATAATAAAACATCTGTTTAGTACCCAAAAGCTGGTGTCCGACGATGTTTTGCTACATCCAAGTACTATACACTGCACTGTGATAGAGCACCAAATCTAATTAAATCACAATTTTAAATCACAGACCTAGACTTCCAAGTATACAGAAACACAGAGGGAGTCTTCAGTTAGGCTTTTGGCTGCGTATGAAAGTATATAGGGGACAACAGGATATTTACAGCTTCTAGTTCAAATAAGCATAATTCACCAAATGCCCCTTAGAGTTTGGCAGAGCAAGAACGAAATAAGGACCTTAGAGCGACTGATGACTTCTGTCTGGGGCATCTTCCTAATACCAAAGCGAGTTGCAAACACAAACAAAAAAAAGCCTTTATTGCACAAAGGAATTTATCATCTTAAAATACATCGAATAAGACAAGACTGTCATAACAAGCCAAACTTCCCCCCACTAGCCAATTTCCCGGCGATTTCGCTGCCGTGTGAACAGTTATTCATCATGTCTCACTTTGCTGATGTGCATAATTTATAGAATGCGGTCAGCCTCTCTGCTTCTACAATTTCAGTATTACTGCCTGCTGAACCAGATCCTCCACACAGCCGCCACCAGCTTTCTGGCTATATTTACATTATAGATATATAAGCAATGAGGGCACCGCAATTCCACCAGCTGATGGAATTAACAGCCCAAAGGATGACCTGGCATAAACAAACACAGCGTTTTTGTTCTTGATTATATGCAGTGTTAATTCTAGAAATGATGAGCTCAAAATCACTCTGCATCCTTTCACTGCTTAAACTTAGTTTGGGAGACCTGAATTTAGAAATTAATGAATGGTAATCGGTAATGTCAATATCGAGATGATACAAGACATTATTTAAAACTGAAAACTACACACGACAAGCAAAGCTGACCATGAAACTACTTTATTCTACAGATACAACCTTTTAAAGCAAAAAAGAAAAACAGTGTCTTTTGTTCTCAAAAATAAAGTTTGGTAAAGTACTTCTGAGAGCAAAACAATCTTATTACATAACCGATAGGCCTAATTCATGGAAAGTGGTTTGAAATTTCGAGCTCCTAGAAAAGTTGCTGAAGCTCTTTAATAAGTCTAAATTGGGGCGGGGGGGGAGAGCACCAGCTTGCAGAAGCAAGGGTGGGCAGTGGGAGGGACGTCTTTGTATGAACACAGGGATTTGGCCAACTGCCACATTTTGATCGGAAGTTCAGAGTCAGGACCTTTGCTCGAGTCAGACAGGGTAGCCTGAAAAGTGCCAATTTATTCGTTAAGTACTTCCAAGGGGATAAATAATTATTTGGGCCTATCGGCACACAAAAGTGCAATGCACTGATGGGCCGGCACCACATCAGAGTACAGAGAGTCACTTAGCCTGTCCTGTTTAAGTCAAAGTTAGAGCCCAAAGAGGCTCCCATGGCTGAGTAAATGAAGCCAGCATGGGATGTACTTATCTGTCAGTGAACAGACCTTCCGACATAAAAAAAAATAAAAAATCCAAGGGCAAAATAAGGGTGGTGGGGGGGGAATTTGCTGGGATTACCACCATGACTGTGTGATCAATCACTCTCTGTCCTCTATTAAAGTAGTTACCAGGAAAATCCGAAAACTTATTGTAGAAATGATGTAAGGGGAATTAAGGTCATGGACAAAAACAACAGGAATAATTATTTTACAAGCATCAATATTGAGGCTGTAAACAGAAAGACCTCGGCGGCAGGTTCCCAAGTAAAGCTTAGTGACATTGTGAGAGTCTCCACACGGCGTCCAACACTCTTCATAGAGAACCCCTCCCCGACACACACACACACACACACACACACACACACACACACACACACGTCTGCAATATAAACCTGCACCATTACTTCTTGGTACAATTTAAATGCAACACTAATGCATAATGTTGTTGTCCCGTTATTATGATTCTGATTTATATGCCATGCTGTACGTTAAAAGATACGGCCACAGGAATTGACCAAAGATTAAACATAAGAATGAGAGAAGCTACAAAGGACCTAAAGGCAAAAATGTGGGAAATTTAGTATAAAGTGCTATCGTTCGGCAACCGGTGGGTTGCCGGTTCGAGCTCTACTTACTCCTGACCCCATCAAAGTGTCCTTGAGCAAGACACTGGACCCCAAATTGCTCCCGGTGTGCAGGTTGGCACCTTGCATGGCAGCCTCTGCCACCGGTGTGTGGTTGCGTGTGTGGATGGGTGAATGTGAGGGATAAATTGTAAAGTGCTTTGTAGAAAAGCCCTATATAAATGCAGTCCTTTTACCATTTAGTATAAGGTCACATTCACATTTGATTCAAGATGGATGATGGAAATTACAACCATACAGAGATTAAACATTACAATCCAAGGTAAATCTACCTAGTATGTAACACACTATTCACAGAAACAAGATGACGGACATCAGCAGTCCAAGGACTGTATGACTTAAGCTACACAGGACGACTTAACTGTGGATGCACTGGGGTTCATAGCCCATCTGTGGCCTGTACTACGAGGCAGGGTTACTGGCTTATCGGGGTAACTTTGCCGTGATTTAAAGTACCACAGTTTAAATGGACTTTGTATTCGTTCAGTTATATTTTGCCCAGACTACCCTAAATTGATGTAGGATTCCATCTGGAGCATCCTCTCGTACATGCGACACACATTAATTAAAGCTCTGATATCAAATCCACGTTTTCCTCTCACCAACCAACCAAAAGCTTTAATACATTAACATTTATTTACTGAGCAAACTGTTTTACCCAAGGCAATATACAAGTGAAGCAAACAGTGCAATACCAGAAAACTAACTTTGCTGACCAGCAAATCATCAGTGTCTAAGAACTTGTACACTTGCTCAATGTAAAAAATGTAAAGTCGGAATACTTGATGCAGAAGAATTACCTTAATAATACAGGTGGGAAACGATTCACTTAGGGCACTAATCTTCTACAATTACCAGAGGACAATTTAAGGTCATGCAAAAAGTTTAAAAGCATTACCGGGGACCTTCCAGAGAGAACTGATTGAGTAAAACAAATAAAGGAACATCTGCACACATTTCACATTTTTATTTGCCATTATATGTTAGCAGTCCACTAAACTCTACCAAGCAGATTAAAATGCAGATTGATGATTCGACCCGCTAATAATTAGCAAGCTAGTGCTCAAATTACAAGAAACAACCAAAAAAAAAAAGAAAGAAAAAAAAAACAAGCCGCTAGCCGGCTAGCATGCATACCAAGCACATCTGGCTATTGATGAATGAGCATGGCAGCTGATTACATGCCATATTTGACTGTAGTGGAGTTAATTTGCGGACCTGGGTGTTACAGTCCCCGCAGTACAGGTGGGTAATCCCCGCATACCTACCGAATGCCACTTACCATGTCGGAGCAGTACGGGACCACAAGCAACACCTGCTGTCTCACTAAGCACCCCTAGCCGGAAATCCAGAGGCTCGGCGCACATAAGCCCTTTTTAAAAATTACTAATACCTAGGATGAGTAAACTTAACTGACTGCGCCTTCCATTCGCGTCTGTTCATACAGAATTATGCATAACTCATTCTATGTATCTCTACATTCAGTGTGTTTTCAACTGTTGTAGAGGTCACGCTCAGACTCCTGGTACTTAGCCGATTGTAGATTTGCCTGATTAAGAAGGAATAAATGTTGCGCATCTGAATAATAAAAAAAGAAAATAATGAATAAATTCTACCAAATATTGATTTTTACATCTATGTATGTAATATTTGTGTTTATTATGATCGATTATAGTCTCGATTTTCATTTCGTTTTTCTTTTAGTCTGGCGTTTACATCGGACGACTAAAAAGGGGAGAGGACCCGTCTGTCTCAAAAGGAGGCAGAGGTCGAGAGACACGTGATTTCATTCAGTCGGTTACAATTCGTATTTTCTATAGTAATGATGTTAGTCTTTTGAAAATAAAAAAGTCATGATTTAAACGAGGGAAATTATATTTGCCCTGTCTTTTCTGGTGCTGGTGATGTCATTAATGTTTTTTTCAAATCCGATTATAAAGTTGCCAGCTTTCAAGCTTACTCACTGTCGAGTATATCGGTTATTATTCTTTTCTTTACAGTATGATTGTCATTAACAACAAAAATGTTTATTGTCGAACTCATGACTAATATGCTATCCGCGATCATGCCGAGGTTAACAGTGATAGCGTTAACAAAAGATGCACTCCGTTCTTGGAAAACCACATCTATTAATGACTAATAAGTCATATAATTGTGTGTGAATACAAGAACTAAACGACTACGCGTGACAAAATATGGTTTTCATATACAGATTACTGCCATAGTATAAAGGTTACTCTAAATATCAAGCTGAGAATAAAAAATACAGATGATTAGTAATACTGCTTAGCTGGAAGTAGGCAGTCCTCAAGGTGAGATAATTCTAGTGTTTGTTTAGTGGTTACAGTAGATGTCTGTAGAAAGCCGGTCTTGATAATAGTGGGTAGTTTTTACTTCCTTATGAGACCACGCAACTGTGTTTACACAATAAGGGCAAACGAAAGACAAATTATGTTGTATAAATGTTGGAATTCTATAATGGTAAACTCATTCACTATTTAAATGAGCAACAAATATTTCAACAACCTTGCTTGTAATCACTAAAACGTCAATGTCAAAGCTTATGCATCATTTTCATTACCATCATGAAGATTTTGAGGATTACGTTTTAAATAAAAATAATCATCCGATACCCTATCGCTTCTTATCCTTTCGTGTGTTTTTGGCAAATGCAGTGTTCAAATCCTGACGAATCCACTTTTTTCCCTCTCCTTCACCATTGAGCAGTGTTGAGTAATGTATACATTTTACACAATCCAAACAGTTATATGCTCACAGTTGCTTCTGGATTGCTATGGGCACGTAGGCTTCTGATTATAGAAATGCAGTCGCTGTTACACCACACCTAGTCCCTGAGAAAATAGATCCGATATTCATCGGCGTTGTCAGGTGTCCTAAAACAAAGCCGGGGAGCTCGCTTATGGGGGGGAGAGGCAAAAGAAGCTGTACTGTTTTTATTTTACAAAGTTTTAAAAGCAGGTGTTTTATTTTACAGTACTGATTGTCGTGTTTGAAATGCTGGAGCCTGTCCCTGACATTGTGACACACTACAACACACAAATCCCGGTTAGCATCAATGTCCACAAACGCTTGCGAAATGAACGCCCCCAATTCATCCACTGTGCGGGGCACACTCTCAAAAACCTTCTCCTTTACTATGCCCCCTCCCCACCCCCCACCCAGGTCAGCTGAATGCGGGGCCCAGTTGATGCTGCAACGTTGTCCAATCAAACGCCGTGGAAAAGGTGCTGTCAAACCTGTATACCTACTTTTGGCCCACCCTGTATACCATCCAACCAAGGGCAGAATTGTGAGCCTCTGTCATAAGAATAGGACTAACCCTCTCTGGCCATAATGCCAAGAAGAAGAAGAATAAGAGCAACAACAACAACAATAATAATAATAATTATTATTATTATTATTATTATATCCAGCAATGTGGCCATTGGTGACTCAGTGCAGCATTGATACTCATCACTGGGAGTCACATCAGCAACATTCATCCAGCTACCTCAAGCTGCTCATATTTATTCATATTTATTTACCCACCGTATTATAAGCTTATTTGCACAAACTCAAAAGCTGTTTCTACTGTACAACTGATTGACTGACCTCATGCTTATATATTAATATTATTTCTATGTTATTAATATTATGAATAATATTAACGTCTCTTGTTCTTATCCTAGTTTGTATTTGTCTTTTATGTTGATTTCATGTTTAATTGTCTACTTCATTCTACCACCTGCACTAAAACAAAACGCACATGTTGTATTTGGTGAATAAAGGGATTTAGATTCAAGGTCTCCAGTTGTGCTCATTAATGTGCAGGAAGGCATGCAAACTTTATAACTTCCACTTAATAATGTAACTCAATGCTACGCAACGTGAAGCATTTAACTAACATCCCGTTCTATAAAAAAATGACGAAGTTGCCATTAGCTAATTTCTTAGAGTTTCTTCTGAAGTAAAATGTTTCACGTGATACAAAGTGTCTCACCCTCCGATGTCAAATATAGGTGAAAGTTGGTATTTGTTTGAGTCTCTGTTTGCTTGTGTATGTGTGCCTTACAAGCCCGTCTATGATGCCTTGACAGCAGAGGTGTGTCTTAAACTCGCTGGTAAGAAATCAAGGTCAAGCGCAAGCAGCGGCTGTAGCTGACCAGCCTGCTTTCTTAGTAAAACTGTAAAGGGTGTGTGTGTGTGTGTGTGGGGGGGGGGGGGGGGGGTGTAACAATTACGCAAGGCCCAAATGGAAAACGAAAATGAGTTGGGGAGGGCCACAACCAAATCCCGCAGGGGGGGGGGGGGGGTGTTTGGTGAAA
>JABFDZ020000118.1:28933036-28950578 GCA_019775955.2 Pollimyrus isidori
CGGCAGACTGACACAGACTGACCTCTGTGGAAACGTACCGGCAGACTGACACAGACTGACCTCTGTGGAAACATACCAGCAGACTGACCTCTGTGAAAACGTACCGGCAGACTGACCACTGTGGAAACATACCAGAAGACTGACCTCTGTGGAAACGTACCGGCACACTGACACAGACTGACCTCTGTGGAAACATACCAGCAGACTGACCTCTGTGGAAACATACCAGCAGACTGACACAGACTGACCTCTGTGAAATCGTACCGCCAGACTGACCACTGTGGAAACATAACAGCAGACTGACACAGACTGACCTCTGTGGAAACATACCAGCAGACTGACCTCTGTGGAAACATACCGGCAGACTGACCTCTGTGGAAACATACCAGCAGACTGACACAGACTGACCTCTGTGGAAACGTACTGGCAGACTGACACAGACTGACCTCTGTGGAAACATACCAGCAGACTGACCTCTGTGAAAACGTAATGGCAGACTGACCACTGTGGAAACATACCAGCAGACTGACCTCTGTGAAAACGTACCGGCAGACTGACCACTGTGGAAACATACCAGCAGACTGACCTCTGTGGAAACATACCGGCAGACTGACACAGACTGACCTCTGTGGAAACATACCAGCAGACTGACCTCTGTGAAAACGTACTGGCAGACTGACCACTGTGGAAACATACCAGCAGACTGACACAGACTGACCTCTGTGGAAACATATCGGCAGACTGACACAGACTGACCTCTGTGGAAACATACCAGCAGACTGACCTCTGTGAAAACGTACCAGCAGACTGACCTCTGTGAAAACGTACCAGCAGACTGACCTCTGTGGAAACATACCAGCAGGCTGACCACTGTGAAAACATACCGGCAGACTGACACAGGCTGACCTCTGTGGAAACATACCAGCAGACTGACACATACTGACCTCTGTGGAAACGTACCAGCAGACTGACACAGACTGACCTCTGTGGAAACATACCGGCAGACTGACACATACTGACCTCTGTGGAAACATACCAGCAGACTGACACAGACTGACTTCTGTGGAAACATACCAGCAGACTGATACAGACTGACCTCTGTAGAAACATACCGGCAGACTGACACAGACTGACCTCTGTGGAAACATACCGGCAGACTGACACAGACTGACCACTGTGGAAACATACTGGCTGACTGACCTCTGTGGAAACATACCAGCAGACTGACACAGACTGACCTCTGTGGAAACATACCAGCAGACTGACACAGACTGACCTCTGTGGAAACATACCGGCAGACTGACACAGACTGACCTCTGTGGAAACATACGGCAGACTGACACAGACTGACCTCTGTAGAAACATACCGGCAGACTGACACAGACTGACTTCTGTGGAAACATACTGGCAGACTGACCTCTGTGGAAACATACCGGCAGACTGACACAGACTGACCTCTGTGGAAACGTCCTGGCAGACTGACACAGACTGACCTCTGTAGAAACATACCCTAAAACGCAGCTTTAAAACTGATCTTCTGCATCTAAGTGGACTCAGTGTGAAGTAAAATGTCACTACAGTGGAGTATTTATATGCTACAAGAAAACAAATATTAAATATTAAAAAAAAATAAAAATGAAAGTACCTTTATCTGCAGTCTAAACCTTTTTCTAAGAGACACACCACCAAAACTGCCTGTGGTGTTGTTCATGAATACTTAATCTGCTAGCTCTAACTAGCAAACAGTGCATCAAACAAATTCTCATTGGCCATGCTGAAGAAGTCAGGGAAGAATTAGAGGAACACAAACCAGTATGATTCCCTGGCCTGAAAGGCCTCTGCTTCAGCTGTCATTAAGCTACTCCGATCATAATGATCATTGTGTTACTTTCACTAGCTGTTGTACGACATATAAATGTGAATTGACATTCGGGGTATATAAGCTGCACATTACTGGTGTAAAATGTTGTAGTTTTGAAAGCAGGTGCCTGTGCTCAAGTCCTGCAAGCCACAACTGGCAAAGATGAGTTTCTGCCCATTGCTGTGATCGGATGCCTAAAAAACTGCCTGAAGTACCTTTGCTCTTAGAACTAATGAACGCTTCCTGAATGTGTGGCTCGACCTTCTACGGTCTCAAAAGGAGGACCCAGGCACTAAATTGCAGTAACTGGTGACACATCACAGCATGAAACTGCTGTAATCCCCTCTAGTCTCTGCAACCTGTCTAAACACCCGTACGTGATGGTATTACATGGTTTACAGTCCATCGCAGAAATACCGGCACTCATTCACGCCGTCCTGGCTGTGCACAGCTCGCCCAGGAGTTATCCTGCATGCATGATGTCTGATAGCCCCAAATATACCTGCATACATTTAATATATACACTAAGTGCCCAATTTATCGAATATACCCTGCTCCTCTGAACAGCGAGTCGTGTGGTTGTAGCTGAATATGTACAGCAGGCAGACAGAGTCGAGAGGGTCAGTTACGGTGTGGACGAACGTTACAATGGCTGCGATGCATGAACTAAGGCATTTTTAAAGTATTTGGAACTGTCCCTGAAGCCAGGTGTGGTAGGACTCTCAGCGTCTCAGAAGCAGCCCAGCCCCCTGGGGATTCCATATAACACGGCATCCGGAGCCTTCCAGAAAATGGTGAGAGACAAATAAATAAATAAATAAAAACGTATCCAGTCAGTGGTCAAGAAAACGTTGATAACGATGTATGTTTCAGGTGAGTGTCCAGACTGGAGACACAACTTTTCAACCCTTAAACTGAGCAGTCCTTGCAGTGACTACATAGTGGTATAAAAATTCATATATATGTATATGAAGTCCTGGGGTCGCGTTGAAAAGAAATGAGGAGTAGATGACACTGTTTTCCAGTGTATCAGTTATGTAATACATACGCATAAATATGTGCATATGGATGTCTGCTCTCCGCCTTTTGGGAAATCGCAATATGTTCACCTCTACTGTACGCAGTATATATATATATATATATATAAAACTACAGTGACATGACTTAAGTGCGTGTTCTCCGCGCACGCATCATGCATGCTGCTGGCTGCCCAGGCCCCGCCCTCATCCTGCTGCCAGCATATTCACCGTGAGCTCACCTCGCTGTTGCCACGGCGACACCAATCAGCAGGAAAGCCCGCTGCACACGACAGAGGCTCACCTACAGGAGGCGATTGCATATATTCAAGCTCCGCTTAAAAACTGCTCGGCTCTTATCAGCCTGGAAGACTCTGTCTAAATAAGCGTTCCATGTACTTACTACTAAGAAAATAGTTTGAATGCAGGCAGCCTAAACGCATATACGTGCAAATAAGCAACTTACAATCAAGTATTTTTCTTTAATTATGCTAAGATTGACCTAAGCAGCAGACAGCAGAGCTCGCTGTTATTGTGGCAGCAGGATACCAGGATACAAGAATGACCCCCAATGTATCTGTATATTCAGAGTTCATTGCATAAAAACACATAGACCAGACCCCCGGACACAGCATATCCCTAAAAGGCTTGAACTGACATCCTTAAAGGTTTGGACAGTTTTAAATGTATGTCCAACGGAAGGAAAAGTAGGGAGCCTGATACGGAACCACGCCAGTCATCCTGACCGGGACTGAGAAGCGTCACGGACAGACATGACAGGCTGCAGAGAACCGGCACCAGGCTCTAAACCCCAAATACAATTGCTTTAAATGGCAGACATAAATAGCACAAGAAAAGAGATTTACTACGCGTGCTTAAACATCATGTAGTTAAAATGAATTCGCATGTATACATTTTTCGTTTTCTGTATTTTTTCATTATCATCTCTCTCTCACACACACACGCACACACTTCCGTTTTAATTGCAAACATACAGAACAGCTTTTCAAAAATACCAACAAGAAACTGAATATTGTGGTATGGTCATGTTTGGCAGGAACGATACAGAAATCAGGGCACACACTCATGCTGACTGGAAATAGTAAAGAAAATCATGGTATCAGGCATGAGAAATTAATTATACAGTATGTTTCTACTGGTTCTGGCAGGAGATTTTCCTTTTAGTTCTTTCGATACTGATACCAGGTTAATTGAAAATAAGAGAAAACAGTTTAATAAATTAGAGTCTATAAAGTTTATCCATATCCAGACTTTCCATTGTACGTTCCCATATGCACTTCTAAACAATGAAACAGGTGTGTTATTTTAAAGTTATATTCATATAATTATACATAATGTATTAAACTATAAATATCAATTTGTGTTTTTTTTAACGTACGATTTTTCTCATATAAACATGACTGTAAACAGCATTCATTTTTTAAATAGCGATCCGTTAAACTTGAGGGAATAAAGAAGACGTTTTGATTTATTTTGGTAAGTAACTGCTCAACTCTTCATAAAGGTCTTTAGCACCGTATTCATTTGAAATGCTGAGCCGTTTGTGAAGAGTAACTTCTTTAGGCAAAGCTGGGCACAATGAGTAAAAGTGGTTACCAAATTACATTATAGAGCGGGTTAGTTTTTCCGAGGGTAATAAAGTTTTAATAAAATCCATTCATTTATTCCCCACAACGACGTTTTCGTTTACAGTTGATAGAATACATATTTGGATATTGGCTGCCAAAAAAACAGCCTATGTAATATCAATAGCAGTTAACATGGCAACATTTAAAAAAAAGAAAAAACAAGAGTGTTGCAAACATCCGTAATCGGGCTGACTTACTAAATGTACTGACTTTAAAGCAATAGTTTTATCCGTTTACCGCCTGACTCGAATGGGCTACAAAGCCTGCTTTAGACAAGTCATAAGTACTCCATAGTTTTTAATGACAGGTTAAAGTCTAATTATTTAATACCACAAAATATTACGGGGAGTGTATCTACAGTAAAAGAGAAACGCGTTAATTATATAGCCGACAATTCAAACACGCATAAATTCAGACAGTGTATGATATCGTCAGAAATAACCCAGAAATAACCATTTTATTGCTTATATAACGAAACAGTAATATAATTTATCATATATGGCTTCGTGAAATTACACTAAAAATGATAATATAACGAAAGTATAAAATGAATGAATAACATAAAAAGTCAAATAAAGCTAAAAAATAATAACAATAAACAGAACAAAATGTTTATTTAAATAACTTAATCTTACCCTACCATTTTGATAATAATAAATAATAATAATAATAATAATGGACACATATGATCGGCCAGTCGCTACTGCTGAGATTCAAAATAAATAAAATACTGCTGCACTAAAAAGTAAATACGGCTTTTAATGCCTCAAACGGTTCAAATGAACGAAGAACGCCCGTCTGCCGGGCACAAAGGGTCAGACACGTGTTCTCACGGTCAAGTCCAAATTACTCCAGGCCATCTGCTCCTGAAGAAAGAGCATCTTCTTTAAACACCCATTCAGAAAATGAATTAAATATTGCTTCACTCCCAGATATTACAAACATGCCTACTGTATTGTTGTTCAAACAACAAGTTATTTCCTTTTACTTGTAAAGGCTGGTTTATTTTATCAACATTTGTAAGACACAGTGAACATTATGCAGCTACGTATTCATTGTTCGATCAACCATTACCAAAATTGTACATAAATCATTATAATACTTGTCATTTTAGTACTAATAATACTATATTACTTTGGGCTCTTTAACAGCCTTAAATAAAATATATTTTGTTGTAAGGCGTCATTTTACTTAAAAATTCGTTGAGCGTTTAGTCGTGAAATATGTTCTACAATAATAATTCCCCGTTTCATTTGTGCACTTTTATGAGCTAACTTCATAAACAAAACCAAAGATATAACATTATTCCCGTCACACTCCGTAATCCAGTCACGTCTATCACCCAATAATCCCTCCAAGTCCTCCATCCCTATCAAACACACTTCACTATCGCACATTCAAACTGTTGCCACTCCAGCTCCGAGACCCGCGTCTGCTCTGGGTGGGAAACGGCGCCGCCTTCTAAAGTGATGCAGATGAGTCGGGTGCACTTGGTGTTTTTTTTCCATGACCTAGGTCGCCCCCACCCCCATCTCTGTCTGTCATATTCGGCCCCAGCACCACATTGCCACTTGCCCTCGAGCGTGGGAATGGGAGGCTCCAGCCGTTCACATCTCCTGCAAGTCCGTTTAACGGAATCAATTAAGAAAGACCGACACCGCTCTCTGCGCCATTCCAGTTTTTCACTCTTGCCGTAATTACTTCGGGATGCCGACGCCTTTTCTTAGCGCTGATCGCTCCCAAAAAGATGGGGGGGAGCGCGCACGTGCGCTGCCCCTGCCCAGCGCCGCGCAAGAATTAGCAATTAAGCCACGAGAAGGAGGAGGCGGCATCTGCGGCAATTAACGCCTAATTTCTGAGGCTTCGGATCTCTTCATCTCAATGCCGTCTATATGTGTTAAATTCGGGTCCCCGATCATTTAAAATGCAAAAGTTTTCCCGCCTTTGAAAATAGTTCCGTAATTTCCATAATCCGCGGTGAAAATGGAAGCAGTTTTTACTTTCGGTTATCTAGCTTTATGACGACGAGCACACTCATACAGCTAGATAACCAAAGATAACAACGTACTTCCCATCATTCAGTTGTATCCCAGGTTTCATTTAATTGTGCTTTGAAATTCCTTTTTAAAAAGTGTCTTCATCTCCCCTTTGAAGATTTTTATTCCCACTGAGGACCAACCTTCTGCTGTGACAGCTGTCCATCAAAGTTGCCAGAGTCCAACTTTTGAAGCGTTTTATAATTAACCAAATACATAATCCGGGTAATTAAACTGTAAAGAAGTAAACAAAAGTGGCTTTATAATAATGAGCATCAGGATTGTGGATTTAGGTTCATCCATCTTTGAACAGGCCTATATTTGCATTATAAACAGCTTCTTTCTCGTGTGGCTTCTTAACTCCTTTTAACACGTTATGGTGTGAACAATATCCTGCATCGCCAGCCAGCCAAGTTAATATGCTGTTCAAAAAAAGAACGGATGGAAAAAAAAAAACCGATCCGAAGGAAAGTGCTGAGATGATAAAACAGCAGCATCGCGCAATCGTTTCTGGTTATGCAGGGAATGTATTTCTCCCAAAACGACTGCAGCTGGACCGCAGTAACAGCCATGTGCTTGCGGGAGAGAGAGAGCCGGGTCCCGCTGCATCCATCTGCGAGGACGCGGTGTGCGAAGACTCCCGTACCGCGACCAGCGTTGTGAAAGATCGAGAATAGGGCCATCACTGAGGAGCGGGGGTGGGGGGATGACGGGGCTTGCGGTTCCAAAATATGAACGAGGTCAAAGGTCTCATACTGGGGGAGTATACGCTAATGATGTCGTGAGGATTCTTAAATACCTGTTTATATTTAGCCTTATTTATGAATGCGCAGCGATGCGCTCTAGCGTTGGCAAGTGTGCTGGAAAAACGAGTATTTTCCCCGCAGCATCTGGAGCATAAGGGATAACGGCGGTACCTCAGAACAGTCATCGCGCATGAGGATTTTCTGTATACCCTGAATGGAGCTTGTAGCCTTCTCTTCGCGCGGTAAGAATCAATACATAGCCTAAATTGACGGGCCTGGTTTATTAAAATGCGTTTAAGCGATGCTATGAGTCTGCGCATTATTACATCAAAAGTCTGATCGTTGGTTTTTATTCGTTTTATTGTTTATTACTAATAACACCGACGCTGAGCGCTGTAAACGGTCGTATAAAAATCCACTTTTCCCTGCAAAGGTAGGCCTATTATTCCATTTAACAAGAATGTACTGCATCTCCGTATAGGTAACAATAGCGATGTCACAATCAAAATAATACGATTTTTGCCTTAAGCACACTTGCGGGCGTCTCATTGCACGGCATTATTTTATGTAGCCTACATGTTTCAAAGAGCAATTAGGTATTTCTATCCAGGAAAGGTTGAGGTATTTTCGTGTTGGCGTGTGCGCATTTAGACGCACGCACGCACAACACACAGCTAGAGAGAGCGGTCGGTAGAGAGAGAGAGAGAGAGAGAGAGAGGGGGAGAAAGAGAGATAGAGAAGAACCCCAGTCATTGTGATGATTGTAGTCTATTAAATATAACAACAGTAACCTAATATAACTCGGTCTTTGTCACGGACGTGCGCGTTATCACTTTATCTGAAAGCGTGGAACACGAATAAAAATCTTATTGTTGTTGTTATCGTTGTTTTGGTGCCACTGTATAGGTTTACGATAAGTAAAGAGCACCGACATAAAGATTTAAATACATTAAGAATTCGGTGATTAACGACGCACTAACGTGACCGTATTATATAATATAGGCATATCCTAATGGAGAAAGCAATGCTATATTTATATCCAAAACGACGTACTGCAACAAAGGAATAATTTTACATTTTATTAGTCGGAATTTTGTTGCACCGTTATACATTCAGGTTTTGAGTGAATATATTCGCTTATTGTCTTCAAAATGTATATCACATTTGAAGAAGTGGTATTGCTGTAGACTAATGGCTAGCGCAGCCAACATATATTCACCGAAAGATTTCAGTTCATTCAGTTCTGGACCCAAATGAAAATTAATATTGGGGGCGTAACACAGATGCAACTTGCGCACTTGCGCCGTAAATGTTAACTTGCTACTGTACTCCTCATTGGTTCTTCCGTCAGTGGCAATTCCAAGAAAAACAAGGCCATGACGACATTTATACACCCTCATTTTGCTAGTCCTTGAAGAGCTCAAGATAGGCGACTTAAAATGTTCGACTGCTGATTTGTGCACGCAGGCGCTCATATGAATCAATAACACAATTATGCGTCAATTTGTACTTTATTTACATATGCAGGATATTAAATAATGCACAGGCTTATAAAACGTTTTAAAACGTATGTATCTTATATGTCTATTTTTACTGTACTATTTTGACGCGAACACATTTATGCGTGTGTGTGTGCGTGCCTGCGCGCGCGTGTGTGTTCATAGGCCTTATAATAAAACTGAAATTTCATTGAAATGTGTAACGTTCATTTTTTTCTTGGGTCTAAGAGGGGGAAATTGCAGGCGACGTCACAGGGGGCTACAATTAACGTGCTGTTTTATTCGATCATGCGATGTATGACGTCACAATGATTGTGGAAAGGAGTGGATATTTCATAGATCGCAAACGCTATAAATGTCTGACTTTAATAAACTGTCTTCACTATGGAAGATGCAGCGTTATTTTTTCCGATGTACAACGTGAGCACTCGCCATTATAGTTTTGTAATCATTAAGATATAATCATCGTAATCCATAATTTATATTCCCTTCCTATAATTTGCACATCTTTAATAATAATTAATAAAGCTATTAGTGGTAGATGTTCTAATCAAATGCTAAAAAAACATGCTAAAAACCCTATTATTATTACACAAATATCAATAATATTGCAGTATATTCGATTATATTTTAAATGTAACACAATACTCTCATTTCAGATTGATAGAATATAAATCCTAGTTTCTGCCTCATACAGTCATGAACTGTGGCCTATTGAACACCCCTGTGCAGCTGCAGACTGGCAGCCGGGCTGATGCCGATGGCTGCGGCCGAAAGACAGTCCATTCCCATCTCAGCGAAGACGGTTAATATATGAAATGCTTTTCATCCATTAAAATATCGCTTAAATTAAAGTCTTCACAACGTCAATGTAATTGTAACATCAAGGTAATTGATGAATTGTTATTAATACCACATATGCGTAAACATAAGCGTCACACAAGTAAATGTATACTTACACAATCAAATGTATGCCATACGACAGTATACTGAAAACAGCTGATTTAACAGGAACACTCCACACGTCGCAAAGCATCCAAAAATCAAGTTCTTCAAACATGTGTAAGGCTCTCTCTGGACTCCTTGGGAATATCCAGCCATCCCTCGTCTCGCCCTCATTTAAAATTGCCGCTAATTCTCTGTTCATTTCGCTTGGTTCAGTTGCACTGAGTTACGCAGAAACATTATTCCAACCACATGATGACGAGAAAGAAGAAGCGATTTAAAAAACGAAAGAAAGGAAAAAAAACTTCCCAACAGCTCATTTGTCTTCCGCAACAAATTGAAAAGTGAAGTGTTGAGCTAAGAGTGAGCTAGTTTTGGGGGACTGGCCGCAGAACAGTCCACCCCTCCTTATAGAGAAGGGCGTGCTCAGAAATTCAAACAAGTTCTCCAAATCTTTTGTTGTATATAAACTGAACACCCATTGTGCATCTACTTCGTCTTTCACAGACTGCTGTAAAAAATAACGAATATTCAGAGCTCCTTTGGTCGGCAGAACGTTTAAATAGCGAATTTTGACATTTTGACTTAAAGTGTCCCACTGTGAGACATAAAATATATATTTCAGGAAAAACTTCATTTAACTATAGTTTTCAAAATATTTTTCCTTTTAATTTGCGAACAATTTCATCTTCTTAAAGTGGGTATTATTATTGTTACCATTTTCCCAGCATATGTAGCAAGGACATCGCACATTTTATCATACGTTATTTCCGTTGTGTACGATTTTCTAAAATGCCTTAATTTCGAGACGGCTAAAAATTACTTTAAGTAGGAAAGATTACATTAGCCTAATTAGTTCTTTACCAAAAATCAAGATGCTTGTTTTACAGTAAAGTCAAAACTCGTCAGTAATTCGTATTTTTGTATAGGTTTAGTGTAACAATGCATTTGGGATTACAGTTAACCTATTGCGTTTTTACTTAATGTTGATAAATAATCCTATTAACATTCAATATAAATTAGCTGATATTTTTCACAGTCGCCAATGATTACACTTTGAAATACATAAAATATGTATATGTCCTGCATATATTGAGTTTTGGACAATGTCTCCGGTGTGTGTTGCTCTTGATTAAATATATCAATATAATTGTAAACTTTCCAGAAAAATTCTGATTTAGTGCTGTTTCCAGGTTCTGATTTTTACATACTCCTACTTGCCATCGCTGGCTAATCCGTCTGATTTGATCAGATCCACGAGAAGGTTTTACAACGAGGTCACGTCTAATGACGTAGCTCGGAATATTTGCTACGTGCGGCCATATTTAAATACATCAAGCAAATTAGTGCATCAAAATATGCAAATCCAGCTCGCATAGGCATAGTCTTTCTCCCAGCAGACGGACTAATGCTCCCGACATTCTCTTGTTTCTTCATTACCGTTTTAAAGGTGGTTCAGTTGCTTTTTCCTTCCTAAAATTATTTTATTTTTCCTTCTTTTCGTAACCTTTCGTAGCTCCGATTAACTGTACCAGCCGCCTTACGAATCCAGGAGTATGTCGCGTATGGCAGAAGAGGAGAATCCCGTTGGAAAAATCGTCTATGCATAATGAGACATCTGCCGCGCCGTTCTCACAAGCCCGACGCCGTTGGCTCCTACGTCTGTTTTATTTTTTTGTTTTGATGCATTTGTGAGGTAGATTTATATTTACTTTACTTGCTGACTTTAGAATTTCCCTTGTAATTTGGCAGAGTTAACATTTTTGACAATTTTGCATAATTTGCATACGCAGAGGCATATTCCTGCACATTAAATGTAAAGTCTGTAATTCCGGTGAATAGGCTAAATGCTTTGTCGTACGTAAAGCACAACGCTCTTCGTTTAATAATGAGTAATCTATTAAATGCAGCTGCAAAGAGAAGCAAACTTGTATTTTACATTTTGCTTTCGTGTAAATAATGTTAAATTATAAACAAAGGCATCTGCATTTTCAGGTTTACCCTACTGCGAAAAGATCTGATGCCGTGATGGGCAAGCTGCATATAGCCTCTGTTACTGCATTAGCCCTGTAATGCAAAGGCAAATAAAACATTCCAAGTAGACATGACCTCACAAACCTTGTATTCTCCTTGATAATTGTATATATCTGAATATTTTTGTGCAGAAGGCGCAGAAGATCCGTTTTAACACATTCCTGTGTTTCGCTCTCTGTCTTTTCCAATTACTTCACCGTGTATGCGTGACTTAATGTTCGGCTAGGTTAAATATTCGGTTCTCTATCTTTAGTTTTTAAGAGCATAGTTGAACAATTTTTTTGTAATGGTTATTTGCAGTATGTTGAGCAAAAATTAGCCCCGAAGTTTGCCACTGTTTTAACTTACCTTATTGTTTGCTAATTTCAAACGTCTTTCAGTTGTGTTCAGATGCAGAGTTGCATACGGCACTACTTATGACGCTAGTTTCGTCTTGTTACTCCGCCAAATGTATTTTGCGAAACCTGCGCTCAGACACGATCATACGATGTGTCACCAGCAGGCTAGAAGTGGTCAGATTGATAGGCATAGGCATTTTTTTTGCAAAGGGGGGGGAAAAAACTGTCGTTGACATCTCATTTGTTTGACAAGGAGTAAGATGTAGAGAAAAAAGAACTCGCAGTTTATACGTGGCTTTTCCTCACCTGTCTTTACACACTAATATCCCGTATTTAAAATGACTCACCATTTGTAAAATTCTCCAGCTAACCGTCGCGCTGGCTTCTTAGAGTTCAGTCGCACGTGGATTGAATGCGGTAATGTGACAGACCTGGCGATATATTACCATATTGATGCATATTCACTTCAGATCAAAATAGCAACACACGCCAAACGAATAATGAGACCAAGTCAGGGCTTCAGACACACAGCCTATGAAGAGGAGATGAAAGAGTTTCACCCAAATTCGTAGTATGCCGATTTTACTACTAATTCTTTATTAAGTTACATACAATCATCTATTGTTTTCTGTTTTTTAAATGATCAATTCTATTTTAAGGCCTTTATGTTAATTCCAGTAGCATATTTCATTATATATAAAGATATACACAGAAAGATTACACATGATCATGTTTCCCGCAATACGTCATCGATTTCGGGTTATAGCCGATTATTGTTATTCCCTGACCCTTTTTATGATGTTGCAAGTTGTTTTACAGTTAAACCTCTGAATTCAAAATCAATGATGTAAGAAGACACTTAAAGATATATATATACATACACACACATAAACACACACACACACACACACACACACACACTTTTTAAATACAATGTGAAACGGACCAGATTCAGAAATTGATTTATTACGTTTGAAAACTTTTTTTAATATTGTGTTTTTATTTCTTTTTTTCTAAATAAACATCTTGAGCATCATTCCTTACCGGAATTTTCTGAAAGATAGGCTAGTTAAAAATTCTGTTTTCCTCAAAATAGCTTCATTCAAAATTTTCGGTGTGACTGTTTTTCTTCAGTTGCTAAATGCTTCATAAGGAAGATTTGTCTATAAAGCAAATCGGAAAACAGTCGGCCCGAATACGATGCATCGGTAATAATTAAACTATCGAACGAACCATATCATAAAAACGTAAAAGAACATAAAAATAAAAGCTAGCGTTTTCACCAATTTTAAATGTCTCGTTACTCGTTACTATACTTACTCGTGTTAAATTCTATTTAAATTTTCTTTTGAGGCTCACATAATTCCAATATTTTAAAGAAAAATACATTGACAGTAACGTACCATTGGAAACGACATTAATAGTACAAATTTGGTAAGTTTTTTTTTTTGAAAGCCCTTGACTCCTAAGCATGGTAAGCTAGTCGCTGCTTGATTGCGACATCCAGTGGACAGAGTCCGCTAGCATAAAAATTGTATCAAGGGAAGCGCTTTGCGAATTTTTTTAGTAACATTTCTTTAACGTACCTCAAAGATCGTCGGGATTTGTTCACAACTCATGTATTAAGGATAACACATTCGTTAAAATCTAGCCTACTTGGTTTGAATAATAAAAAGTAATAAATAGATTTTCATTTAGATGTGTTTGCATGTCTGATAGTGAAAATTCCGGAACAGTTTGGCGCCCTGACTGACACGTTTTGTACACCAGATATACGTAGATTGTGAAATTTCAAATAAGATTATTTTTATTTCGGTTATTACTATTGATCAATTTTAATTATGTTCGCTTAATCGTCTTATTAATGACGCATGTCTATCTGCATATTCGCAATTTATCAATCTGTTGATTTTGTGTATAACCAATAAATTTTACCTGGAATGATACCTTTTAAATCTTCATTTTTATGTAACACACGAATACAGTTGAATAATGCGGGAATGCATGCTTTAGTACTCTGCTTTGAAAATTTTGGATTGCAGTTTTTCGCACTTTATTGAATGCTAAATCCCTTTAACACTAATCACTTCGAAAAGGTATCTAACAGTAGAATATAACTGGGAAATATCACTGTGCAGACCTGCTCTTTCTCACAAAATTACCGATTACACTTATTCGGCTAGTATAATGAAATGCTGTTTTGTGGTAGCATATATTTAGATGACGTGGTTTATTCATTCAGATCCTGTATATGAAATACTACCTGTGTGCATTTTACGAACTTTCCTATTAATGCGAATGAAAATGCAATTTTGGTATTTGTTACATAAAACCAGGTGCTGAAAATAATTGGATTCATCGTTCCGTCAACATTTCATGAACCCTTTTTAATTAGAAAAATAAAATCCATTTTATACGTGCATCATTGTGCAAGCTGCATGCGAAGCTGCATTAAGCTGAGTTCATTTTATAGATAAAATTAAAAGTATATATACTCTGAATAAATGTATTTCTGTTGAATATTATCGCCAGGTATTGAAATGCACCATCAAAAATTAAAAAGAAACTGTACTATGCGTCCAAATTGTGTATCTTATCATTTTGGTACTTTATACGGAAAAAATGAATGAATTCAATATTATTAATTGAAGATAGGCCTACTAAATATTTCATATGTAAGATAAATTAATGATATATGTATGTTCTACGTGAAAATATTCCTTTGACTTGCAGGGATATTAGTGATTACGCGACACATACGCATTTTTCATAAAGAAATAGTTTTAAAATCCATGCTACAGGAGAGGCAGTTGATAAGGTTAATAAGTGCCGAAGATGTATTTTATTCTATAGTAGGTTAAAGAACAAAATCGAAAGTACACATTATAAACCAGCCATGATTATTTTTTAGTATGCCAGTTAAGCTATTCGAAAAAGTATTTACTTATTTTATTATGATATTAAAAGTGCATCACGTTCATCGACCGCAAGCAAACAGGTAGAATGCCTTGCATTTTTAGACAGTACAAATATTCGTTCGAGTGTACTCGCTGTCAAGCATTTCTTTCAGTGTAGTATTCCAAATGGTTGCTCACTATATATTGACCGTTGTCATTCAGTTTGAGAGAACACGATTTATTGGTTGAGTCCAAATCCAAATTACTAGAAGCCTATTATAATTTCTTCTTAAGTTGCATTTAATTTACAGCGAATTGGATTTTTAATGCGCATTCGGTCAATCATATTTAGCAAGCAGATTCATGAAGAATGGAACATGCAAATTACATTAATCGACAGTTTGCAGTCATGCAAAAATCTCAGTAAGAAACAGTGCGGTACAAAACGTCATCGTCACCAAGTAGCCTGCATTTCCCTGTATTCACGGTAATTGTTATGGTCTTCGTCAGTCACGTTATTGTTACTTATAATGGAGTACATGCGTGAAATAAATGACCATATACGAATCATTGGGGCGGAAAAGTATACACCCGGTGTTTTATGCATCTGTTTCTTTTTCGTTATATTTCTAGGAGTTTAGTCGTGTGACTGAGGAGTTGATGCAGCTCGGAGAAACTTGGGTTGGAAGAATTAAAACGAGAGAAAAATGCCATCGAAATGTGACTGCAATTTGTGAAAAAAATCCGCTGCTTAACAATTAAAAAAATGGGTAGAATAGTTTTAAATGCTCGTACGACCTCTAGTGGTGCATAATTATTACACTCGCGAGATTTGAAAAAACGCCGAATATCGATGGATTCCACATTTTTAAAACTCAGTGTTTGTAGTGGTGTTATATATTACTTTAAACTGAGAGAATGATGCTCATATATGATAAAACATTAACTAATGTTTCATTGTGACGCAATAAATGTAAAATTCACTTGTTGGTTTACAATAATCATTATATTTTATATAATTTATAGACCGGAACATTTTGCATGTATGTTTAGTGTGTATTTCAAATCTCAGCCATCCCAGCTACATAAGAAATACAAACAGACCAGGAGGCTGTAAAGTAGCGTTTTCCTTACTGCCTTTACTTACTCGTGAAAGTTTGACTAACCAAAAAGGTATAACCATCGATTAATGGAATTATACTGACTTTAAGTGAACGTATAACGTGAAAAGAGTAATTCAGATACCGACCGTTTTAAAGATACTAATATTTGTAGATCGTATATTTCGCTAGTGTAATAGTTTTTAGGGGTCAAATTTCTCCGATATATTCATCCTAACAGAAACCTATTCGCAGGATGTCCCGACCACTTAGTATAAATACACCATATAATCTGCCTCATGACATACTGGTAATTATGCTGCGTTCTCAGATGACAGGATCAGAGTTTTAAGTAGGCTAATTCACAACTGCATAGACCCCCCCCCAAAAAAAAAGTACGAAACGCCCAGTGGTTCTGCGACTCGCATACACAGGATTCGCAGGCCTTGATATCAGGCAATTGAACTCTGGCGCCCTCTTCTGGTGGACGTTTGTCCTAACTCTGAATGTAGGGAGGATAAACTGCGTTTGCTGAACAAAGATAATATTCAACCGACTTAAACCATTTGGGAAAATTAAAATAACGTAATATGAAAGTACTACCACTGAAATTTAAACTGAATGTAGAAATTCAGTGTTTATTGAAATTTGCCCTATGAAGCATAAAAATTCATATGTCAGCATTAATGTGGGGTGACCACCTGATCCATGTCAGGAGGGACACTGAGCTACTTCGGGTTTTACAAACTGCTTTCAAACTGAAAGGTTCCCATGCTCAGCCAATTATTTCATTTCTTCTTGTGATTTGATTGGTTTGTTTCCGTGACTGAAAGACTCGTCCGGCTGTTTCCCATTAACATTAGTGACACATGCATGGTTATAGGAGACTGACCAATCAGCATACAGCCAGAACTCAGTGCTTAGGTGAAATCCAGGTCCTTTTAACTGGAATGACTGGTAGTTTAAAAAGCCTGTCACAGCTCAACTCCTCCATCCTGATGTGGATTAGGTAGGCACCCTAAATTAATGATAATGTTGCTTCTTCAATACGGAATTTAAATGCTCATCCGAACGAATAGGCATAAATTAATCTTCAAATAAGTGCAAGTTCCGAGAGCGAAAACTTATGCTTAAACAAAACTTTCCAGTAAAAGTGTTTTTTTTTTTTGCATTTATAACCTAGACACACTGCAGTCAAAATGGAATCTACAAAAGTGAAATAAAACGTGGATGAAGCCTCGCTCTTAGGGACACAGGTGGGGGTCTAGAAATACTGGGGAACCTAAACTCACATCTTAGGGACACAGGTGGGGGTCTAGAAATACTGGGGAACCTAATCTCACCCTTAGGGACACAGGTGGGGGTCTAGAAATACTGGGGAACCTAATCTCACCCTTAGGGACACAGGTGGGGGTCTAGAA
>JABFDZ020000118.1:29051328-29061630 GCA_019775955.2 Pollimyrus isidori
CGCCATCGGCCCTCTGTTGGGACTCTGTATGTTGGGTGGTCTGCCTGCTCACCCGTTTAACCAGGCCTGGGTGTCTTCTCCACTTCTCTCTCCTGATACACTTGAAATGCTTCATCGTCCCCCATCTCCTACGGAATCGTGGAGGAGCAGTCAGGTTCACGTTTGGCCACCTCTTCCCTACTCATATCTCTTTCCCATTTCCCCCTGGATGATTTCAGTCTCTCCCAGTGGAGATTTTGTATCTCGCAGCCCCGTCAATGGGCTCCCTGTCGGTGCTGGTGTGATATCTAGTCTGCGTGCCTGCTGTTTTATCTCCGTGTAGGAGTGCCCTTCTTAACAAGCATCTCCCTGATATCCTGACCTATCGTCAGGCCGAGGGGCCTGGCTGAGAAGCTCGGCACTGTTATCACATCGCTTATCCAATGTTTTTGTTAAATTGGTGCTTTCTTTATTGATGTTTTTATGTCTGTAGTATATTTGGTATGGTATACATATATTAAACAAATTACTGTTTATTTCTGTAAAATACATTTCTAATAGGGACGGCATGGGGGTGCAGTGGTGCCTCACACCTCTGGGACCTGGGTTCTGGTCTCCGCCAGGTTTCGTGTGTGTGGAGTTTGCATGTTCTCCCCGTGTCGTCGTGGGGTTTCCTCCGGTTTCCCCCCAAAGACATGCTGGGACTGATTGGAGTTGCCAAATTGCCCATAGGTGTGCATGTGTGCGTGACTGGTGTGGGATTGTGCCCTGTGATGGGCTGGCCCCCCATCCAGGGTTGTTCCCTGCCTCGTGCCCGTTTCTTCCAGGATAGGCTCCGGACCCCCTGTGACCCAGTAGGATATGTGATGGATGGATGGAATTATTTAATTTGAATAAATAAAAAATTGGCAATAGTTTACCTAACAGGTTTTTTCCACACACCTGAGTAATGTGTGTTCACAGCCCATCCTGTGAGTCTCCTGCCTCATGCCCATGGCTTTCTGGCACACACTCCACCCTACACTCCACGCTACACCCCACGCTCACCACAACTGAGTACTGTTCCTAATAATTGCCATGTCACCATTACATTTTATTACTCTTAGCAGTTTTTCCCAATACTCTCAGTATGAGTACTACCTTACTACAAAACAGAAAGGTCATTATGATATTTTTACGATAATTCTTTTGTGAAGAAACTAGATTTCTTTTAAAGAAACAATCTGCCGTAATCCATCCATCCATCCATATAGTCCATTTGAGGAAACACATGGCACAAACTAGCGGAAATCTATGATAGCTCTATTCCATAATTTATACCACTCAATAATGGCACAAATTCAGCAGTGCTGTTCAACTTTACAACCCTGACATAATTTTTAATTCAACGGTTTGCGGCCGAAAGATTACTCAGCAAAGTATAAGCACATTAGGGCTTAAGATTTCAAACAAGACAGCAGCAGAAATACTCCAGGACAGAGTTAACAGACGAGGACGTGTTGATCTTGGATAACTCTGGAAGGGACTGCTGTTTAAGGAGAGCCACAGAATCACAGGTAAAGATGGAGGGGTCATCATGGTCCAGTGGCAGGGAGATGGCACGAGGGGGTGGGAGGGAGGGACGGAACGCTGAGGTCTTCATGTGGGCCAGGAGGCAGCTGGATTTTCCAACGCCCCGCGGAGAACTGGGCAGGCAGGCGGGCGCACGCCGGGGGTCCGGCTGTGGAAAAACTCGGTGTCCAGTGAGGGAGCCCAGAACCCCGGCTGCTGCCAAAGAAAACTGCGGTCGGAAGAGTCGGCTAATAGTGCGTGATGCGTGTCACCTGAAGCCAGCATCATCTGAGGCCCCGGCGACCGCAGGGGCAGCCATCTCCGCGGACCTCAAGGAAGAGGGAGAAGGCCAGCCCGAGCTCTTTAATCCGCAGGGTTTCCACTGCGATCCTCATTTGCTCGACTCGCGGCCTAAACGTTCCGACGGAGCCGTCGAGCGGCCATATTCGGGGGAGAATAATGAGTAAAGGCAGCTGTGCTCAGGCGCGTAAAACTGATGCAACTCAAAGGTGTATTGTGATCAGGGAGGCGCCTGGAGTGCGGGGTCGGACAGACGGAGGTGGGGCGGCCCCGCGTTCGCCTGCTTAACAGGCGTCGGGGCTGCATCCCCAGCGCCTTGAAGTGTCACCTCGTCCTCGACGTGCCGAGCATCGGCTGCTGAGCGGGAGCCGCATCAGACCGGGGAGCGACGGGAGCCTCATGTCGAGGGGAAGGCGACGGCGACGGCAGGCAGACGCTTACCGATGCGGACACCTGAAAGGGCCCCAGAGTCCTGCAACCCTCAGATGTTTACCAGGCTTTTTTTGAAGCGTTACTACTTTCGGTTTAGGATCTCGTGGACGTCTGGTTCAGGACTCAGTAACTCAGAAGACGTTTCTGCTTCCTGTTTCCCTCCCACAATAAACAGCCGCGACGTTTCCATGATGTTTAAAGTGACCTTTGCATGTCGTGGATTACACACCATCGGAATCTATCCAGCCGTCTATCAAATATTTCCTATTATAGACTCTTGATCTCCATGATCTTGAGCTAATAAAGGTGGTTTGATGATGCCACTAATGGACTAATGGGTTCATCTCACTTCCATATAGATCTGCGTACAAAAAAAATACATCCTGTTAGATCTCACCACTCCTTGTTCATCAGATGCAAAAACACATGCTTTCAGGAAACCTTTTTCATTGTTTAATGTATTTTTAGCTCACAATTCCTTATCGAATGGTTATAATTTTGCTATTAATCGTCTGTATATGCAGGAAACAGGTTTAGCCATCACAGCGTCCACAGAAAAAGGCAAAAAATCCCAATTTTTTAATGGGGAATAGAGGTTGCATCCCTTCAGATCACTATTTTAATGCATCTCTTGTCCTTCCAAATGACTATTTCCTTATGAACATTAAAGACTGAAAAGCGTCCACCTATTACCAGCCTTTACAAGTTTCTGTAAGAATTCAAGGACCTTAATTCATATAAAGTTTTCAAAAACAGTCGTGAGTTATTAAAGTCGAACGAGTCCAATAAAATGGGGAAGAAGAAAAAAAAAATCACTACTCCCAAACCGGAGGTTTCGAAAGTGTCAACTGCTTTTCCCCTGCCCTTGAAAACAAGACTAGTACAGGCGACTGCTGGGCAGTACTAATGCGCTTGTGACAGGTGGGGGCGGGGAAGAAGCCATATTGTGTCAAAACCGGCAATTAAAAGGACCACCCAGCCTCCGGCCACTCGCGCGGCGTGATGGATGGTTGTCCAGCCCCGACAGGTGCGGACGCAGAGGTCTCTCTCTCTTTGACTGCGCTCGCCGGCACGCTAGGGCTCCCGTATTGACACATTCCAGATAGCGCCATGCGGCTAATGACTCTCTGCGCGGCTTCTGTCTGTTGTTTATCTTCCTGCAACCCAAACTCCCCTGTCACAGCATGGGGACCATGCGCGGGATTTCACCGCGAGTCCCATTAGACGGCCTAACCTGCCAAGCGCGCATGTCAATAACGGTTGCGGAAAAGTGTTTTTTTTTTTCTTTCTTTCTTTTTTTTTTGTTGTTAGCACTAGCCTTGTTCTATCGCAACAGTGCAGCGAATGAAATGTCACCGGTCTTATACCTGTGGATTTGAATAATCTGAACTCGCTCCTGTTTCCCATAATTGAATTCCCACTGTTCCTGGCTGCGTTTAAGTCCTGCAGGCAGTTGCCACAAATCCTTCGCTCTCACGTTCGACGGCACGCACACATGGCCGACTTTGGGACTGAGATTCCGTCTCGGCGTTCCCGAGTGTCATCTGCGTTCCGAGTGTCGCCGTGTCAGAGACGCTGCTGATTATATAAAATGCCATACAAAATATTTAGGAGTTCCAGCATCGGGTGTGTTTTCCTGCTATTAAACAGTTTTCTTCAAATTAGCATTAGAAAGCTACTTTTTGGGAAAAAAAAAGAAATAATTATATTCTATCTAGAAAATATGCATGTAGAATTAAGCAAAAATAGAAAGTGACACAATAGTTTTATTATAAAACATTAAATAATGTCTTTTTAAAAAATGCAGTAATCCCATGATATTAAGATCTTTCAGAAACATTAATTGGACTTGGGCCATATTAATAAGTTGTCTTAAGTCATAAGATTATATAAAAAGATCACGGTTGTTTTCATATGCTTCCTGTCAATTTCACAGAGGTTTTAAATTCTCTGTGATTATTATTATTATTATTATTATTTGAAAAACAAGTTTCTAATGAAATTTTGGGAACTTTATGCATATTATGGCTTACTCCATTACTGGTTTGGCAAACAACCAATAAATTCAGCCTTTCACATAGAGCTTGCAAACGTTTATAGGATGTGTTTCTGTGTTTAGACCTGTTTTCTGCAGACTGGTTAGTGCTACTGTGCCTGTACAACATACAGTGTAAAAGTAGCTAGACAAAGCAAAGATGGTCTAATACCAGAATAAAATAATACACTCTGGGCACATAACATACATAACAATGAACCCAACAGTTGTCAGACGCGTTCTGTGACCTCACAGTGATCATATCTAAATGTTTTTAAACCTTAAAGGAGAAGTTCTGCAGAGTGAAGTGTGAAATAGATTTCCAGCTTATTCACCCAGTGTGCAATGAGCCAATATCCCACTATCCACAGTTCAGGTGATAGCATTTCAACAAGGACTGAAGCTCTTCCGAAGGCAAAGGTAGTTGCGCTCCTTGCTCTGTGCTTTATATAAATATATTGTTAGGTCTTTTCTTTATTTTCCAAGCTACTAAATTATTAGTTGGATTAAATTTTGATTGAAGCATTTAAACTTTCTAACGCACCTGCCGGTTTCTTAGAAAAAACAAAAAGAACAGGTAGTGAAAATTATTTTGTGCAGTAATGCAGGAGGAAATAATGCATTAAAGTCATAAAACGTTTTGTTAAGTTACAGTGCCGGAACATTTGCAGAATTTCACGTTTGCCCCGATTCCTAAAAAGCAGGTGATTCCTGACACTCAAAAGCAATGTTTAGTCAGCCACGGTTCTTCTGAGTTTTATGCAGATGTTACTTGAAATGCACAAATGCCACATTTCGCTCAAGGCATTTTTTCAAAGTCACTTTTTTGTTGCTATTACTTATCTCTGCTATTTGTTTTTCCGATCCATAATCCCCACACTTACTTGTTATTTCAAGCCTGAATTAGCGAACAGCTATGAGACGGCACATTCACATCGGAAAGATCACAATTATGAAATGAAAAATGTCTGTAACCAAAATTAGCCTGACACAAGTGCTGGTAAAATAAAGTGAGTCTGTAAAAAAACAAATAAATTTAATAAATTAAGTGATTTTATCCTGCAACAAGGTAAGTTTAAAGCCAGAGCTGGATTTTTATGTGGTTGGATTGTTCAGACTTTCACTGGTAGCTGATGATGCAATCTATAAACATTTGACACCACAATTACATTCTTATGTTGCATAGAAGGTTGATATTTGAGTAACATTGCATTTACGGCACTACACACATGTTTACATGGAGCTAATCAGTGACTTTATGCCTAATTTTTTCAAATCAAATAATTCAAAACACATTATTCAAAACACATTATTTCATTAACGTTAAATTTTGAAATACTTTGGTAAAATTTCCTGCTGTGTCGACAAAGGTGTCTGTTTAAATAAAGTTTTAAAACAGGCTTACAGTATGTGTCAGTGTTTCATTTCCAATATTAGTTGTAAGGATATGCTCACAGTATGTCTTTCCCAAAGCCTACAAAGATTTGATATAGGAATACATTGTGTGTGTATGTAGGGGGAAATATAGTATATTTTGACATATTTAATTGAATGTTTTGTAAATGAAGTGCATACCACAGTGGCGGGCATAAATATATCGGCATGGCTATTTTATTTATTGAGTGATCTTTCATAACACAACTAGCTGGTCATAAGTCTTACTTATATCTATACAAGTGTGACACATTTGTTTCCTTGACAAAAGTTTGTCTATATAGGATTTATATAGAAATAATATAGAATAACTTGGGTATATGTTTGCTTATTATCTATCTATCTATCTATCTATCTATCTATCTATCTATCTATCTATCTATCTAATTTGAGTTTTGGAGGGAAATAGTTTCAGTCATCATGAGGTAGCTTGTGAATAATCTTCCAAGACAACAGCTGAGTAAGTGCCTCATGGAAATAAAAAACCCTGATTTCTACTGTGGAATGTTAATGAACTGTTTGTTAATTAATTTTTTGGCATATAAATCTCTACCATCTAATACATGCACTCCACACTGTCAGCGTATTAAGTAAATAGTAAAATCTTTACACTGTAAAGCTGCTGAGATACTGACTGTGCATTTTGTCTGCAAAAAAAAGCAATGTCTAAAACCTGAGACTTCACATATATACTTATATATTTAATATACACACACACACACACACACGTTATATATACACCTTTTCTGTGTGTAAATGGCAATGTAAAGCTGTGACGTCTCAAGTCCAAGACGCATAAACTCCACACACTGTTGATCTTTGCAAAAACATATTTCTGTTTAAATTCAGCTTGGGCATTTTTATGATGCTGACAATGCCGGCCTGCGTGGGGCGCTATTGAAAGCGCATTATCCGTGTCTCACGCTGTGATGCCAGGCCTACCCCCCCCCCAAAACCCCCCCCACCGCTTCCCTCTTCCACACTAATGGGTTTTGGACCACCGCACTGGGTTCTAACAGCGGAGCCCTTCTTTGCATTGTGATGCCCTGGCATTGTGATGCCCTGGCATTGTGATGCCCTGGCACTCTCTGGGCCGCCAAGACGGCGGCTCTCTGCGGAGTGTCTGGGAGGCTGCTGAACCGGTCCGCTGCCCCTCCGCCCTCGTAGTCTCCTGGATGCTCCTTCATTCATCCAGCCCCCGCTTTAAAAAAAAAAATGGTACATTTGCACTGCGGATACAGGCTTAGCTACCAAATGGCTGGATCTGTCCAGAACCATCTGTCATAGTTTATAACGTGTTACATTAAGGTGGTGCTCGGCAGACTGAGACTCCCCACCTCATAATTCTTCGAAGTATGTGAATGGTCTACACTAATGAGAAAATGGAGAGCTGTCAGACTTATACAATAATGTCAGAGGTGGTCGGGGAGGGTCTGTCCTTTTAACACAATGGGAACGTATGTATCTAATTTTATATGTACATCAATGTGTTCTTAACACACCCATGTAAAGCACCCTGGGACAACTCTGTTGTGAAGGGTGCTATATAAAAATAAATTGAATTGAATTGAATTGAACGTAACAGGAACGGTGTGCCTGTATCGCAATTACCGTTTTTTTTTTGCATGAAACCGCAAAGTCAACAGTCGAAAATGACAGGCCTTCCTAACTGTGACCCGCAGTGACCGTCTCCCAGCAGCAGCCAGTCTGGCCTGAACTGCACGCGATCCGTCACAAATGACGCGCGTCTGAGCCTCTGCCGCTCCGCCCGGGCTCCAGTCAGAGCGAATTAGCGAGGTACCGTCCACGCCAGCCTGAACCGAAGCTCCGACGGCTGGCGCTGAATTAATGGCTAATCATCTGGGGCCTCACAGATCATTTTGTCTGCCTTCAGGCTCTTTAATTACACCAATATGCCGTGATAAGATTCTCTAATGTGCCCCTCATATCAGCACTGTTACATGGTCACTAGCCATGTATGGCTGTTCCCTGGAACATCTCTATCTGATCGCTGGCTCCCGTTAAGTGATCCATTACAGGCCCCCGTCCTGGCAGCCATGGTCATTCTCTCCGTAGTGGCCTTGTCCAGATCACTGCCACTTAAGCTCCTCTCTTCCCTACAATCAATTTAACACCTTTGCGTTTATCTCTTTCTCACGAGGTTTCGTCTTGATATTTTTAAAAGAAAATTTTAAAGGGAATGAAAAATCAAGAAATATCCTGTTATTTGTTTTTTGTTTGGATGTTTTTTTTTTTTTAAAAAAAAAAAACATTTAAGAATATTCTGCTATTTAGTACCCGAATGCGACAAGCAGCAGGTTTATAAGGACAAGAAAAGTTGCAGTAAAAAACATCGGATTTCAACGATTCTTTCGTAGTTTATCGGCAATTTAGCCTTTCGTAATTTAGACAATTTCCCCCAAATAAATTTACGAGTAATTAAATAATCAAATAAATAAATAAATATGTGGAAACAGTTATTAACACGACGTAACATTCCTTTTTTTTTTATTCATTTGAGACAAAGATTACAAAGTATCTCGGCGACTGAAGAGATGAACCAGGAAGTTGCCAAAGTGCCAACGAAACAGCTGGGATGCAGCTAGCTTAAGTCACTCTGCTAAAAAGAATAACACTGTAAGTCGTTATAAGTAACAAAAGCAGCTGGCTGTGTAACAACACAGCAGAGACAACAATACCAGTCACCATGGTGACTACTATGACAATAGTGAGAATGCCTGTGAAGGTGGTGGGGGGGGGGGGGGATATGCGTGACACACACCTGGGTTTTTCCACATCAGACGTGAGCACATTCGACTGCTCGGCATCGCTGGTGACTGACAGGTGCCTGGGTGCCATGCGTCTGACCCTACCCCCTTCCACATGCGTAGACGCCTCCAATTCCACAAACATGGCAGGGCTGCCCTCGGTATTTTGATATTTTGAGGCTTCAGTGTACGTGATGTCCTCTGCTGTCACCCAGAATGATAGGGTAAAATGTGGGAAAACTTTGCAGAAGTTGTACTTTTTAAAACATATTTCAATTTTTTTTGTGTGTTCTGCAAACACATTTTTCTCTCTAGAAATAATATTGCCAGGTGGATTTTTTTTTCTGACTAACATTTTTTTTTTTTTCCAGGTATGAATATAATTTTTTGGGCCAAGAATAAATTATCATGATTATATAGGTTATTTGTGTGATTAAAATTTTTCTTTTGACAAAACAAATTTCCATGGATTTAAATGGGATCCAGAACTGAAAGTGTATTCATCAATGACACAGTGATAGAAATAGGCTTGGGATTTATTCCTTAGGGCAGTCATTTAGAACAGTCTACGATTTTTAATGAACATAGCTAATGAACTAATGAATGATCATATCTAATGAAAGACTTCTTTATTAAGAAGGTTAAATCTCTAGGTGTGAATCTTATTCTTCGCGTTTCAATATCCATTCGCTTGGTTTATTGTTGAGCTGCCGGGTGAATAACTCACTTCAGCTTTAACAAGCCACCAAACATCGTCAAACCGAGCTTGAGCTTCCACTAATCACTTTGGAGTGCATTCCTTTCCATTCTGTAGGCAGGATGGTCCTCATTCTCCTTCGATCACTTCTTGTTGATCATTTTCTTTAAAAACCCCCCAAAAAATTATTGCATGCAGTGCAAATGTCTGGCCAACCAAAGGGCGCAACTGATATTTGCTTGAATATCAGTTCCGGTCAAAGTAATTGTCGATAAAAGTCTATAAAATGATGACTAACTCTAGTAACCAAATGAAAGGTGGCGAATCGTCTTACAGTAGCTCCTATTGATGTGACACATGCTAAGCACGCAAGAAATGACTCATTCTCGTCGCCGGTTGTATGATTCTTCAGGCTGGTCCGAGTACAGTGATCGGATTGGAGAAATGGACTCGTGCACATCTGGGAGACAGATGATTAAGACTGGTTCCTCACTGGGTTTGTGACTCCTTCAAGCAGACTTGATGAACTGAGGGTGACTGTACTACCTCAGCCAATAGAGGAGACAGTGTTCAGTTTGTGGTCAGCCTGCCTTGGGTCAGTACATATTCTAACCACTGACATCTGCTTCTACACCAGAGGGTCTGTCATTCTCACAGTTTATAAATAGCTTGTTTCAACATCTAGGCCTCGAAATTTCCAATGGGCTTCGAACACATATTGCACAATCAAAAGCTATGCATACGCATTGCAGATTTCATGTATTTTCGATGAGAAGAATCAGCTTCATCGTGCATCAAAGTGTTTCAGATGCAGTGGTCACTTTCTTGCCTACCAGGTAGCACCCATTCTTACCTTCTGAGCCACTTTGTGCATTTTGAGAAGCCTTCCTGTACACCATTGTTGTCCCAAGCCTTATGACCTTCCTGGTAGCTCTAAAGAGAGCCTATTCTCCTCTAACTTCTCTCGTGAATGAGGTTCATCATCCACTGAACTCCCATATCGATTACGGCACCATTCTCCATAGACACTCTAGAACAGGGTTCTTCAAATCTGGACCTCGATTCCAAATCCAGGCCTTGTTTTCAGTTCTCCCAGGTAGTTAGTT
>JABFDZ020000118.1:29065442-29078402 GCA_019775955.2 Pollimyrus isidori
GGCAATCACTGGCTAGCCCAGCTCTCCTCTGCTTCTCATTGATGAAGGGCAATCACTGGCTAGCCCAGCTCTCCTCTGCTTCTCATTGATGAAGGGCAATCACTGGCTAGCCCAGCTCTCCTCTACTTCTCATTGATGAAGGGCAATCGCTGGCTAGCCCAGCTCTCCTCTGCTTCTCATTGATGAAGTGCTTCTTCATCCCCTTGCTTTATGGGTCTTCAGTCCTGCTTCTTGGAGCCTGTTATGAACTTGTCCTAGAGGTGCACCTCACACCTGCATTTAATGTTTTCTGTTCTTTTTGAAGGTCACTTGAGGTCATCCTCCGATTTATGAGGCACTGTTTGATAAGTTAACGCTCACCTCTGGCATTAAAAGTTGCCTCTGTCCTCAACCTGGCTGGTTTCTGGTCATTCCCAGTCTCCTGCTTCATCTACTTGCCGCCTTAAAAACTCTGAGACTAGAAGTAACCTGCCTCTCAGTGCATATATATATAGAGCGAGCTCTTGATTTTTTTCCAGAGCTGTCTATACTGTATATATATATATATATATGTGATTGTATGTCTATATATGTATAAATGAAAAACACAAATCAGTTAATCAGTAATTGCATATTGATACTTTTATGCATATACAGTATATGTATTGTATACTGTATATGAATTTCACATTTATGGTACACTATATATACACAAGTAAAGATTTGCAAGATAATATTGAGGATATATAACATCCATTTTTATTTTATTTTAGACAATGACTTTCAGGAGTCTTAAAAGACAAAGAAGTGCAAGCATTGTATATAATTAATGCAACATGTTTTCTAGCGCATTCTTTCAAGAAGACCTGCACTCTTCATTTGCCCCGAGCTAAATTCTTAAATGTGTATGTGCGCATCGAAAGCAGCACATTATTGTCGCAGTACCTAACTACATTCGCAGGACCTCCATCCCAGAAGTGGAATTTCATAAAAGTACAGTGCAGTATGTGACTACATTCACAGAACTATTCCATCCCAGAAGTGGAATTCCATAAGTTCAGGTTGTGAGTACCGGATTTCGGTGAGGAGCTGCACCAACCCGTGAAGTTGCACGAGTAGGAATGTACGGTAAGCATTACACATAAAAAAGTTTCGCTTTACTCATGTGCAATTAAATCTGGACTACTTAAATACCACTGGCGCCTGAATCGTATATGAATTGTAATGTCTTTGGTTTTACTCGTTTCAGTGCTCTAACATCTATTACCTATTTATTATTTATCCTATGTGTACTTTTAGTTGTTCTTTGTACTGGGCGTGTCTGAACCAGTAGGCCTGCCAGTATCCTCGATGCCCGCGGTCAAGGACGGGCACCGGCTCTCGCTCTGGCGGCTTTTTCCGAGACGCCGCACGCCCTCCCGCGCGACGCGATGTTGAAAGTCGGAACCCGTCGGCGTGGAAGAGATCGGGCCTCGGCCGCGGGGCGGAGCGCCTTTACCGGAATCGATTACGAAAGCGGCGCGAGGCAGCACAGTCATTCCGACGCGCGCGAGCTTCTCCGACCTGCTTCCTGCTCCACTTCCTTAAATTCGGCCCACCGAACCTTGAGGGAGACCTCGCCCCAACTGCACTCCTGCAGTTATACTCTGATTGCACAAAGCCGCGATGTTTTCCTTTGTCTCACATTAGCATGACAAACGATCCAAATCTCGGCTATTTAAAAGCGGCTATTTAATTAATGAATTTATTGCCAAATTACTACTGCGGATTTAGGTCATTTGGAGTGCGCCGTAACACAGAGACCACGTGGCGTGGTCACGAGACAAGAGAGAGAGACTCTATCTGTTTATCCTTTTGTGATGAACAGCCTATCTTTCATTCCTCGACATCATAGGATACATAGATCCCAGGCTCTTAAGGCCCCGCACCGCTTTGCACAGAAAGCCAGTTCTGCATAGCGCACAGTATTGCATAATGAGCGCGGCGATGTTGAAGTCATCAAACATGCCCTTGAAGGCAGCGTTGGCTCTATTTGTGCAGAATCTGTTTGCTCTTAATAGGTCTGCATGGGCGTCCTCTGGGAATACCTTATGGTCTACACCCTGTGCTTTCCAAGACACGCTATGGATTACCCAATCACTAATTGTATAAGCTTTTACTGCATCGGATGCATGTCTTATCGTCCTCGTGCATGAACTGTAACATCGCAGGTACGGATATACCAACAGCTCATTTAGATAGGTTGTAATTTATGCATAATAAAGCAGCCTCCCCAGTAGTGCTTTTCTCTGCTATGGACCTACCGCCTCTTAACTAGAAGCTATGGAGTACCGCGTGTGTATACACAACACCGGCCCTTTTTATTATGCCGTTCAAATTTTACACTTATTTTTCATTTTTTTCCCCCACATATTTATGCTCGTGTGTGTTTTTTTTGTATTGTTTTTCAGTAATACTTTGGAGCTCATTTAAAGTAATAACTTTTTGCCATTAATAGGGAAAAAAAAGCATATATGTGAAAATATATGAATATGAGTTCTCAGTACTCGACCTTCAAGGAAACTGCACCATAAAAGTGAAAAATCCGGCATCATTTTACCTTGGTTTTCTGCCCACAGGCACTGAATATAAATACTTTGCTTACTTTTCTACATTATTTGGGCCCTTTAAACTCAGTCAAGATATTTAGAATAAAGTGACTGACTGAAGAGACTTACATGCATCCTAATGTATGTATAATGTCATTGTTTAGATTTTTTCAGAGAGAGCTATAAACAAAAATTCTACATTGGCATAACTGATTTTGATATACTTCACATGTTTTATGTTGAGGGCTTACAGGATGGTGAGCCCCCAAGTGGCTGGAGCAGGTGGGGGGCGGGGGGCGCCCACGTAACACCTGGCCCCAGCAGATAGATGGCCACTGGACTGTGTGTCTGCCTGGGGGGTCGCCGACGGGGATTCTGGGGAATTTCGCCGTGTGGTGGGTGTGGCGAGGCACTGACCCAGCTCATGCTCCCCAAACTGACCTGACCTGACCTGATCTGACCTCTATTTTGAGACGCTGAAGTGCTCGCTATGAAGACTAAACTTGAAAATTAAAGAAAGATTAGTCATTATATATAGTTAATTCCCAATGTTAATAGTCCATTGAAAACAGAATAAATTTAATTAAGCTAGAGAAAAAATACGAATGTGAAATGTCACATTTACTCACCTTAGTCTGTTCTTCTTGGACAGGGGGACCTTTCTATTAAAACTGTGCTACCCAAACGAGAAACATTTAACACGGACACCCAGACAAAGGACATTCCGAATCCAGTTCCAGGTTTTCCGCATCTCATCCTATGTTAAAAGTTTCTGTTTTACATCGATGCCGGACAAACGTACAACTCGTGTCAGCATGAAGCACAGACACCTTCGATGTGTCAGTAAGTGTTCTGGCGATCTATACTGAGGGCATGGCATGTCCGGTAAAACGGTGAGCTAATAACTAAATATAACCCTACGGTCATGGTACACATGCATCAGATCGCAATCAATCACTGTTTAGCACCTACAAAGCACTTATTGACATCTCTGTAGTGGGATACCCTACCCCCATACTTTGGCTGGCTCACAGCATCCAGAAACAGCTTGTCTCGCGGCAGAGTGGCCTGTTTGATTGAAGCACTATTGATTCGATATTACCGGTTGGGTTGATAACTGAGTTATTGTATATTGTCAGTTGTAACGGCATCAGAACAACCACTAAAGAATGAACCTTTACTTTGCATCCACTCTGGCGAGCTTGGCTGCTTCTAAAAAAAAACAAACAGATAAGGTCTCACCATGTGCTGGATAGATGGAACTTTTATTGTACGATTTTTTAAACCAAATTATTGAATTACAATACTCGTCTTAAGAAATTCTTTAGTTCTCTTTTTGTTTTTGCTGGGGGGCGGGGAGGGGGTCTGGTTTCTGTTTCTATCTTTTTTTTTTTGTTTATCTTAATATGTTAAATGTCTTGCTATGTCACCTTTTGTGCACCTTGCCTGTAAATTTCAAAAAGAAATTGATTACAAAAGGAAATAAAAGCGATTGAATCTGAATGGTTTTTAAATACCCCATTTCACACTGCTTCATGCGGTAGGGTACATTAATGTATGCTGCTCACATTAAGTACCTTTCCCAGAAAGCCTGCAGCAGCACCATCAGCCATGAGGCCAACCCACAATATTCGGAACAAAAGCTGACTTCCTTAACATTCACAGCCAAATTATTTTTTCACCTCTATAACTATGAGTGCCGGCTCGGCAGAATGTTCTAACGGCAATTGTCTGACATTAAATAATGAGAAGAAAGACAAAGACTCCCGCGAGGCGTCGTGGTGTTTCGGTGGTCTCACCGGGGCGTCTTCGTGTTCGGCGGTCTCACCGGGGCGTCTGTGTTCGGCGGTCTCACCGGGGCGTCTTCGTGTTTCGGCGGTCTTACCGGGGCGTCTTCGTGTTCGGCGGTCACAACCGGGGCGTCTTCGTGTTCGGCGGTCACAACCGGGGCGTCTTCGTGTTCGGCGGTCACAACTGGGTCGTCTTCGTGTTCGGCGGGGCAATGCCTTCTCAGCTCGGGCACGGAACTTCGATGGCGCGTCACGCGAATTAAGGGGAGCTGTCGGCGCTCCATCTGAGCCGAGAGCAAAGGAAATAAAAAAAGATGAGACCATTAGGTCCAGTATGGGAACTGAGCTGAAGATGGAGGTCATTCCTTGTAATAACCAAAGGTTACAGGCTCCCTACTGTTTCCCCCCGAAGACCACCTTCGGTGACCTCTCTCCGGGATGTCTCTTACCGTTTATCAGTTGGTCATCAATTAGCACATTTGTTTGTTTTTTTTCTGTGAAGGAAGCATATAATATAGACACTCTGATCAAACATTACGATCACTCCACCCAAAGCGAAAAATGTCTTCCTGTAATTTGGTCAAAACGTGAGTGTCAAGGTGTTAGACAGTAAGGTGACATTCGGTGTCTGCAGTCGAGACGCTGAATGCAGACGAAATTTGGCAGGGATAAAGATCGGTGTGACTTTGACAAGAGCCAAATGGCAAGGCTCGAGGGGTGCTCGTGGTCAGTCGTGGTTAGAGTGGTCTGCGGAGAAGAGAACGACGGACCACTGACAGGTTGTTGGGGAAGCCAAGACTCATCGATGCGAGTTGTGAACCCAGTGTGGTAGAAAGAAAGAAATGGACTGCTGGGGCAGAGACAGCAGATAATCTTGATGATGATCATGGACGTAAGGTGTCCCAACACACAGTGCACAGATCCTAGCTGCGTATGGGGGTGGTAGCCGTGGATTGAACTTGTCGGTCCAACACACCCTACGGACGCTTGACGTGTTCCCGGCAATCTACAGAGAACGAGATCCACTGGGCCAAGCCACCATCTCCCTTTGTTCTCATGTCTAGTTGTGTGGCCATTGTAGACAGGTGTAGACCTGCAGCTCTCGTGTACGCCGTGGCTGATCATGTCCTCCTCACAAGCCTTGTTATTTCAGAGATGCTCTGACCCAGTCACCTGGCCATTCTGAAGTGGACTCACTCTGATCATTACCCCTCCCAGTTTCTTCTACGTTCAACGTGTCGGCCATGATTACCAAATGTTAGCTTAGCGTCTACTACAGGCCAGAGCCTGACTTTATACTTTGCACTTTTTCCTTTATATTTCACGCGGGGGTAATCGTAACGTGTCGCCTCATCGATGTGCATATATAGAAAACCAAGAAGTACACTGCGACACGTGACTGTATTCACAGAGCTGTGTTACTGTGGGATCCTAGCTATCTGCTATCAAGACGTCATCTAAAGCTTCAGCTGTAACTGAAGGAAGAGTATGAACCGAAGAAGGACACCAACCGGAGTTTATCGGTTCGATTTTTCCGCCTGTCTTGTTTGGTGCGTTCAGTGTTTCATTACGCAAAAACAAACAAACGGCGGCGCTTGGCTATAAACACGAACGCAACAAAATCAACTAATAAACTGAGATTTTGCTTGCAGTTAAGAAACGTAAAGTAAGCAACTTACAGACACTTCACGGCCTGTAGACAACCTGAGGTTAAGTTCCTACGAGTTCATAAGCTACAAATAGAGGCTTTTATTCCATAATGCAAAACCGGGTATAAAATAAGGCAGCATATATATAAACATATTCATAATGGTATACACTTTTTTTGGTAGTGCTTACAGTTTTGAAGCTAGTCTGGATGTTCCAAATCTGCGGCTGTGTACCAGTCGTACACATGTCAATGAGTCGTGCACTTACGTAACCAGCACACTCACAAAGGCATCCCTGCCTACACAGGGAACAAGCATTAGCCTTATCTAAATTAACAGAACTGAATGCCTCTGTTTGCACGATCGACCTGCACATTGTCTCGGAATCTGTCGTTTTTTTGCGCGTATATTCGTTTTCTCGTGCACATTTCCCGTAATTGTGTTTTCAGCCTTTTTTTCCCAACACCACTGCTACGTGCATCGCAATCAGTGCTTTTACGAGAGCCGCGATTTTTAGTGTCGTTAAGTGAATCAGCTGTGCGACAGCTATATGACACACGTGGGAAGAGCTTCTCCAAACTTGTGTGCTCTTGTACATTATTAAAAAAAAAAAAAACAACAAAAACACTGCAGCCCTTGTTACTGCTTCAAGCTGGATTCCTCTGCAGCACAGTTTGTAATTATCTCATATATATTAAATATTTTGGAGAAAAATCACAATTGTTTGTAATTGTATTATTTCTGTATTAAGACCATAACGTCCTCCTATCTTGCTCTTAGTAGTATTTTATTTTATTTTATTTTTTTTGGTTGATCAGTTAATTGAAAAACCTTGACTAAAGTAACCTTGAAAGAAGTCTTAGGGGTAATGAAAAGATCCTTTAAATGATGTCTTTTGAGAAATCAGTTTAAATATTTCAGTAACTGGAAATTACAATAAGAACTGAAGAATGTAAACCCAGTTGTAAACCCTGTTCAGATTTATAATTTATTACCATAATTGATTGAGAGGAAAATGAAATTTATCATTTATTAATTGGGTTCCCCCAGTCTGATACAATTGAGCAGAACTGCAGCGGGTGTAGCAGCTGCTGAAAAGGCTCAGAGGTGCAATTCCTGGCTGAGTATGTTTTCTTGCAGTTGATGTGTTTGTCAGGATTCACGTTAAAAATAAATAAATGAAAAAAACCGTAAGCTTCACACGAAAGTATCTTAAAGTAAATGTAATAAGCTGTTGACAAATACGTGTTGGATGTTGACCATATACAGGCTTTGTATTTCTTTAACCATCTTCAAATATTAGCAAGGCATACTATTAAACCAGTTACATTTGCAGACTTAGCCAGGACCATCTGTAGATCTACACAATGTTAACGTGATGCATGTAATCATTAACCTTGGCACAAACGGGGAATGAACTTAATTAATTAAATCATTATCCATTTCCTCTGATCCATAATTATTTTAAAGGGATGGAAAAAAATCCAAAAAGACCGCAGCTCTGAGGTTATCATGCTATCCAATTAGCCTGCCAGAGGGAGATTATGTTACCTAGATACCAATGGGAAAGTGTGATTTCTCTGTCAGACGGAGTTTTATAATGCAGAGTGCAATTACTTAAATAGGTCAGCCGAAGACACGGTGAGGCTTTTCTGTCTACCTGCGAGGAGTACTTTGAAAGCGCTCCTTCACGTAGCTGCGAAAACCTTGCCTTCCTCCCTCAGGTTGTTCCTTCCCCCTGATGTTTTTCTCGACAGGAGCCGCTAATTAAATTTCACAGACATGTATAACCTTGTTATACAGAAGCTATGGAGAAATGATCCAGTGCGCGCCGAAGAGCAGCCAGACTGTGAAGTTACGGCTATGGAAGCACAGCGCGCGCTGATTTAACAGCTCAGGCTGCACGCGCATGTGCTTCCCATATCGTTATTATTTTATTTTTTCCGGCTATGTTCTGGTTTCAAGATTTTTGTAAATATCTGAATAAATAAATTCTTAAAAATATGTGTCATTCAGCTAACACATCAATGCACCGGCCCGGTGATAATTCTGAAATTATGTTTAATTTACACAATTTGAAATTATTTTAAAGCAATCACATATCATTTAATAATCTAAATATCAATGGATGATCTACCAATAGCAGGCTGACTGATTTTTTTTTTTTTTGCAGTGAATGCAACAAAGAAAACCAGCCATGCTTTGCTTTGCTAATGAACTGTATAATTTTTCAGTAGGTTCAGCTGATGTACTGCAGCACCGTTCCGAACAGGGAGTGCCCTGCCTTACACTTTCCCCGGGAAAAGCTTCTGATTGTGACAGCCATATTGTTAGAGTGAGAAAGGGTGAAGGGGCAAACAGATTAATTTGTCAGTAGCAAGCTGGGTACGGAGGTGGCTTCGTGGACGAAGAGTCTGTTCAAGCTGCAGAAGGTTTCCTAATGGGAGGTGACTTGCTCCAGCAAAACAGATGCATAAAAGGATTAGTTTAAAATTATAGGGTCCAAACTAAAAATTAGAGATCATTGACTCTGTAAATTCAATACCATCAACTAATACTCGGACACCAGAAATGGGAATATTACATTTCATAAGTACTGATGCGTATCAATAATTATATATATATTTTTTTAAATATGAAATAATTTTTATTATTTGGCAAAATGACGTATAATTTGTGTTGAATCTTTACTCTCTTCCCTCTCATTGGCTGTTGAGGTGACAGCTTGATCTCAGATCGAACCCAGTGAATTTTTAGATTTTCATTCAACAGAGGGTATTGCTTCTCCAAATGGAAGAGAAACTATGGCGTTTCTGTGTACGCTCTACAGTAGGGAGCTTCTTCAATTCCTGATCCCGTTACTGCTTTTTTTTTTTTATATTGCGGTTGTCAGCAAAACGTCAAACCTGTAGAAAGCCAGTCGGAGAGCAGAGTGACCCAACGGTACTTTGGTTCAGCTTTAATTAGTAGAAAGCCCAGTGATTCAAAAACTGAGACACATCAGCTACTCTCATGACTAAATGTTTTTTTTTCAGTTCCCTACACAGAGTTCTGAAATTAAGAATGTCTGGTCCTCTGTCTTGGAACTGCGAGGCCTACAGGTCCGGCACTATTGGTCCATTTGTGTTCCGATTCGGCTACTATTTAATGTCAACGGATAATCACATTTGACAATACTCAGGGCCGGCCGCTGTTCATTTCATTACTATATTTCCACACAAAATTAGAGGGAATGAGGGCCTCAAAAATAAAAATGGCTGACAGACTAGCTACCTCGTTCAATTCACTTTTACAAATTAATGCAGTTAATAGAGCGTGACATGTGATGCTTATAAGAGGAAGCAGTGCTGAATCATTCTGTGCAAACGGCCGAAAATGATTCATTTCTCATTACACACCATGCACAGCTGTGGTGGGGCACGGTAACATCATTTCAATATTACTTATTTTTATGACACGCGGAGAAGCATGGGACGCTGTCAGCAATTTGGACGCGCGGGGAAGGAATGGGCAAACGCTGGCGCCTTCTGTAGCCACCGCGGCCACACAGGTGTGGTGTGAGGAGGGTTATTTAAAGACTTTAAGCCGTCGCACTGTGTTACATTGTACTTCTCCTGATGACGGCTTGGCTACTGAGAAGGGAGAGAGAACAAGCTGTTCTTTAGCTATCAACCTGCATGTGTTTTTAGCACTTTATTGAGTTCCTTGTTTATTTTTCCCGAAAAAACGGAGCCCAAACCTAATTTAAAAGGTTTAATTCCAAACCAAACTGCACAATAAAATTATCCTAAATGACCCCGGGTACGGTGAAATTACACTGTTGTGCGTTTTCATCTTTTTTTTCCCTCCGAATCAATTTTATTCCTCCGTAAAGAACATTAAAATGTTGAGTTTATTATAGAGTTTAAATTATCTGTCATGTTTTACATTAACTGACAAAAAGCGATTAGAGCATCGTACAGAAGGTCTGGGATGTGGGTCCCTTGCTCCCGTCTGGATGAACTGGTGATGAATTAAGTCCCACGTGACGCGGAGCAGAGATTGGGGTTCATATTGTGCCCTATATCACTCATATATGTTCCCAGTGAAACAAAAACCTTCAAACACAGAATCAGCAGATTGGAAAACATCACATGCATTAAACATGTAGACACAACTGAACAGCTCTCATTTCCCAGAAACACTAAGTGGACAGGCTACTGTGTATTTGTTATAATAATAACATCAGTAGTGGTAGAAGTGGTAGTAACAGTAGTAGTAGCAGAAGTATTAATAGTGGTAATTGTAGTATTAATTGTTGAGATGGTAGCAGCAGCAGCAGTAGTAAGAGTAGTTGAAGTAAAAGTATTAATAGTAACATTTTGCTTGAGGGGACATAAATAATGCAATATTACACACTTATTGGATTAATTAAGTAATAGATTAATTAAACAAAAACTTACTGGTTTGTTACTTACTTGTCCTATGATCTTTCATCATTAATCAATCATAACAGTTCATGTATTGAACATGAGTAGTGACTGAGTTACTAAGTTACTTGTGGCCCCAAAAGTAAAGTGTTACTGTTTTAATAATAGCAATAGAAACTATTTATTTCCTCAAAATGTTCAGATTTATTTTTCTGATGTATTGAAAAAGTTTAAAAACCGATGAAATGTTTCAGGAGTTTAATACGAGTTTTGGATTCGTGAGAGTGTAAACAGCAACCAAAATGATATACCAACGCTTGCTATCTGTTACAGAACAACATGGGCACATATGTAAAAATGTGTCACGTCAGCTGAGTATACATTACATCAGTCTTTCTTCTCATGTCTTCCGCTTGACAGAAGTTGCCCACTGGGGCAGGTTGACCTTCGGATTAAAGGAAAGAGCGCCCCCTACTGAAAGAGCGAGTCAGTGCCCAGAGCAATTTGTTTTCCTCTGCGATCTTTCCTGCCCTACAGTTTTCTCAGCTTGAGCGTGTGAAACAGCCCCATGTTGTTTTGTGAGCTAGTGGAGCCTGAAGCTATTTTCTTTTTGACAGTGCACATTATTAAGGATCAACATGGCTATGCATTCTGTAATGCGAAAGGGGTATCGGAGCACAAACAGAGCACAGTGTGGAAACGCCGCAGCAAACATTATTTTGTACCGGGGTCCCTCAACCATGTGTGCTTGGAGTTATATAACGATTGTAGAAATGTGTCTTTAACCTATCACTCCTAATCTGAATGGGAAAGGTCATCTACCACACCATTCAATAAACAGACAAAATGTCAGTCGCATGCCAGAGAGATATATTCTGCTATTATTAAAGTTAAAATGAGGAAGAAGTGTATCTGTAATTACGGACAGCAGCAACATGAGCAACACGGGCAACGCGAGTCGCTTTATTCTGTGCCGAGAATTTCTGTGCAGACGCTGCTTTGAGGAACTTTGCCCCAGAGACTCTCCCTCTTCTCTGTGTAGGTGGTTTGTTATGAGGATGGAAAGGTGGTTGACTTTTTTTTATTTTTTTTTTATTTTATTTTATTTTTTTGAAGCTGACGGTTTGTGAAGTGCAGCCTACTTCTTTGGCATCCGGAGGCAAAGCTCCGAGTTCGACAAACATTTACAGTGGGTGGCGGCTGGAGATGCTATATTTCATTATAAGGTGTACCAGTGCGCCGCTGAATGTAAACTTGGCCAGTTCGTCTGCTGGAGTTGACTCCCGGCCCTGTTAGCTCAGCGAAAAAAAACGGGTCGGGCCGTCTTGCCGCAACTGCATGGCGGTGCCACAATCGTCGAGGCCCGACGGCGGGATTGAATTTGTCATGAATGTTCCCCAAAATACATTTTAACCACTCAGCTCCACTCCACCCATCTACTGAGACCAGAGCCTGGGCCGTCCTGTGAGCAGGACCTCGGGGCTCTCACCTGGACGGTGCGGTCCAAGGACAACACGACCCCCGTCGTCCAAACCCATCCGGCCACTGGGTCGGCGCGGCCCTCCGGAGATGGTTCCGGTTCCCATGAATGACTGTCTGTCTCTGGATAAAAGAAAGAAATAAACAGAGGTGGGGAAAAAAAATAATTAGATGTGTCACTTTCTTGAAACGGAGCACTTGGCAAGCCGGCTGGCACGATTAAAAAATGCTCAGGAGGGAGAAGTTGCACTGGGGCATTGACAGCTGCCTTAGTTTAGAAGAGGGATTTTGGGCTGTAATTTTCCATTCATATCCATTATACTTCAGCGCCCTTGTTCCAAAACTCAAGTGACGTCTTGCGAAATACCAAGCTGTTGGTGTTCGGATGCCATATAGGTGAATGACGTGCAGATTATAGCCGCTCCGTTTCATAATGAGTACGACGACAACGACAGTGATGAGGGCCCGGTTCTTTGCAAAGTGCTTGCTCTGGGTCATGGAGAGACACTCTATAGATGGTAAACAGCACTGCAGCCGCAAACGTCTCACACAACTGTCTGAAAGCTGCCGCGAGTCACTTTTTATTCAAAGCCCGAACGACCAATCAGGAAATCGATCAGAAATTTGTGAAACAGTCATCATGAAGTGCAGTTCAGGGGATAATCCTGTAGAAAGGAGGTTGTTGCAGCGATAGAGTACACCTCCCCGCTTCTTTTACCATTGTAGGTAATATGAGGTCTTAAACAGACTTCTAAAGTGTTACTATGAGATTCCAATTAACTGCCGTTTGTTAACAGTAATCATATTTATGCCGCCTGGCACAGTTTATGAATAACAATCAAACAGCAGTGCAACACTTTGCTGTTCATCCATCCCTCTCCACAGTCTCGAACCCAGCATTGCTGTCATGGTGACCCCATCCATAAAAAACACAGGCTCCGGGAAAATGGATTCTGTCCATATATTATACTATCTATCCATCCATCCAGTATCCAAACCGCTTATCCTTACTGGGTCACGGGGGGTCCGGAGCCTATCCCGGAAGCAACGGGCACGAGGCAGGGAA
>JABFDZ020000118.1:29107007-29117511 GCA_019775955.2 Pollimyrus isidori
TCACACACACTCCACAGGCAAGCCTGACCGCATGCGCGTTTGGACTGCAGGGGTGCCCATGCATTGCAGTGTGTCAGCGCTCACACACACTCGACAGGCAAGCCTGACCGCATGCACGTTTGGACTGCAGGGGTGCCCAAGCATTGCAGTGTGTCAGCGCTCAAACACACTCCACAGGCAAGCCTGACTGCATGCGCGTTTGGACTGCAGGAATGCACGTTTGGACTGCAGGAATGCATGGCCGGGTAGGCCTCAGATGTCATTTCGCTTAGCTCAGGTTAATTGAGTGATTTGATTGTCTTTCATATGAGTCCGGCTTGGGGTGGCACAGTACATGCCGTTTGCTCCTCCAGGCAGCTTGGCGAGCGAGTCACCCCCATGTACAACATAATTTATGTGGTGACCGCATGTTTCCCCGTGTGGTGCACGTTTCATCTGGGTGTTGAAACGTTCTTCAGCAGTCCAAAGTTAGGCTAACTGGCACCTCTGAATTGGTTCTTCAGCAGTCCAAAGTTAGGCTAACTGGCACCTCTGAATTGGTTCTTCAGCAGTCCAAAGTTAGGCTAACTGGCACCTCTGAATTGGCACGGTGTGTGACTTTGTGCCCTGTGATGGGCTTCTGGTCCTTGGGGACCCAGCGACTGTCCGGGTTTTTGCTCGAGCTTAGAGGGAGCAAAAATGTGGACTCTGGCATGGAGCTGGCAGGGGATGCAGAGCAAGCGAAAACGTGGACCGGCTGTGCATCTCCAAGGACCGGATTGTGAACCACTGCTCTCCTGTAAGGACGAATATAACATGCATCCTTGTACGGCCATGCAGAACTGTAGAAGTTATCTGGCTTCTGACATGACTAGAAGTATCTGCTAAGCCTCCCCAACTTAAACACATCTGAAATTCACTTTGTGAGTCAAAAGATTAAACTTATTAATTTTAATTTAATATGGTCTTGTTTAGGCAGCTTGAAAAGTTTTGCAGATGCATATGAAATAAAAAATGCCTTAGAGGATATTTGCAAATGATCTGGAGATCTTCCTGCGCGATGACTTCGCACACCACACGAGTCAGCCACCCCGACCCAGAAAAAGTCGTACAGAAGGAACTTACCCCAGCCGCAGAACAGAACTTTAAACAAATCGCCGTCTGCTGTTCTTATGGTTCCCATGGCAACGGCACATTCTTTAAGTGTCATACCTAACATAGCAGAGAGCCGCGGGAGGTATTAGTGCCTGATTACAGCTGAACATTTCCGCGGCCCTGCCAGGGACTTGTTTGCTGTGGAAGCCTGAGCAACGTTATCTTCTAACATCAAGGATAATCAGCGTACGCTGTCAATACCACCTGGGCCCAAATAGTTGTAGTTATATTATAAAGGGCCTCTTTACTCTCTCTGTGGCGAGACGCAGAGTATAAATAACTGACCAATCACCTAACCGGTGAAAGGGCTGTAAAGGAGAGTACCATTAGGTTTAATGGCTTTTCTTATTCTATATCTGACCAAAGACAGTTAGCAGGAGGACCAAGTGCATTTCAGCTTTAATCCCCGTCGAGGACTGGCCTTGTATGTAGTTTAATCAATTGCCCCCCCAAAAAAGATAGGAAATCATGGCCATTGCTGGGGAGAGGGTACGCTGGGCAGGAATAGTGTGCCTGGTCTTTACATCCGCCACACAGATGAAGTAAATATCTAAGCTACACTCCGCGGGTCCTATTTCTGCCAAATTCCGAGCGTCGAATTTTGTCCACTTAATGTATTTCTTTATTTATTCACTCTCATGCTGTTTTTCTTTTTTGCTTAGCGAGAGCTTTTATTCATAGAAACCCTTCAGTGCCTTGACTTGTTTGTGGTGCCAGCTCGTGTCAGGTATTTTTAAGGATGCGTAAGTGGGCTTATCTTCGGGGATTTAAATCTGCAACCTTTCCGTCGCAAGTCGGCCACTTCATAAGATATTTTTAATGAAACTGTGCACCTACTATCGCGAAAATCACGGCAGTGCAAGAAACGAATGTAAAAAGATGAATTTGCGCATGGTGTTAATGCATCTTCCTGATCAACAGTCAGTGGATCTATATGGACTGATTAAAGTGATCTCGTAAAGACCTCAGCATGGTTTTCTCAAGCCAGACGTCGGGTAATCCATCTCTATGGCAGAGTTGGGCTATCATGCAATAGCACATCCAACAACACATCCAAAGGCTCCAAGAAAACCATTTCATATGGTGTAATATATTCAGTACGGTCAGAGCAGTATCATTCTATCAATAAACATGTAACGCTTAGCATTTTCACAGTTTGTGCACTTCCCCGCGTCGTGTTGTCAAAACAAACGTTGACATGGATAACGATGTTCGATACAATAATCCATCAGGCACACGCAACATTCGCCCGGAATCACCTGTACGTTTCTCGCAAAAACACCGTCCCATCTTCCCACCCAGCGCAGACGTGACCTCTGCTGCAGCTCGATATCTGCGTCCGAAATGTTTTACTTGGGTGTCAGGCCTCGAAATTCAGGCACAGTTTGATTAGCCTAACTGTTAGAATTGTAAAAACAGCATTATCGTATGTTTCTGTGCATAACTATTATTTAAGTTGTGTAATAAAAACCTTGCGCTAATGTAAAATGAAATGACAGCTCTAAACTAAATTCAGAGCATAATGCTCCGTATACATTCTGCAAATTAAAGGTACTTTTCATGGCTGCTTTCCAATAACTACCTTGAGACAAATTATCCATCTCAGATGACCACTGTCCTTCACGCCTTTTCTGGCTCCAGCAACAAGGACGAGGTTGACTCAGTCTTAGCGCTGATATATAGCAGCTTATGGCTTGTGATTTTCTGGAGCTGAGGTCTATTAAGAGGAACGCCTTGATATCGTACGGAGACGTTTAGTTCACCTCCTATGGACAACTGTGGAGAATCTTTGTACATGTCATTGATTTACCTGTAACTTGCTTACTTTTCAAATGGAGAGATAACTTCGTTAACTAACGTTATTCAGGAAGTAGAAGCTGCATAAATGATCAGTTAAAGAAGTGTTTTTGCATTGGATATACTGATATCGCTGACGTGGAGTATCTAGGGGAACCCAATGTCAATCCCAAAGTGTGGCCTGTTCTCCACCTCAGGTGTGGAATCAGCTCCGCTGCCAGTAAATCTCAAAGTCACCTGGTCAGAAGCTCCAAGACTCTCAGATCTGTGTCTTCTTCCTCTGAGAGAAATCCCCACGAATCAATTTCTGGAAGTGATACGGCAGGAAACAATCGTGACATTGAGGATGGCCGCGTGCCAAGAAGCTAATGCCCTTGTAAGAACTTCCCAGATCCAGGAAAATCTGACTGCAGTGTTCTAAAGGCCAGATAATGATCCCACGTTACGAGGGGGCAAGTGCTAAGCGCACTCTGCGGCGGAGTGACATCGATTATGCGCAAGGCCGACTGAACTCGGCAATACCTCAGCAAAGCCAAAAAGTAGTCCTGTCACTTTAAGCTAACCATACATAGTAGGGTCCATAGATAGTGCCCTGATATACACGAGCGAAGACGGCTTCCACGGTTTCGTTCGCCGGTGACGCAACACCGAAAGCCTATTCTCCTGCACCTGCCCGAGACGCCAACCTCCCAAGTCATCCTGGCCAAGGTAAAGAGCGTGGTAAAGTCATAGTAAAGTAATTCGAGTAGCACACGGTAAAAGCATACCGCAAATCAAAGGCACTAAGATGGCGCAACGATGAGCTACTACTTCACTCTCTTAAATAATGAATTAGTAGCTGATATCCTGTGACGGGCCGGAGAGAGAGCACTTCCTTTCGGGAGTGAAGCGGAGCTTGGGTGTCCATGAATAATTCATGGGGGAGTGTTCCTGTTAAAATGGCTAGATATTGGAAGTCAAATGCAAAACTATCTCTCCACCGTATGACAATATTGCAGATAATGTAATACTATATTGAGGGGGGGGGGGGAAATGAAATACAATGGCAATATTCCAAGAATCTCGTTTTTTTGAATTATTTTTAAATTATTACTCGCAACTGCTACAAAATGTAACACGAGAACTCGACATCCATCTCTCCAGGAAGGGTGCGTTACCCCGGCGCAGATGTTAAACAATTTCTTGAGGGATGAATTAAAGCAACGTTCTGCCTTTCAAATTCTGTACGGCTGGTCTATCAGTTGCATCGATCCTTGCAGTTTATGGTAATCCCGGATGCAAATATTCCAGATTCCGGAACTATCTGTTGCCAGCATAACAGTGTCAGGTTTAGGAAACTACCCCCAATTTCAGAATTGTTTGAAAGAGAGAAAAATATCTTTGGTTGCATAAGCTTGACTAATTGGAAAAAAAAAAACGGATTCGATAGCAAAGTAGCATTTTATCCCAGCTGTATGACGTATTGCCCTGTATTCCTGCTTACAAACCGCCCCGCCCTGCCCGGCCGCCCGCCAGCCTGCCCCACCCCCGATCCTGACTGGGATAAGTGGTTAAAAGACAGATGAATAGATTTATAATATACTGTACCACTCATATCATTATATCATGCTGATCATTTCACTACTAGACTATATACTTTGATTTTGGTCTAGCAAATCCCCGGTATCTCCGTGACCCTGCACTGCAAAAGCAGCTGGAAGACGGATTTATGAGAGCGGCAGAGATATTTTCATAGCGACAGGCTAGTTAAGAAAACAGCATTTCAGTTAAGAATTTTAAAAACTGCATTTAATCGGTGCACATTTTAGAAAAGATACATTTTAATGTCTCTGGACTCCACCTTCATTTTCAGTCATAATGGGTAAAACTCCCATCTTTGCCCTGTCATGAGTCAACTCTGCGGCGAACCACAGGCCTGTATGTTTAATGCATTAGCGATGTGGCCTGTCTTTGATCTGAATCGACTCCATATTCTGCCATTTTATTTTTCTTTCCCCAACCTGAAGCTCAGTAGGGAAATCCAGAGGATTCGCTCGGTTGTTTTCAGTTGATTGTCAATCGGGGCGGCCAGTAATGCCGCCTCAGTCGTTAAGGCCAAATGAATCGCATGCTTACATGTGTACCGTTCTGGAGATGGGAAAGCCACACGTTTCGAGTTGGCCTCGTAAAAAAAACCGAGCAGTCACACTCCAGATGTTTCTACTTGCTGAATGAATCCACTGTACTCTCGTCGAGATGCTGAATGATATGTGTAGTCAGGAGCATTTCGCTAATGAAACGCTAAAAGTTAAATGAGTCGCTAGTTCCAGGACGAGTTGAAACCGGCATTATTCCTGAGCAACACTGAGAGATTCATATTACAAGTAAAGGTTGTGGAGAGGAAGTATTAAATCAAGACGAATTCCCTCATTTTTACATACTCATAGGCATAAAGATCAATTTAGGAGTCACGTCTTCATATTTCGCACAGTTCGGGTCTCTAATTTTACAGGTTACTGTGAAGCCTCACATTTAAACTGCTGGAGAACATACTGGGGAATATTTGAGCCGAGAGAGATGATGACAAAGTGTGAAACGTGATCTTTCATCAATCCCCCCTCCCACCACCCCCAGCTCTCCCTGCCACCTTTACCACTGGCCCATCTGGCATTAATATTAAAACCAAGATTAAATCTAAACTATGACTCTGCGTTTAATAGCAAAATTACATGATACAAGTTAATAGCATGTTGTCTCTCAGGAGGGCACAGAAAGCCTCCCTGATGAGGGAAGATGTTTCCCTCGGAACGAGGTTTGTAATATATCTCCATCAAAGATGGACGTTCTGACACAATCCCAAGTCAGCCAGACAGACCGAAGTATATTTATACTACTTTATGTATACACGTACACATCCGGAAAACATACACTCCTTTAGCAAATTAATAAGTACTACAATCTTACACTCTCTTTGCAAAATACTGGAATGGTGGTAGAGGAAGTCGTTTAGGATTTTCGGAAGTTCGGCAAGAGTCACGTTAGAGTGGTCTTAGTTTTTAAGACTGCTTCACCGTATAGTAAGTCGACGGGCCACGTGCATCAGTCGGATACCGCTGATGAGAATAAGACGCCATACTTGAGTAGTTGCAGCATTCAGAACAATTTCGAACAGCTGGGGGCTTCTTGTTCCATGGTGTCTTGCACTGCGGTTCATCAGTGCGCCTGCCAGTCACTACAGTCAATCACAGACTCATTAATGGGCCGATGTACAACACAGACACTACTCACTTTGCATTTATACATCATCTACTATTCATCGAGAATATTTAGTGATTGTGAAGATTTTTGTCAAGATTTTCCCTCAGGGATCAGTAAAGTATATCGTATAAAATCTCTCCGAAGGCTTCCTTTTAAGAAGATGCTAATTTGGGTGCATAAGATTTTTTATACAATACTATTGTCGGTTACACTTTACTTGAGGGGGCACAAATAATGTAGTAGTACATAGTTACTTAAATAATTAGTTAACCAGTAACCAAGTGTTAGTTACGTACCGATCCAATTCATCAGTAATCAGTCATGATGGTTCATGTATTTCATGCAAAACCTATATTAGTTCATGATTTGTACTTGAGTAGTAACTGAGTTACTAAGTGACTTGTGCCCCCTCAAGTAGAGTGTTACCCTATTGTCTATGTGTCTACATGGGCTTCTTTCCCATTCTGGTCAATAATAAATGTCTCCTTCTTCACAGTAAGTCCACTTCAGCCGTAACTGTATGATCCAAGCCGCTGTCCGCGTGGATCTGCAGCATCCCCCCACCGAACTGCTCGCAGCAGCCCATGGTGAAGCTCTGTCAGTTGGCCTCTGTATTCCCATCCTGGCAGCTGAGGGAATTCCTCCCACGCTCCGGATATGTCTTCCTCTGTCCTAAAATAGTCGTTTTCACACATTAATTTTAATTTTGACTTCCAGGGTTACCGCGAACAGCCAAAGACACGTATCCTGAAGATCCTCAATGCCGTCTACCTTGCGGAACGAACGCCGAGCTGATAAAAGAAGTGTAAAAATATTATATAATCAATTAACTGCTGCCTGGTATCTCAGCTAACCAAAAGGCCGGTCAAATGATTTCAGTTATATTAAGTATTCGACATCACAGAGTCTTAACATCCTGCTAGAAGGGGACATTAGAAACAAAGAGAATTTGCCAGTTCTACAGAAATGTGAAATAATTCTGATTTCGTAGATTCTTGTATGCTATCCATGAGATACAAAACTTTTGTTGAAGCACAATTCTATCCCCCCCCCAAACACAACAAACACACACAGGATTAGGATTAATACTTAACGATGGAATACGTCGATGAATTTTGTATGCTATTGCGTTACTGTTGCGATCTCGGTGAGCCAGTCAGACGGGCAGAGAGAGCAGAGACAAGGCGGCCAGGCGAAACTCCAAAAAACGGGATTTATTGCGGGTAAACGCAAGACAGAGACAGACTCACAGTAACAACGTCGACGCTGGATCTACCGGACTGAACCAAGACACAGACTCAAATACAGGGGAAGCTCAGGTTAGAACAAGACACAGGTGAGAACAATCAGGTAAAAACACGGGGTAGCGAGGTGGGCGTGGCACACAGGAGGAGCGTTCGGAGCGGGACGTTACACCATATCGAACATTAAAAACATTATGACATAACTTACATATTATTAATGTAAAGGAAACGTAGAAATGCAGGAAATTAATTACAATTTGGTATTTTTCTCAAGGGGAAATTGTACTTACCTCCCTCCCCTAGAACTTTCCCCACGTTTAAAAATTTGATTCTCCTGTTCAGCTCAGATTCTGGGGTCAAAGCACAGGGTCGGCCTTTTAATATGGGGCCTTGCAGCAGTTGTTTTGGGGTTAAGACCCCGGCTCAGGGGACCAGCGGTATTAGGACTAGTTTGCTAGGCATGGGACTTGAACCACCAACCTTCTAAACACAGTCCCTGATTCCTAACCTGCACAACTCACCGTATCTATTCTTCAGGCTGATTGGCATTTTCAAACAGCCCTCAGTAAGTGGGCAAATGTGCCCTGCGACGGCCTGGAATTCCACCCTGGGTCTCCTCTGCCCTGCGCTGCCTGGGATTAGTGGGGAATTCTTCACGTCCAGAAAGTAAAAATCCAAACCAGGATTTTGTTTCAACCAACCAGTTGAGCATAAAGAGTCACAGAGACAGAGACTCAACTGCTTGGTTGAAACAAAATCTTGGTCTGGATTTTTACTTTCTGGACCTGAAATGTCCACCATGTCCAGGCTTTCACAACCGTATCCTTTGGAACGATAAAAATACATACATGTCTGGCTTATTGTTTAACCGGCCAAAAACTTCCACGGATGATGGTCCAGGTCCGTGGTCCCTACCAAGGGAGAGCTGCTGTGACTGTGTGCTAAATCATAGTAACGTCAAAGTTAAATATAAAGTGAATATTAAAATATCACTGTTATGGACGGATCGGTCAAAGGATAAAGTTCTTGCAATCGTCTTTCCATCTCCCTTCAGTGACTGCACATCTAAGTAGTTTTGCAGTGATGCGCGTTCGGTCCCAAAAAGATCAGGAAATGAGGCCGGGCATGTTCTCGCGATGACGCGAGTCGTCACACTCACGCCATATCGCCACAGACTATGGGCACTCTGGCATCCTTCACACGACGTTGGCTTGCTTTGGAAGGCCGTTGCCACACGGATCGAGTGCAGAGACGCAGACCTCCGCGCCAACTTTCGGCTAATCTCCTAAATACGGCACGTTCTTCACAATACGGAGCATGGCTTGGCCAAAATTCAGATTTTACGTTGACGCTCCCAAATCGCCGTCCTAGTTTGATAGAAAGCACATTTTCACAGGACGGAAGTGGTTTGATGGCTTTGAAGGCTGACGCTTTGCTGTGGTCGCTGGAAGACGAGCAGGGCCTTGCAGGGGCACGGAGACGGCGGATGCCAGCCGAGCCAACGCAGGGTCACGCTCAGGATGCACGGGACGATGCCAAGGAGCCCGGCGTCTCAGAAAAGCGCCTTCCCGCTGCCCGCCACTTCAGATACCCTCACACTCCAGTTTACAATACAGACCTGAGATTATTCAAGTATACATATCGTGAAAGCTAATATCGGTTATACAACACAAGAGAATTCCTGATTGGAGCTCATTTTAATTAAGCAAATAAAAAAAACAAACATAACATGCAAATTGAGTGTCACTTAAAAGAAATGTATAATTGCAGAATTACTTATAATGGAAAGTAATTGTCGGAGGAGGCTGAAGCACTCGGAGGAGCGTCTGAAGGAGCCCGGGATGACCAGAGACAGACGCAGTCCTCACTGCGGCTCCGACCCCACTGAGGAGCGGGGTGAACAACGCCCTGTCTGTCCCGGCTGGGGCACGGCCCGAGGCGCAGAAGGCTGCGCGGACGGCGAGCCGGATGGCAGGGCCCGGGCGGCGGGCCAGCAGGCCTGCCATCGACAATGCCCCGCTTCATGAGGAGGGAACAAGAGCACATGTTTTCACGGGTCAGCTCTTCAGACGGAGCCTCCTTCCGAGTCACATGGTCGCCGCGGGAACAAAAGGCCATTCTGCCCACCACAAAGGCGCCACACTGCCATCACGGGCAGGGAATCCCCAGGGGCTCCGCTCCCCCCGGTGCTTTATTAATTGCCTCATTTGTTCACTTGTTTATTTTGTGTTTTTTCCCTTTTTTTTTTTTACTTTGCAAATGACACACAAAGTAGGTAAGAGCGGGCGCTACACATCCAGATGATTCATAAGCTGTCGTCGTGGTAAACATCTTGTTTATATCGATTCGTGCCGCATGAATTAATAATGCGGAGCGGTGGAGGTACGTTTTCTCGGCGATACTGCAATTACGCCTCCTACGCGGAGCGTCGCCGAGTCGCGCGAGGTCATCGTGCTAATGGAGACATTCAGAGGCCGCTTGTTATTGAAAGCTTTTTTTTTTTTTTAAACGTACGCGCACAACAGAAAAGTTCAATCTTTATTAAGTGCCGATACTGGTATTCAGTGGAATGTATCTGATGGTACCTGTGCATGTTTGCGCGACACCCAAAGTGGAGTTAAACATCGTGTCCTGTGTCTCGTTAAATCCTTCTTCTGAATGATAATGACCTTTGTTAATGAATTCATTGGGGAGGACTGTACAGAAGTCAATATGACAAATTGCTTTTCATACGCAAGAGTCATACGCAAATTAGGGCATAGAGTTCACGTTGTTTTTGTGGAAAAAGAAAACACTTCATGTGTAGCTATGTACATTTTTTTAAATAAAAAATAGGTACAGAGTTTTTTAAGTTAATCTGACCTTTCCGTATGCTCAGCACAGTTGATAGATTGCAAAGCATAAAAAAAACTTTTTACTTCAATGTTGCGTAAATATTTCAGTGTAAGATTATTTTGTATCATGTAGGATGGGATGCGATGGGAGGAATATACAGAGTGGAATGAAATCAGTTCACCGCTCGGGGGGGGGGGGGGGGGGGGGGGGGGGGGGGGGGGGGGGGGGGGGGGGGGGGGGGGGGGGGGGGGGGGGGG
>JABFDZ020000118.1:29151122-29164141 GCA_019775955.2 Pollimyrus isidori
CCCCCCCCCCCCCCCCCCCCCCCCCCCCCCCCCCCCCCCCCCCCCCCCCCCCATCACGTCCCCTCTCCCCCCCCCCCCACCACCCGCCCTCACCCTCTTACGCTCCCCGTCCACCGACCCACCCCCGAGTCAGGCTCCGGGTCCATCCCCCCACCCTGAATGGAGATCGGATGGCAAACGGACCATGCTATGGTTTAGCATCTTCTGAACCGATTACTTTTATAGGAATCGGTTTCCTTAGTTGCCCATTCGATTAATTCAAGGTTAGATAAGTGATACTGCAGTTCAAACGTTAAGCGTGAAAAATGCTGGATCAGACTTATCACGTCTCCCGGTCAACACCATCCCAACCACCACGGACGGCTTTGGCAACTCTGGGGGTGCATCTTCTGTGTGGGGAAGGAAGCCTCTTGGGGCTGCTGGGAATATCACAGCCAAGCTGCAAAGACATAGAATTTGGGCCAGATGATGACATCACCGATGACATAAAAGTCCATTACAGCTGGACTATGATCCAAGGCAAACGGCCAGAGTAAATTATTAAAAGTCATCAACCACGAGACCCATATACATTTGTTTAGGATTTAAATACAAAATGAACAGGATAAAACAAGAAAAGTATTTTTTCTTAATGGCTTCCAGAACGATAAAGATCTTAACCCAACATTACCCCTGTCCTTCCCCGATCCTCCACTCCTTAAGTGTGTCACGCCCCCTCGTTAACCTCGTGTGGAATCCGCATGTGATCAGCTGTTTCTGGTTGTTATCATTAGTCCTCTGTATTAAGTCTGCGTTTCAGTCTGTTTCCCCAGTCCGGTCATTGGGTGCGTTCGACTTGCTTACAGCGCTGGCTTAAAGCCACGCATTCTGATCCCGACGCAGTGCATTACAGTTAGATGCATTGCGACCTATCACCCCGTCTCCGTGACACACCTTTGCTCTTATTGGCTGAAGAGTTTACTTACACACATGATGTTGGTATCCCAGGTGGTTCCGATGCCTAATCTGATATTTCTCTGCTAATATCACATAGCAGTGAGAACTGGTTTTCAGTTAATTTACCTGGTAAAATAAAGTTTAAATAAATTACATAAATGTTGTAAAAGTACACGCAAATTAGTGGTTTATTTATTGTTAATTACCGTAACGTTGCGCTGCTTTATTTGTTTATAATCGTCCAGTCTGTGAAGAAGGCATTCAAGTAAGAATTGCATTGTAGTGTGACTCATTTCCTGGCCTGTACAATTTATATTAGGTCAGCGTTCACGGTTCGACTTCTGATATTCAGATCAAGTTGTAGGTCAAATTGGTTTGTTCGACTTCCAAGAAATTCAAGTTTTAGTGAGAACCGAGGTACCACTATATATCACTTCATGAGAAACTAATCAGAGAGACAGTAAGCATCCAACTTCAGATGAAATACGCTGATCAAAAAAAAAAAAATTGCCATTTTAATTTTTCATTGGACCACCTTCAGCTTTAATTATGGCACACATTTCTCATGATAGTTTCCACAGAATTATACAACATCTCACCCTTTTTCATCTAGATTTGCATTCATTTCCCACCGAGATCCTGTATTGACAAGTGAGTTGAACCTCCATAAAACCTCCTTCAGCACATCCCAAAGACCTTCAATGAGGTTAAGGTCACAGCTCTGTGGTGACCAAGTCATGTGTGAAAATGATTCCTCATGTTCCCTGAACCACTCTATGACAATTCAAACCCAATGAATCTTGGCTTTCTTGTCCTGGAATATGTCCATGCCAACAGGGAAGAAAAGCATCCACTGATGATGGATGGAGGTGGAACCAGGCCAGTAGACTCAGGTACTCGGCTGACTTCACTTTATTGCTGCATACCATTGCTGAGCTGTTATAATGATCCAGTAATTGGCTCTTAAGTAGTTTTAGGAAATATGATTTTATTTTGGACAAAATCTGTGACTGCAGGAAAGTCCGGTCAACACATTTTGTGTACAACAGTTGTCTTCAATCTTATTTGCAATGGAAATTCACAAAGAATGATAGGCGTCTTTTGGCTTTTATGATTTGTGAAGCAGAGATCAATATTAAAAAGGACAATCCTACCATAGGGAATATGGAAAAAAGAAGGTATCAAACTTCGACAAATATTCTATATAGCATTGATGTCGTTATAAAAGTAGAATTCTGAGAACTGAAAATTCCTGTGTTTTATTTTGTATTACTTACAACAAAACTAGGTATTGCAAAACTATACACAATATTTTCACATTCAAGAATGTTTTTTTGAAAACAGTACTATACAGTTAAAATTATTAGCTGGTGTATAACAATCCACTCAGTAACAGTGCAGCATGTTTATCTGAAAAACCGCTAGGAACATGTTTTGCACATAAGCATGATATCGTCAGATCTTTTTTCACAGAAAACTGCTTTATCTCCATAAAAAAAACCACGAACATGGGCGACAGGATGCACAGAAAACGCACCAACGTAAGATTAAATGCTTTTGGTGTTTAGAGCGAGAGACTTCCTGTAGAGTAATAAATACTGACAGTCCATACTGCGGTCTTGAAAAACACTTCTTGAAGCAACAAGAGTGTGAGACGGCTGGCCAAGGCTCACGTATGAAGAGCAACGGTGAATTATCCATGCGAGACCGCTGTGATGGTCCCGGGGTCTTATCAGAAAGACAGCAGAACGAGGGTCTGGTGGTCACAGGGAGGTCGTGATGCTGAGGCCCCCTCTGTCTTATGAGTCTCCCGTCATTATGGAAATAAACTCCTCCTGGTTTACTGAAAGAAAAAGAAAACATAAGTAAGTCTAAATAAAATATTCAGCCAAATTAAACAATACTCAAGCAGCAGGCGTTTGTAGTATGTCAACCCAAGTTTATTCCCCCTTAGGTTTTAGCATACATAAACCATGAATACAAAAAAAAAATAAAAAATTAGAACCTAGCACTTACAACACTCCAAATGCTTAATTAAAATTAGACGATTCGTGTCCTGTTAACTAAATGTATATGTCGCCTCCGAATCCCTGATTTCCTGAAATATATATTCATTAGTGTGGAATGGAAAGTTTTAAATAATATTTTCACACCATCTTTCACAATTATCAAATTAACGCCGAATTCACGCGAGGAGATTAAGGAAAGGCGACTAAGCGCAGATCAGTTGGGTCCCGATGCGGCTGGAGTGCACATACTCTCCCCGTCCCCGTCCGTGTCGAACTCGGCGATCATGGCTCGCAGCTCCTCGTCCGATATGTTCTCGCCCAGCTCCCTCGCTACCCGCCGCAGGTTTCGCAGGCTGATCTTGCCCGAGTCGTCATCGTCAAACAGCTTGAAGGCCTTCAGGATCTCCTCCTGAGGATCCCGCTCCAGCATCTTCTCTGTGACTGACCATTATTATACACACAGCTTATTCTTTTATGCCACGAACAGATCCAGGAATAGCGGTTTCAAAACGAAGCTGGCGGTAATGATTATTATTAATATTATTAGTAGTAGTCGTCATAGTAGCGGCAGTATCAGTAACAACAAAATATTCGGTTTGTAAACCAAACGTAAAAGGACACATTTTAATCTGAAGACAAAACTTACCAACTTCATTAAAATCATCAAATGTAATTTTTCCGCTTCCTTCCCGATCGTAGTCTTTAAGTATCTTCAGCACATCCGATTTCTTCACATCGAACCCCAAAGCCCTCATTGCGACCTTTAAGAGGGGGAAGGTAGGTCAGACCCCTGCGCGTTCCCGACGCGGAAAGGCGCCTGGCAATATGCTCACTAACCTTCAGTTCGTGGTAATCGATCTCTTTGTCTTTGTCAGTGTCAAACAGCTCAAAGGCCTCTTTTATCTCTTGCTTCTGTTCCTCGGTCAGCTCTCTCCTCTTTTTTCTTTTTGTCCTGTCGGCACCAAGCTCAGTCCTAGAAAAAGAAAACACGTAACGCGTTTATTATGCATCTTCATGATGTTATTAATCACGCATATAAAACGTTTATGAATTACAGTCGCTATTATGCGTGTAACAGATTTCACCAGAAAGCGTTATTTATTTGGTCCAGGCGGTAGCGTCACAGGCAGGGATTTAACCAGAAATGGTGCTGTAATACATGCACGAGTGAATAAAAAAACATAAAACAGTCCACAAAATATGAAAACAGCCAACTACTCCCAGCTAGCTAGACTGCATTATCGCTTCTCAATATGGCTCTTCGTTAAAAAAATACACGAAACACACCAGCACAAATCAAGAAGAATTAACATCAACGACCTCTCCTATCAATACTAGTTAAAAACAACGAGTCGTTAAACTGTCTAAATTGAGTTTATCTGGCAATTCTTTTGGATATAGCCTATAATGATCCCATTCAATGTCTAAAAAATAAAAAAGACCAGTTTATGTTTGTTCGACATGCTTACCTCAATGGCAGGCTCATTGCTTTAACTTTAATTGTTATATACCAGTGAAATCAAAGAACAATTCAGGACGATACAGAGAAAATAATCTAACTAAGAATTAGTTTAGAGTAAAAAAGTACCCAAGACAACAAAAAACCACAACAAATCCGTTTGCGTTATGCTTGCGTTGGTGCGTTCGATTGGTTAGAGCGCTTCTTCACGTTATAAGAGGCTGATAGTGATTGGTGAAAATGATTTCGCTAAATGCTTTTCCCGGTTGCTATTGGTTGATCCGTCGCCGTGACCCAATCCAAATAGTAACATATGTCACGACGACAGACGGCATACTGCATAAGTGTTGCAGAACAGGATGTGACGCATCACTGCACCCAAAAGGATGGTCTTCTTATTGACGGCTGGAAATTTATACATTGTGAGAAACACTGCCATCTCATAAAATTTTACCTATCTTCCACGCACAATTAAAATATTTATCTTTTTCATACTTCTTAAAAAAACATTAAAACATACATCACTATTATTTCTAAAATGAAGTTTCTTTGCCCACCTGGCATTAAAGAGAAATGAACATGGGTGAGATTAGCTTTGAATCCAGTCATTAAAACCTTATTCTTCAATGACAATTCATCCACTTGCAAAAGTGCCATTCATAGTTTTGTAAGGGAAAAATCTTTAATCACGTCATCATAATATTCCGTGCTATCGCCATGATTTTCCACATTTTATAGTGCATGACCACTATTTAAATTACTGGTAAAATACTGGTATAATTTCTCAGTACTTCTCAACTACTACTAGGTTCAGGTAGGTACAGCACACCCGATGTGTCAGACTATTTGCCAGAACATCTCTGGGTCTCACAATGGCCTCACTGAACTCGTCCCACGCACAGACTTTCTATTTTCTGACCACCTTTGCTGTAACCCTTCTGATTCATTATCACCATGCAGTCGTCGCAGGGAAACCCCGTGCGGGAAATGCTCCTTAGGCCTTACCCTTCAGCTCGACAGCTTCCCCGCTGCTGGCATCATTCAACGAGCCCTTGGCTTACAACAGGAGCCAGTTGTCCTTTGCCCACAGCTGCTGTGCGACCATGGCTGTGACGGTGTCCCTTTCATACACGGTGTCCCCGACGTCACATGGAAAGTGGGAGCAGGTTTTTTTCTTAGAGGCGTGAGGTGAATTCATCTTGCACAGTAGCTTCTACTAAACATTCCCAGCAAATTCAGACCACTGAGCTGGGGGTCCCCCGTCCCAACGGACGCCCGATGCGGATCAGGTGGTAGCGCCACCATTCTTCAACCAAATGTCCACGGCGGTCAAATCAGATCGTACAACTGCACAGCCAATGGCTGACATCGGTCTAAGAGCACTCTATGAACATGGCTACTACACTGGTGACCTATTCTTTCCAGCCTTGCCCCCCAGAATTCACCACCGTTTGCCACACGCACACTGAAGTCTCCCAGAAGGATGATAGTCTGCAGGAATTATCCTTTGAAGAACATCACCCACTTTGCCTATGGCTGGCTACTCCAAACTACTCGTCAGTACATAAACATACCAGTCTGTCATAGTCCCTGGCAGAGGTCTTTCACTGTTTGGGAACTTCCGAGTAAGACAGACTCTAGCCTTATATGTAGAGGTAAGACCAACTGCATCTATGTCCCGGACATTCTCCTTCCCCACCAGAGAGCTACTGATCAACCTTCCAAAACCAATGGCCATTGCTGTGGCTCCAGCTGGCTCCTTCTTACTTCCAATCTAAATGACACTGTAACTTTCACCTTGTGGTGGTGGGGGGGGGATGCAGAATATGACTCATATGTTCAAACATGGAAATTAGTCATCGTAAGAGGTAATTACACAACTTGAAAGCATGAATTAAGAAGTCTGTAAACCAACAAATTGTCCATTAACAACTACTTTGGATAAAGCATGGCAGAATTCATGACTGTTTACTAATTGTGACACATTCATCTAGGTCACAGCAAAACAACCACATTCAAAAAGATGAAAAAGGAAAAAAATATGCAAAAGTTTCATAAAAGATCTTTTGGTTCTTAAAGGACTGCTAAACAACGTGTAGCGCTAAAAGTGAAATCATGCAGTTTATTATAAATATATATCTATATATAACTTTTATTCCTTTCAAATCCAGACAAACTTGCTATTGAAATTCACAGGGAAAAAGGCACATAGTAAAATATAGAAGACATTTACAATCAGAAGCAATTGATGTTTAAATTACAAATGTAAAGAAACTCATGAATAACAGAACTGTCATCAGATCTCACATTTTACAACCATGCCCTTCAAAAGCACTGACCATTAAAATATTGCTGTTAATAATCTTACCAAAAATTTACAAACCAACAAACGAAAAAGTTGTCGTCCAAAATATACTCCAGAGTACACAAAAAAAAACATCTATACTGACACCAAGTGCATGGTAAAGGGTCTTCACATGAATAAATTATAGAATTCATATATTCCTGATATTAACCTACAGGCAGCAATGGATTATGGGTGGCTGAGCACATCTTTCTCCCACCATAAAATGTAGGCGATTTAAGAAAGTGGAAAGTCCTGATTTTCGACTCATATTCCTCAGCCTCCATTTTCTCAGAGAACTCACTAGTGTTTCCCAGTTTGATCACATGTGCAGACAGTAAAAAGATTACGTTTCCAACCGAGATTGCACTCGCCGCGGCGGGCTAGGTGCCCTCTTCGCCGTGGCCATTGGAAGAGGTGGACCACAAGCAGCTTGCTCTTCAGTCAGTCATGAAGGGTTCCTCCTGGCACCCTTGCCAGCTATGTGAGCTTGGTGTCCGACTGTGGCTGCTGGGCCTCTGTACTGGCGTGATGGCTGACGTCGTCCTTCATTAACACCTCATAGTAGAGTAGATAGAAGACCGGCGTGACGATGCCGACGACCAACATTATGACCACCGCCATCCACCATCGAAGCCCCCAGTCGGCCCCATAATAGGGGTCTTTCCTTGGGGCTGGTCGGCGCTCAGCCTCGCCCAGAAGATGCTGTGAGCTCAGGGAAGAGACGACCTCATTCAAACTCCCCCGGGCCGGGTCTGTGGACTTCACCAGCTGCTCGATGTCCTTGTCCTTCTCCTGCAGGAAGCTGCACACACTGTCTGTAGATGAGGTGGAGGAGGATGATGAGCACCTAGAAGAAGGACAGTCGGCCCCAGCATCCAAGTGAGGTTCCTCGTGGAGCTGCGAAGCCAGGCCATGAGTCTCAGTCAGGATGCTAAACCTCTTCACCGGAATCTTGATGGTGCGCAGGGCAAAAAAATCCTGCTCTGTCAGAAGATTGTTGGCCCTTTTAATGTCTGCAACCTGTGAGATGTTCCAGAGAAACACATAATTTAGTCAAATATGCATTTCAACATAGCATTTTGATAAACACACTCCTAAAGGAAATGCACGCGGCATTTACACACAAAGCAACATTTTTGCTCTACAATATGCTGATGCATAAAGAACCGTGCATTTGAACAGCAGGAGTAAAAGGAGCGATTCCTTCCCATCTGATGTACAATTTAAGTACAAGATAAAAGGTCTGCCACATGGTTTCCACAGGGGCTACGCTTGCGAATCCTTGACCCGTTTCCATCTCTACTGCATAAATATTGACAGCAACAAATAAATATATAAATATCAAATGTTTAATTAAGAATGTATGGCGATTGGTTTCTCTTTCCAGAGGCTCATCTGAGATACACGCTGCATTGATGCCACTGTCATGACGCCTATCGAGTTCTTTACTCGATTTAACAGAACGACTCAAGTACGACATTAAAATAAAAACGGGCGTTTAATGACGGAAGAGTGCGAGCGGCTGTATTACCGAGCAAAAATACTGTAGGGAAATGGCGTTCAGTGTGTCGCCCTCCTTGATGTCGCGAACGAGGTACACGATGTCGTCCATCCTGTCCCTCGACGTGCTCCGCTTCATCCTCTCCCTCCCCCTGGGCCTCAGCTCGAAGGGTTCCCCATCCTCTTCAGAAAACTCGACCTCCGAGACGAGACTGTTCCCAAAAGTGTAGGCATGCCCTCCGTTGGAAGACTGCGTCATCGTGGATGCATGGTAACCCGTATGTTGGCTTTTTCCTGTCATTCTCTGCCACTCTACAGAGGGAAGACATACATCTTTATACACACACAATGTACAATATTGTAACTGTAAAAATATGAAGTTTAAAGAGGTATAAATCTCAATAATAAAAACTTTCAAAACTCCAAGTTAAGAATCAGCAGATCCAGGTTGTGCTCTCCTTCTGCATCATACTGTTAGATGCACATGTTTTACCAACGTAAAAGAAATGATGAAATGTAATGACCCCGGGAAAAATACTAGCGCATATAGCAGCAAGGTACATTAGTGCGAACAAACATGTAGCACAACAGAAGACATGTTATGCAGAAGTTACAAGGACACAATAAGCAAAAACTACACAGAACACAAACAGAACACTCTAAATAATATTAAAGGAATCAGTATAAAAAAACAAAACGATTGCCATTGTGCATGTGCGTGTGCATGCACGTGTGTGTGCGCCATATGGCCAATATGCAAACAGACGGCACTCCATTCCTGGCATGTTATAGGCGGATGCGGGAGAGAGGCAGGAAGGAGTATTTTACTGAAACAAAATATAACTAAAAGTAGGTTATAGGTCATTCACGGAACTTTACTTTGAATAAATGTGAACAAACCAAAAACAAACAGGAAAAGTAGCATCTTCGAGAAATCATATTTTTAAACCAACTTTCTCGATGGTATTTTGCGATATGACTTACCTGGCTATGGCAGCCGACGACTGAAGAGAATATATAACATTTAGAAACCTTTAAGAAAGCAATTAAAACCATGTTATTAGTTTCTTTTAATGAGCTATACTGACAAATGATGGAGACGCCACAAAATACCTGACATCCGACGTAATACACTACTCTACTTTTGAAATGGACCATGACCAAGTACAATAGTTCAATAATGTGAAACAGCTAAAAATAACACTACGGCGATCAACTGACGCCTAGCGACATGTCGTAGAGTAACCAGCTACCGGTTTCTGTCACCGATACTCGGGTGTGCTACACATACGTCTCTGCCACACATTTATTAGCATATCTCCGAATTTTCAAACAACTTGGAAACACCGGAGTTGCGTCACACGAAACTCATCTCAAGTCAAGTGTTTTGAACAGGAACGGTAACCTGACAACAGACACAAAAGTCCTGAAACAAATTTCCCTCAGAGAACCCTTACGACCTTTCTACTCCCGGCACAGAAACACAAAACATCTACAACCGAGTCAGACACTAACTCATCAGCCGAAACTATTTACCTGAACCACACAAAAACGTCGGCTGCTCCTCGTACCGGACCCGGGTATGTTTGTTTAGCTACGCCACGTCGGCACTCTGCTGGCGTCATGACGTCACTTCCCGTGGTGCCGCGGTGGCTTCGGCAGCGTTGTTCTTTTAAAAGGGCATTTTCGCGCCATTTGTTCTCTATTTCCCGACCATCATGCCTACGGAACTGCGACAACCGATAGGCGCTCAGTATAGCCGCCAGGAGGCGCCATTGCACAATTTATATGTTGAAAAGCACTAAGTACTCATTTCTAGCCGTTGAAAGACTTTACAAATTTTGTGTATACGATGAAAAATTACTATTAGAAAACTATTAGGACATTTATGTAGAATTATAAAATAAGCTAAAACACCTTATTAAATAGTAATACAATATGGTAGTTTATGGTATATCAACAGCTATTTTGAGTGTGAAAATACAGGAACTTCTTGATTAAAGAAGCTATAGGCCTATACGAGTTTGTACACTATGTACAAGTAATCGAAAGCATGCGAGATATTTTTGTCTCTGGGTTTGGTCCAAGATATTGTGCCTTGGCAGCAGTTGATAGTATTTGCTCTTTAAATGGCCACATTAATCGAACAAAAGATCTGCAGCGTGCTGAGTGTGTAGATGGGTCCCCTGAGATGGCTTGAAGGTGTGGACCGGCCAGAAAGGCTGCAACCAAGGCAGTTGTGGAGAGGGAAGATTGTGCATGGAATAGGTTTGGAGAGGCCATGGAGAGCGGCCACTGGGTGGCCATTCAAGGTCTCCGGAGTGGAAGCCAGGACCTTACTTACTCAGGGTGTGGAAGTGTAAAGCAAATCTGAAGATATGGAGGAACTTCTTAATTGTTACATGTGTTCAGAAGAACATAATGAAATTCTTATGCCTCAGTTGCAGATAAGTGGTAAGAGAGTTAGAGGTAACATGGCTTTGGATGGAGAAAAGCCAGCTGAGGTGGATCCGGAATTTTACTGGGTCAGCTGTTCTGGATGCGTCCTCCTGAGCGAAGGGTCTCCCAGCTGGCTTGGGTATGTGTGGGGATTCCTTCCCTGGCCTCACTGGGAGGTCTGCTCTGATCTGCTTGGTGCACAATAACCGCAACCCTCACCAGGGAAATGAAGGATGTGGAGAAGATGAAGAAGAACATCGGATAGATTGATGATGGTGTTAACAGTTTTCCTCAGCAACAAGCGTTTTCCCTCTGATCCTCTTACATGGGCAGTGCATCAGAGTTCTGTCCAAACACCACGAGCACTAATAAACGACGAGGTTTTAATGTGATTAACTGGCCTCTGTAGGTCTGAAAGGTCAAGGTCCTGCTCCTCTGTCTTCCAAAAATGGCATCCGGTTTATTTATGACACTTGTTTTCACGGCTGTTAACTATTGATTATGCGGGATGAGAACAGCATACTTAATGCAGGTGGCCAGTGGCGGGACAAACACATTTGTTTATATTAACCGGTCGTTCTGTATGGCATTCTCTGCTTAAAACCCGAACAGGAAGTCTGATTATGATGATTACATAGTAGCAACCTAGATAAACTTTTGTTTGTTAGGTGATAGTTGTTAGATGATTAGTTGATAGTATCAGATGCAGCTCAACATCTGCATTACAAAAGAAATGGTGATGGACCTGAGAAGATCACAGCCTTCTGTCACTTCTCTGTCCATCAGGGGAGAAGATGTGGAGATGGTTCAGGAATATCTGGGTCTTGATATAGACAGTATACTGGGCTGGTCTAAGCACTCACTGGCCACCTACAGGAGTATGTATTTCCTACGGAGACTCCGGTAGAGTCTGTAGTGCCATGTTGCGGATGTTCTACGATTCTGTGGTTGCCAGACTCATTTTCTACGCTGTCGGTTGTCGGGGAGGCAGCATGAAAGTGGTTGAGGCTAAAAGATTGAACAAGCTGATCAGGAAGGCAGGCTCTGAGGTGACTGGGGAACTCCATTCCTTAGAGACTGTCACCGAACGTAACCAAACGTTGTCCAGATTTTGGGCCTTCATGGAGAATACCGACCACCCACTGCACAGCGTGGTGGCTAAGCTGAAGGGCACCTTCAGTCTCAGGCTCACCAGGGGTAAGGGCTCCACCGAACGCCACAGAAGACCCATCCTGCCCACAGTAGCCAGACTCCACAATTCCTCGCTCCGTCACTCGTCCTCGCAATAACGTGCTTAATAACTTACCACTGCTACAACTACAAAACAGTCCAATAACTAAGGAGCAATGTCTTACGTGATGACAATTTACAGATTCAACAGAACTATCTATGATACAATGCAATATATGTTTATCTTATTTTATACAAACGTCAAGCTACTGGAGTCTACCCACATAGAACAACGATTATAGAGTGCAATATACCTATACTTCACATACTGCTCATTCTACTGAATTATTATCATTTGCAATTGAATCATTCACTACAATGTGCGATATAGTTAAGTTACTTTTTCAATAACTCTTTACAGAGTCACTTATTTACGAGGTAACATAGTACTTTATCGTACTCCATAGAATGTTTACTAGGCTGCTAATTTAATTTAGCTACACCAATATTTGTACTTCATTGTATTGTTTTGTGTGTTGTGCAGTCGTAATGTAAGCAATTTCCTTCAGGATTAATAAAGTTTTCTAAATTCTGATTCTTATCGTCATTATAGAGGTAACAAGTTCAATGAGTACACTTTGCATTTCGTTGCAAGTACAATTTGCATATTCCCTTGTCCTTCCCCATAAAAGACACTGCACACCTATACAGGTGAGAGCAGAGGACGGGGGTCACAGAACAGGACCTGTCTTGTGTCCAACGGGCCCATTTGAGGTTAAGGCCTTGCTCAAGGGGGAGATTTTTCGTTGCCACTGGATTCGATATGGCCAGGGGCGTAGGAACTGAGGCTGGACCGGGGAGACATTTCGCCCCCCGATATTTAATTTGTCTTAATTTGCTCCGCTATAAATAGACCTTAGCCTTTAAATTATCCCCATCTCCCTGGCAAGGACTGGCCATCAGGAAAATTCAGAATGTCCTTCCCCAACCCATGGGGTTATATAAGCTATATACCAGGGCAGCCAACCCATTGGCTTGTGTTCAGGTGAATCCAGATGATCAATCGATGGTTAACTGGTTCACAACTGGGGGGGGGGGGGGGGGGGGGGGGGGGGGGGGGGGGGGGGGGGGGGGGGGGGGGGGGGGGGGGGGGGGGGGG
>JABFDZ020000118.1:29175265-29188251 GCA_019775955.2 Pollimyrus isidori
AGTATTCAGCTGCTGGGTAGAAACAAAATCATGGTCTGGATTTGTAGCTTCTGGACCTGAAATGCCCAACACTGCCTGTTTGTGGTGACACACGAGACATGTGGCTTGCAGTACGTCCCCGAGCCACTGGGGGCAGGCCTTCTGTCCGCCCCCTGTTTATACACTCCAAAACAAAGAGGTTCGACAAATAGATGTTTCTAGATTTTCCTTAGGAGTGTTTCCCTGACTTTGGCCCACTGCATTGTGCCCTGTGCATCATTGTGATCCAGTACTGGATACGCTTTTATAAGACATGAATAGTGTTTTTCAGCAGGAATTTACTTCACAGCAGCTTGCATATATGTCAGTGTTTTTGTATCCATGCACTTGGCGATGACGGAAGCCTTGTGCTTATGTTACTGCCCTCTGGTCTACAGACAGTGAAAGGGTGAAAGAGGTAGAGTATAACCCTCATTCAGTCTGGCCAGGATGTATAAGTCTCTACTGGAAATCGCTGATGGCATTTTTTTGAGAGGTGTAACAAACCTTTTAAGCAGATTTGGAGAATGTATTACTAGTTCATGAATGATGTCAGGCGATGGTTGGCATCAGACAGGTGTCTTCACTTGCTTGTTGTGACAGTCATTCAGTTAAAGGAACAACTGATAAAGGCAGTGAATGCAGGGCAGAGTGAGTCACACACTGAACTGAACACGAAAAGCCCCAGATTGATACTAATGTGAAAAATGAAAGATGAAGTCGTCTTCAAAGAGGGTGCTTGGGTACTGCAGAGACGGCGGGGCGCGGACGGGCTGCACTGCTGTGTGTGGCTTAGTGGGTTAGGACATATTACCCCCGATCAGAAGGTCGCTGGCTCAGGTCCCAAAGTTGGCAGAGTGGTTTTACAGTTGGGCCCTTGAGTAAATCCCCAGTAGGCCCGGGTACTGTCTGAGCTGCTTTCTCTATCGCTTTGGATGAATGTCTATGCTGAATAAATATTATAAGTTGTAATTTTACATTATTTGGGAAAAGGCCAGTATTTCATGATCAAAACAGTTGAACCTGAGCGTATGTGGACTGTGGGTGGTGCTGTGGTCCAAACCACCAAGGTGGGCTCTTCGGATCAAGCCCCAGCACTGTGTGTGCCTGGAAGCTGAATACTTCCCTTGTTTCTTCCAGGCGCTCCAGAATCCTTCTGTAGTCCGCAGACGCGCAGTTAGGTCTCGACATTTCCTGTAGTGAGTAAGTATTTTCCCTGAATTGTGCCCTGTGCTTCCTGGAATAGACCCTGTGTGACCCCTGTACTGGGTAAGTGCTTGCGGAATAATGGCGGAGGTGTAGAAAAAAACTGAAGACACCACAGAGGGTTCAGATCTGAGCGCATAGGAGAAGCTGGGCCCGCAGATCACCGCTGGCGCAGCCGCAGGATATGCGCAGCCGCAGGAAACGCGCAGCCGGGAAACCCAGACGTGCCGTGTTTGTTTGTGTATATACGCATGAAACCGTGTGTTTATGTGAACCATACTCACCTCCTCCCCCCCGAGGCAAGCCGGCATGCGGCTGTATTTGGGCGGGGGGGGCCGCAGGGGATCCCGCATGCTGTGCCGCTGCCCGACTTTCCCCCCCTCATCCCCGCTGAGCGCAGATCGGCCGCCGTGCGCCTCGGCGCTGCCGCCGCTGACTTAGTGCCAAAGCAAACACAACCCGGACAGGAAATGCGAGGGAGGTGGGGGGTGCGAGCAGCCGTGCGCTCTGACGCAGCGCCCATGCGCTCAGCGCCCATGTGCTCGCAGCCACACGCGCCGTGCCTGCAGGACCCGCTCTCTTCCCAGAAGCCTTTCTGTTACCAGCAATAGTGTCACGCTGCAGGGTGTGGGTTCATCTGAGGAGACTCCATTTTAAACCCGTCACCCCCGGCCATCGCCATTGTAATTCTCTGTTACTTTAGTTATATTAAGCAACTTCTGTACAGTTTTCACATCCAGTGGGTTTCAGTCACGCCGAACTTGCCGTTGATTAACTTTAATCCTTATTTCATATTCATTTGTATTGATCAAGCATTAGTTTGTATTGGACGTTATCATTATCTATTTGTTTTGGTGGCCCTGCCTTGTCACTGTCTGTTCCTGCTTGGCATTTAGTCGGCCTTTTACTCAGAATGGCCTGTTTTCTCTCTCAGGCTCTGGACCCTGAACTTGTATTAGTTCCTGTCAGATTAAACTCCCTGAGCGCCTCTCTGGTTCACCAGTTTGCTGCTGTGTAGGTAAGATCATAATGATCATTACAGATCTGCAGCCTCATAGAGCCATTTCCATTATCCCAGAGGCCATAACCAACTGTCCCAACAGAAAGTAACATATCTTGTGAGTTAGGTCACAAAGCTTTCAGTATTTTCTGGTTGTGGATATAGTTCTGTAGCCAGTGTCCTTATACCTGATCCAAAAACGGTATTACCAGACTGCTACCATTAGCCTACATAGTGCCAGCATGGCAGACTGTAATCTGAAGTGAAACGTTGTGCCAGTCTGCGGTGCACTGTGCCAGTCTGTGGTGCGCTGTAACATTGTGCCAGTCTGTGGTGCGCTGTAATGTTGTGCCAGTCTACGGTGTGCTGTAACGTTGTGCCAGCCTGCGGTGCGCTGTGCCAGTCTGCGGTGTGCTGTGCCAGTCTGCGGTGTAACACTGTGCCAGTCTGTGGTGCGCTGTGCCAGTCTGCGGTGTAACACTGTGCCAGTCTGTGGTGTGACACTGTGCCAGTCTGCGGTGCGCCGTAACACTGTGCCAGTCTGCGGTACGCTCTGCCAGTCTGCGGTGCGCTGTGCCAGTCTGTGGTGCACTGTAACACTGTGCCAGTCTGCGGTGCGCTGTGCCAGTCTGAGGTGTAACACTGTGCCAGTCTGCGGTGTGCTGTGCCAGTCTGCAGTGTAACACTGTGCCAGTCTGCAGTGTAACACTATGCCAGTCTGCGGTGTGCCTAACCCTAACCCTAACACTGTGCCAGTCTGCGGTGCACTGTAACACTGTGCCAGTCTGCGGTGCGCTGTGCCAGTCTGCGGTGTAACATTGTTCCAGTCTGCGGTGCGCTGTGCCAGTCTGCGGTGCGCTGTAACACTGTGCCAGTCTGCGGTGCGCTGTGCCAGTCTGCGGTGTAACACTGTGCCAGTCTGCGGTGCGCTGTGCCAGTCTGCGCTGTAACACTGTGCCAGTCTGTGGTGTGCTGTGTCAGAGTTGCCCTGCACCTGCCTCGAACCCTTGTCTGAAGTGTGCGAGCGTTGTGGTATTCTTAATTTTCCTTTGCAGACCTGTTTTTGCCCTTGCGGAAGGGCAGTCACCTGCCACGAAAAATACCAGCGTTTCTGCTGAAAAGGACCAATTTGTCGGCAGGCCTCGAAGCTTCCAGATGAAGGTGCCATGGTCAGCTGAGGAAGGCACGGGGAATTTCTAAGGAAAACCGTCCCTGTGAGAGAGGAGCTGCACTCTAGTTATTCTAATCTAGAGCTTTCCCAGCCGAAGGTGGTGATAGAGACGGGAGAATGGTTAACCCGAGCCTGACTATTTCTTTATTTCGAAAATTGACTGCAACACGCGGCGCCCTCGTCCCACAGACTCCTCATCACAGACGAGCATCTCGATGGGTGATGCTGATTCCCCACAGATAGGCTGGAGTATGCCAGTGGAATGCGTGGCGGTCAGGTTTAACTCTGGATAAGGTAAATAATAGGTGGTGCACTGGTTAGCACTGTTGCCTCACACCTCGGGGACCCGGGTTCGAGTCTCCGCCTGGGTCGCATGTGTGTGGAGTTTGCATGTTCTCCCCGTGTCGTCGTGGGGTTTCCTCTGGGTACTCCGGTTTCCCCCCCCAGTCCAAGACATGCTGATTGGAGTTGCCAAATTGCCCATAGGTGTGTGAGTGTGCCTTGCGATGGGCTGGCCCCCCATCCAGGGTTGTTCCCTGCCTCGTGCCCGTTGCTTCCGGGATAGGCTCCCGACCCTCTGTGGCCCAGTAAGGATAAGCGGTTTGGAAAATGGATGGATGGATAATAAATTTGCAGTGTAATCAATTTTGACATGAGAGGATTTCCAGGGCCGCAATAACGAAACAAACATGCAGCATCCCAATGCGAGAGAATGCTTCGGGTCTAACAGCGCATACAGTTTTACACTGAAATTATGGGACTTTCCATGCCAGTGAGGAGTCACAGATGAAGGTCCCGGCGCTGACCAGTCAAAGCTGCTTTTCTCTGTGGGCGGAGCCTCGGAGGACGGACAGTAGAGAGGGACACAAACACAGGAAGGTTGTATTGCGGGAGGCGTGTTTGGAAAAGTCTAGAGATGGGCCTTCCCATAGGGGATGGGGACTTTCAGGAAGGTCACGGGGCAGGAAAGGGGCACAAAGAGGTTCTTCCTGGGAAGAGCGGTTTATATGTACAGTAGGGGCTTGTTTTTTGTACCTCGTGTGCCAGCGAGGACAGTGGCAGCCACTTTGGCGCTGTGTCCACCTCTGGGCTGCGTTCGTCACTCTTCTTATGTCAAACATGCTTTACAGACCACAGATATTACATTATCTTAGCTGTAGCTGTTCTTTGGAAATTCCACAGAAGATATTTATATACCTACCTTCATGCCCATCCACCTATCTATCCATCCATCTTTTAAATGTTCATCCTTAGAGTTACAAAGTGTCCATTATTATTATTATTATTATTATTATTATTATTGGGCACAAAAAAATGGTCAAACTAAATAATTACTTTGTGGTGACTTGTGCTTTAAATACATTACCCGGTTATTTGTGTATGTGGTGTTGGTGGGGGTGGGTGGGTTTGCATAGATCACATTTGGGGACCAAATTTGGGGACCAAAGTCTCCAAAGTTTGGTTAAAGCTGAAATTTCCTCACTTTTGGGGACATTTTTCAGGTCCCATTTAGATAACCTCGACTTTATAGAAATCTGTGAATTAAATCAAAAAAGTAAAAATGCTAAAAGTCTTGTATTCTGCTGGGTTCCTCACAGCTAAGGGTTGGTGGCACAGTGGTCAGCTCTGTTGTGTGGGAATCCATCAGGGCCTCCGATTTCCTCCCACAGTCTAAAAGTGTGCGCGATAGGGTGACTGGTGATTCTAAGTTGGCTGTGTGCGTGTCAGTGTGAGTGTGTGAGAGTGTGTGTGACAGTGTGTGTGAGTGTGTAAGAGTGCGTGTGTGAGTGCGTGTGTGAGTGCGTGAGAGTGTGTGTGAGAGTGCGTGTCAGTGTGAGTGTGTGAGAGTGTGTGTGAGAGTGTGTGTCAGTGTGTGTCAGTGTGTGTGAGTGTGTAAGAGTGCGTGTGTGAGAGTGCGTGTGTGAGTGCGTGTGTGAGTGCGTGAGAGTGTGTGTGAGAGTGCGTGTCAGTGTGTGAGAGTGTGTGTGAGAGTGCGTGAGAGTGTGTGTGAGTGCGTGTGAGTGACCCCGGTTAGGATTAAGCAGGTACAGTGATGAATGGACTTATGGCTACAGTAGAGTTAGGGGTTAAGGGTGTCATGACTGGGATTCTAATTTTTCCCATAAAAATTAATGGAATGTCCCCATAATCACCCATAGTGTCACCCATGGTGTCTCCCAGGGTGTCACCCATAGTGTCACCCAGAGTGTCTCCCAGGGTGTCCCCCGGAGTCCACCTTTGCTGCTGAGGATCAGAAGATTTCATTTCTGCAGCACTTCAGAAAATCCCTTCTCTGAGAAATATGAAGTACTTATAGGTCATGTTGTCCTGTCTTCATGTCTTAATACTTTAAATATTTGAGCATGTATTCTGTGAACTGCAAATATGTTGAATATTTGCTGACTGGACAGAATGAATGGAAACATCAGCTTATTTTCTGCAGTAATAAATCCTGGCCAGTAGGGGGCAACATTGACCACAACCTTAGTAGGCATCAATCCAAACTTAGATTCTGTATGGGGACACCCTGTTCTGTATCTAATGTACCTACCAGGTCATCCAAAAAGGATGCAGATCAATTGTATAGAATTAAACTGGTTTTAAACTGGACAGTACCTTGTTGACTTGAATGTGTTGTAGATATAGGCATACTCTGCTGAAATTCTCACCCTTCCAGCAGATGAAGACCAAGCCTTAGAGGCGCCGAGAGGCTGTCTTACCACATTAAATATGTTGCTGAGCAGAGCTTTGCATCAGCCTTATCTGCCGGGTCCTCCGCAGTAGCTTGCCGTTCGGTACAGCTTGGGACAGCTGAACTAGACATAGCTGGCAAAAGCAGTGTATCGATTTGTCCATCGATGTGCTGAGATGTTTTACTCCTCTTCGATATGTGTTCTTCGCTTTCGATTTGAGGGGCCCATAGACTGAAATCAGAAATCCGGCACGCCACCTGTCCGGCTTAGTTCTGCGGGTTGCCGAAGGCATATTAAGTTGCCATTTTGGTTCAAGTTAAGCGATATGTAAGTCTGAGTCCCCACTGTCCCTCAGTCACGTCTGTTCCCACATCAGTCCAATGGCACTTTTTCTCTTTTCCAAGTGCAGCCACATGCAGGGCCAACTGGAAATGGTTTATTTACCAAAGTGGGAATAAGCTCACTTGCTTCTAGCACTGCAGTTGAGTCTATTTGTGCCCTATTTTGTTTCCTGGTTGGTAATAAGATATTAGCCCAGGTTGTACTGAACCAGTATCAGAATGTATTCACTGATGAGACTTCTAAGCACTTATATGAGTCGCTCTGCCGTCTGCCAAATGCCATGAATGTAAGGTTCTCTCTTTGTCCGGAAGACAATGCACAGCTCCTGCTCCAGTACTGCTTCCCCTCGAACCCGGCCATTCTTTGGAGGCTCAGCCTAGCGAACTCCTTGACGTCACGTATGTCTGCAATATGCTATTTGGCTCACTTGTGTGACGCTTCAGACAAAAGCTTCTGCTAGATAAAGAAAATGCAAATGAAACTATGAACTCTGGTTTTGCATTCAGCTAAAGGAGGCGTCAACCGGGGATCTTGGATGACTTCCCCTAGCACTGGGACTGCAGCCTTCTGTAGGGTTTCTGGGAAGTGAACCTCCGCACTGCACTCGCTGCATGCCCCGTCCTGCCCGCAATCTCAGGCTCAGTGTCAGCAGGTGGGCTCTAGCCGCCGCCATCCTGCGTCAGCTCCCCTTTGCGCGATGAGCTGCTCGCTGAGGATCTGGGGACCGGGCGGTCCCTGGGCCCCCTCCGGGGCCCCCGCCGGGCACAGGCTCGCGAGCCTTGCCGTTAAAGGGGCGGCTGTTCCTCTAGAAGCGCTCACGGTCAGCGGCACTCACTCCACCTGCCCTGCATATGGTGGGTACCAGGGGCACAACCGAACGTTTAATTCCGCATGAGTTCAAGCTGTGCTTAAGCCACGCACATCCAGGATACTGCAATTGATGGATTTGGTGCTTTTAGATGTAACAATCTCCTGTTTCGTTGTTCTAATACATGTACTCTTGAACCAAAATGGCCGCCTTGTTTTTTCATTCCCCTTTTTGTTTAAGCCCGCCCCCACACAAGTCAAGTGTCTGTTCTTTCTCCCCACCCATGCACCACTCGCTGCTGTTTGCACTCCCACCCAAGAGAAGGTCACACGCTGTATCATGGGGGAGACAGTGACGCAGTGGGTAGCTCTCCAGATCTGCGGGTTTGATCCCCACCCCTGGCACAGAGTAACCCCCACCCCCACCCCCACACACACACACCCTCAAAGAGATTGAGTCTCTGAATTTGTGCCCTATCATGGATTGGCACAAATTACATGCCAACATGCCAAGTGTTCTCCTCTCAGGTGTGGTCTAGCTCTGCCATAACTCAGTGTTGGGTAGGTGTTCATGGAAAAAATGCAGGGAGGAATATTTGACATCCCTTTGACATTTTTTACATCCCTCCAACCTTTGGCAGGTGCAATCCACTCTATCTGCATTTCCCTCTGTCCGCAGGAGGAGGAACTCTATGCTACCATGGGAAGTAAAGCAGACCAGGTAGGATACACTCTGCTTACCATCCAGGTAGGAAAGTACAGAAAGGTGGAACCGCTAGCTCTTCTAGTTTGTACCTGTCTCGCACTGATTGAGAAATCCGAAGGTTGTGTCAGCTGCCTCGGGCCAGCTTAAATTGTTAACGGCTGAAAGGGAAAAAATAATAATGTGTTTGACATTGCTAACTACTCTGATTACATCAGCTTAGACGTGGATGTTTCTCACTGTGTTTGAGCATTGAGGCAATATGGAAGGCTGGAAGGAGCAGGAGTTTTGCGGTGCTGAAAGCAGTTACTGAAATCGCCTCCCTTCCCTGACCCCGCCCAGCGCGAGCGGCCACGATGCAGCCAATGACCTCGCGGTCTGTAAATGCGCCAAGCGGTGGCGTCGTGTGTCAGAATACTGTGATTGGACGACAGCATGCGGCGTTTATCTGATAACGAGGAGTCTTTGGGGGTCTTAGACAAAGACGGCAAATAACAGGAAAACCGTGGTTACCGTCAGTGTCGTGACCTTTGACCTTTATGAAAAGAAGAAATTGCTTTGTCTTTAACATTTCTGTCATGAAGGAATTGTCATGGTTAAACGGGCATGGTTTTCTTTTAAAATTGATTTTCTGACCAGTGCTGCATCCCTGTGAGCCTGTAGCGTGGGGTGTCACTCCACCACTCGAACAGTAAGAGCCACTTAGAAATGCCAGTTTGCCCATTTACCAGTCTGCACAAGAACATGCACTGCACACGCCGAGAGTAGAGGCTAAGAGTCAAACCTCCAGCCTCGAACATTCAGCATCTTTTGTATAAATTTATGTATCATAATTTTTGCTGTTTTTCCGTTGTCTTGTCGTCTGCCTATTGTAAGAATTCCGAAGCGGGCTATGAATGGTGGCCTGTGGTTTTCTGTAGTGCTTTTTCAGTTGAAATCCCAAATTTCTCATTTCAAGAAAATGATGAGGCTTTTGGGGTTATTATGTGTTTATTGTTGTATTATTAATATGTAGCTGCCAGGTAGCTACTGGTTACAGCCACAGCCTGTCGTGTGCTTCATCGGTCCAGTTAAAGTTGGCAGTAGAGACAGATGTTTCTGCTAATGCTAATATGCTTCTTACTTTCAGAGCCGACGTTCCTCCTGCCAGTCTCGCTGGCCTACGGGCCGCAGTTTGAAGAGCCGGCGCGGGGCGAAGAGGATCGAGCCTCACACTGACTTCCCCTCATGGCCGGCCACCCCTCCAGTCACGCGTGGGACAATGCGGCCCTTTTTTTACCGCGCGGCCGCCCCTTCGCGGAGAACAGGAACCCTGTGTGCGTGTGTCTGCGCGCGGCCTCGTGCTTGTGCGAGGGCGACCGGTGCATCTGAGGGTGAGAGCGCTGCGGCACAACACTGACTCTCTCTGACAAAGAGAAAGAGCCCAGCCAAGGAAGAGAGTATGAAGCTGCTGAATCTGGAACTATCTAGTTCAGACCGGTAGCTGTTAGCGGAGGAGGGGTGTGGGGGGGGGGCGTGATGGGAAAGTCTTTCTAATGGCAGTTTTGGGGCCTTCGTCAAGAGGAAGGAGGTTCGACTCGTGCGCAGTCCAACGCTGAGTTTCTAGCGCATCCTTGCCTTCGTCGCATTATTTGTCAGGCTTTTCGGCCCTGAGGCGGAATGTTCACTCGCTGGAATTTAAGCAAGGTAGGCGTGGTCGGCCTCATCTGACCTGTTTCCATAGCAGCTTCACAGAGAACGATGCTGGATGGATGGATTTTAGAAGAAGAAAATCCTACGTGTAAATTTGCCAATGCGACACTGAAGTGGCGCATTCAGGCTATTTATAATCTGCGAGGTTTCTGTGGGTCACTTTTCGATACGCTGGGTTCATTCCGTCGCTTTCAAACGGCACTTTTTTCACCGCCACCGTGAACCGAGCCGTACCGGGCCCGTAGTGCGGAGAGATGGTTTTGCGTTGCCGTACCCGTGTTCGTTTGCTCCTGATTACTACCCGGGCTGAAATCGTGAACGAACCAACCTGGTTGCATCACCGCCATCTGAGTGGTTGAAACGCATGAAGATACCAGCGATCTGCAGATGGACTATCTGACGGAGAAAGCGTATATTCTGTATATTATTCATCATTAGTAGGTATCGCACATCACGACGTACCGGTGCATTTCCGGAACTTGAAAATTTCCAACCTCCTACTTTAAAAAGTACTAGAGTAAGTGGAATGGATTCATTATGTAAATGTACGCGTGCGAATGGTAATTCCAGTAACTTTTGACACTTGCGTAACAGCGATTCGCACAGACCACATAGTAAAAAAATTAAATAATAATAATTGCACATCATAAATCATGATGAATAGTAAATTAGTGTCTCCTCGGTTTTACGTCCCTGTCCTTCGAACCCTGCCTTTTGTCCAGCCCTTCTGCAGTAGAAACCGGAAGCAAGCTGGAACTGCCCTGTGAATAGTCTGTCGTCGCGGTCTGGATCGGCTACGGGCCGGTTCCTGTACGCCAGTGGAAAAGCACCAGACGATACCTCTTCTCCAGCCGATCAGCACCAAGGGAATTATGGCACTGTTTCATGACCATTGTGCAGAACTATCCAGAAAATGCACGTAACTCTGAACTCCTCCCCTTAAATAACAAAAGATGCTGATTGGAGGATGTGGCGCACAAATAGCGAATCCAAAGGAAATCCTCGAATTGTAATTAGGGGACATCCAATGGCTTATTTCGTCCACGGCTGTTGTTTTTTGTTGTACGGTTTCCATGGAGAGCCTGGCTGGTTCCCTCACCCGTCTGTGTCCCCTGTTGTTGTGTTTTTTTTTTCTTGTCTAACAGCTGCCCACCGCCACTCGCTCCGTGACATTCCCTGCTCCTCTCACTCCTCAATGGCTGCTACATGGAGACGCCACATGATTTGCAGGGCCGGTTCTCAGGGGCCGTGACCACAGAGGTCGCCCATTGTATTTGCTTGGGGCCCGTGTCAGTGCCGGCCGTCTGAAGCGGGCGTGTGTAGGATGTGTCGAGGTGCATCGCTTGCCTTTTTGCCGTCGCCGAGGGCCTAGTGAAGCACTGCTACAGACGGGGAGAGCCGAGGCATCGCGGCGCCTCTGATTGGCTGCTTCACCTTTGTCTGTTACCTACTAAAGTTCCCATTTCTTCAGGTCCATTCTCTCACTTCTTCCTCCTTCTTCTCATTCTTCCTCTTTTACCTTTTCATCCTCTTGCCTCCTCCTCCTACTTCTTCTCCTTCCCTCTCCCCCTCCGTTTGCTTTTTCTTTCTCCTCCTCCTTTTTTTTCTTCCCCATTCTTCCTCCTCCTATTTCTTTTGGTTTCTCCTCTTTCTTGTCCTGCTTCCTCCTTCTCCTTCTAATCCCCTCCTTTTCTTCTCCTTTCATGCTATCCCTCCATCCTTCCACCTCATTTTTCTACCTCTCCCCCTCCTCCTCTTCCTCCTCCATCTTCTTCCTCCTTCCCACCTTCCTTTTTCCCCCATCCTTCCTTCCTTTACTGCCTTCTTTTTCTTCCTCCTCCTACTCCTTTGTTTTTCCCCTTCTTTTCTTCCTGTCCTTCCTCTTCCTCCTCCTCTTCCTCCTCCTCTTCCTCCTCCTCTTCAATCACCTTCCTTTTCTTTCCCCACCCTTCCTCCCCTCTCCTCCTTCTTCTTCCTCCTCCGCCCACCATCCTTTTCTTTTGCTGTCCTTCCTTGTCTTCCTCCACCTCCTATCTCCTCCCCCTCTTCCTCCTGTCAGCCACTTTCAGGCATGGCAGTGGGGCCTGCCTAGTCGCTCTCTCCATCGAACCCGCTAACGCAGGAGCGAGGACCTGCTTTCTGTCCTGGTGAGATCTCAGATGTGCGGCGTTCATCCATAAATGTGAGTACAGTCATAATAACATTCCGGTCAGCAGACTTAATGCTGTGGTGACTCAGTGGGTTGCGGAGTCGGGTGTTTGAACCTGACCTCTGCTCAGTGTGCATACGGTATGCGTGGAGCTTTCAGGATCTGCCCCGCTTTGCTCTGGGTTCCATCCACAATATAAAAGACTGTATGATTTAGGTGAGTTGGCGGTTATTGATTGCATGTTATGGACATACACGCCCTGTGATAGATAGATAGATAGATAGATAGATAGATAGATAGATAGATAGATACTGTAGATAGATAGATAGATAGATACTGTAGATAGATAGATATAGATAGATAGATATAGATAGATAGATATAGATAGATAGATAGATAGATAGATAGATAGAGATACTTTATTTATCCAGAAGGAAATTTAGTGTGTTTTTAATAGGCCGGCCCCCCTTCAAGAACATATGTCTGCCTCATCCCCTATGCTGCCTATAAGGCTTCCAGATGCGCGTCACTGTGTCCAGAATAAGTGGCCGATAGATGGATGAAATGCTGAAGACCTCGGGAGCGATTAACAGCGACGATGCTATTTAAAGTCTACAGCCACGTGTGGAATTCCTGTAAACGTGACGCTTTCTGAGCGATCGCAGTATGGGCTTCCTGTCATGGTGCTGCATGGCCTGCTGATTCCCAGAAAGCCGCCAATATTAATCTGCATAATTTGTCTTGAATGGGAGCCTGCAAAGTTCTTCAGCAGCTGGCTGTACGCAGCTCACGGCGTTTTCGGTTATGCAGAAAAACACAGAGTACCCACAAGGTCCTAAAAGTTATCATATGTCACTGAAAACACCTGGACACCTGTCCAGTGTCCTAAAGGGAATTTTAGCGTGTCTTACGAATAAATTGACGGCTACATGAAAATATCAGCACTGAAGTCAATGTCATGAAGATCACGGCGTATATCTTGTACCCTAGAGCTCATAGCACTGACGCCATTTACAGCAACAATTTTGTAGTCTTAAGGCCGAGAGACGATGACCTTCCTCATTCCAGTCTACGCACAAAGACTGGCAGAGTAGAGTCCAACAGAGGACAGGAGATACCCTAATGTACCAAAGACTGGCAGAGTAGAGTCCAACAGAGGACAGGAGATACCCTAATGTACCAAAGACTGGCAGAGTAGAGTCCAA
>JABFDZ020000118.1:29229005-29241270 GCA_019775955.2 Pollimyrus isidori
ATAACATCGAGGCACGTCAAGGAAATGAACGTGTATATGGAAAGTTCGGAATATAAGGGATTATTTACGCCGGATGACTCATCTTTCCGTCGTGACACGTTTGAATGGCCTCTTGCAGGAAAAGCTTTTCTAGGGTTGTACGGCTTTAAGGCGGGACGGGCGTGGACGTCCCAGGGCATCGTAAACTTAAGCCGCGAATGTATAGATTCACTTCACCTGCGGCGTGATACAGGTTCGACGAGCCTGCAGTCTCTTCCTTCGCGGGACTCAAGCATGGCCGGGACCCAACACCACGATGGCGTGACTGCGGCTTCCCTATTGCTGGCGCCGATGCGGATCTCTCCTGTTTTTCTTCCACCTGACTCATTTTTAATAAATGTATCCAAATAAAGGCCTTACATTGTCCTCCCAGTGTGTTGCGGTTGGTTCCCTGCCCAGAGCAATAACATTCCATGACATGACATTTATATACATAAAGTGCATAATGCATGTGTACATATCGCACTCAAATTGTATACAGACTCTAGTAACGGGTACATTCTTCAAGAAGCGGTCACCCAAACAATATCCCGACTTTCCATGAGTACATATATCACCGCCGAGGGTAGCAGTTAGTCGCCTTCAGTTTCCTGCGCTAAGCTAATAAATTTCACGGGAAGGACGAATTCCTTCGCGCGCTCCTGTCGGGGAGGTACCACAGCAAACACGCAGCCCTGATGCATTAGACACGTCCACTATTTTCCCCCGCTTAAGAATACACCACGAGGAACCTAAAAAACAGACTGTGGTATGGCGAGGAAAGCATTATTCATTGGTCCTAATTCCTACTTGACTGAATACAGAAATGTGATGGTCAGGTGACTGCGGCCGCTCGTGTTGATTGGTTCCACCAAGTGCTGATCCATGTCCCTCAGTAAATAGTCATGTTCTGTTATGTTCTTTCTTGCCTCCAGTGACCTTGTCCCAGCTGTCATGTTTTCAAGCTACCCTAGTGTCCTTGGTGACACTGCCTTTACTTAGCCACGGTGAACGTGAGGAAAGCCCAATCGTAATTAAGCCATTATGCTTGTGACTCATCCCACACGATACAGTTCGCATCTCCGAGAGGGGGTGATTCTTGTGGTGACTTCATCAGTCCTAGTTATCAGATCACTATGAATTGTTAAATACTTGGATGTGACACTATCACTATAATTAGTGATGACGATAAGCAATACAACCCCTAAGAATAGCCAAAGGAATAGTGCAATTAGCACCCATCTCAAGATCTCTCTTGTAACTGTTTACCCAGTTGCTGTGGTTGGGTAAGAACCCAAGTGCTATTAACAGCGATTATTCATCGTTTTTCTCCATTATAAGACTCCAATTTTTGAAGGACGATGACGGATTGTTCACGTTAGATGAACGATGAGCTGTTGGTACAATAATATGTTTGGATTCTTCTTCATGGTCCATTGTGAAAGCCATATTTTTACAATGAACTTGTAAACGCAACAATTCTTCTTTCGGAAATAAAATGCCTCAGCTGTTATAACAAAACAGATGTTTATTGTCTTACACAAGAACAAAATTAAAAACTAGACAAAAAATTAAAATCATTCATAATATGAATGTCTTGGACATAACTTGTGGACAACATTGAACTAAAAAAAAACGTTACACAAAAGGGAGATACAGTACAAATAGCAAATCATTTTTAATAAACAAAAAATATATTGCACTTTTGTTTCAGTTCCCCTAACCCATTTAAAATATTTTAGTTCCCAACATTCAAATCAGGAAGTCAATTTGACACTGGGTCATAATATGAGCTTGTGTTACAAACAATGTAACAGAGCAGTATAAATTAAACACATTTCTCAATGCAAAATGAACATCTTAAGATATTCAGTCAAAGCATATCAACTCAAATGAAACTTGGTACACTAGTGCCGTTCATTTTTGGAGCTTTACGCTACTTCCATTTTTCCAAAACTTCTGTGTCCACAGAAGCCATTCTTCCCTACATCTATGTTTTTTTTATTATTATTATTATTCAGTGTAGCTTAATGCCCTATGATACATTGGACAAGGTTTTTTTTTGTGTGGTGGGGGAAGGTCAAATGCTGAATTTGGGTATCAAGGGTCAAATTCCCTTTTCGATCTCACAGAAAACACTCGGGTGCGACGTGAAGTAAAACTGATGGCGACACTCATCGCGAAAAAGGTGAAACTGCCAAGGCAACGATGATAAGTCTAACCTTTTCAAAGTCTATCAGTCGGTGTTAAAAAGCATAACCGGCTGTGCTAGTCCCCAGTCATGCGCACGCACGAACGCACAAATCTGCGTTAACTCATGACAAACTCTTGACAAACACATTCGTAGTATGTGCTTCCGAAACGTTACTCCAGGAGTACATGTCTTTTTAACCTTGTGTAATTACTGCACAGCATCACTTGCCCAGACCGTCTCTCTGCTGCAGTACTAAGGCTCTGTTTAAAAACCACGTCCGCCGAGTCAGTAACTAGCAAATGGTCTATTTAGGCTAAATCACAACATAGCAACAAACCTGGGGGTCTCTCCCGGCTGCCGTTCGGTTATCTTTGTTTGTGTTCACTGAATAAAAATTGAATAAAACTGAATAAAAGGCAAGATAAAAGGGAATGTCGCTGTGCATGTGTCTGTCTCTATCTTACGTCTTTTCATCAGAAACGTCTAACAGTGCAATTGTAAGGAGATTTGCTAGCTATGGGGTTCTTTTTTCCACCAATCTATTTGGCAAGTGAGACCACCTGAGTTTGAGGGAGTTTTCAGGCAGCTGTTAGCGTGACGCCACCCTCTCTGTCTCCCCACCGTCTATCCTGTGGCTGCAGGTGCCCACCGTGGCCCGATCTCAGGCCCACCCATCCCCCAACGCGAACAGTGGTTGGCTCCAAGGCAACTGACATTTAGAGTGGAGATATTTAAATAACGATAACGATAATAATGGCGAGAATCCATGAGTGTGTAAGCGAACAGGCCCGAGTAAGGCCCGAGTAATGTTAAAACATGCTATGTAGTGAATACAGGCTACATATTGTCAAGACGACTTGACAACAACGTAAAAAAATGATAAGTGTTTTCCATTCGCCGCAACGCTCAAATTTATGCAGATAAAGACTGTCGAAGTACAACCTTCAGGATGATTACAGAAAACAAGAGACAGAAAGAAACAGTAGTGATCTGGAAATTAAACCACACAGAGCAAAGTGATGGGTCATTCATACAAAAACGAGCTTCCTTCCTCCAATCACCGACGCCTGCAAGCGGCTGCTGAAGTTTCTAGTATGTTCTCCTACGTCACTGTATTTTTTTGTCCTTTTTTCCTGCTTGGTTCTCCGCACTGGTGTCCTGCTCTGCTACAGAGTCACGCATGCGCTACGGCTACAGAAACAAGTAACGGCAAAAAAATAAGGAGAGCGAGAGAAGAAGCAGTTCTGCGTGTGATTCCGGCACCTTCCCCGGCTGGACGTCTGCGGGGGGTCTCACCCGACCCACCCCAAAACCCGACGGACACTTCCGAACATCAGCCTGTGCCGTCCCTCGCAGGGAGGGGTGGGAGGGCGATTCCCCACTTGCCTTCTGTTTTTATGGTTGTTTTTCGCTTTTCTACAGCAACACTGAAACATGCTGCTGCCGGGGGAAAAAAACAAAAAACGAAACCTAATGAAAAGGAGATTCCCGGCTGCTCTGAGCGGGTGGGGCGGTCCGTTCAGCGCGACGGGCAGGTGTCAGGCCTCCGTTCCTCGGTCCCTCTCGCTCGCTCTGGATTCGGGTCGATCTGTCAGTTCAAAAAGGGAAGCGCGGAGAGAAGCACACTTTAACGTCGACGAGGACAGCTAAAAGTGGATGTGACGCAAAAATAAACGAGAGGCAGCTGAAGCTGGGGCCATTGCACCAATGAAAGGCAGACTGGTGACGAAGAAGTGAGCAGAAGGTCGTACCTCAGAGTAGAGTGGAGGAGGCAGGTATCTGAATTCCTGGATGTAGGCTAACAGTGGTCCCTCAAACTCTTCCCGTGCTGGGGGCAGCTCCAGCCGGTTATGCTGCTGCTCCTCGGAGATGATCTCTGAATAGCTTGGCGGTGCTACATTTAAAAATAAATATTGTTCAGGATATTGTAACAGCTGAAGAACATCAGGAACGCCAGGCTAAAATGCAAATGCCATTAGCCTCATTTCGGATATGAACCCGGGTATCCGAACTCTTTACTCCATTGCAAAAGTTAAAATTACAGAATTGTGTAAGAAAATTACACACAGACGATTGGTCTACAGGTATGATAAATGCATTTGTTGACTCAACTGCTAGCATACCATGTTTGACTAGTCGATACCTCATCAAGTCATTTAACTAATCAATGAAGCTAAATAAGTCAGCCTAGCGAATATACAATCACTCCCCAGATGACTACCTATATGACTATCCAGATGACTCCCCAGATGACTCCCGAGATGACTCCCCAGATGACTCCCTAGATGACTCCCCAGATGACTCCCCAGATGACTCCCTAGATGACTCCCCAGATGACTCCTGAGATGACTCCCCAGATGACTCCTGAGATGACTCCCTAGATGACTCCCTAGATGACTCCCCAGATGACTCCCTAGATGACTCCCCAGATGACTCCTGAGATGACTCCCCAGATGACTCCCTAGATGACTCCCCAGATGACTCCCTAGATGACTCCCTAGATGACTCCCCAGATGACTCCTGAGATGACTCCCTAGATGACTCCCCAGATAACTCCCTAGATGACTCCCCAGAGTCCCAGCAGTGCCGCACCTTCAGGTCTCTCCGGCAGGTTCAGCCAGCTCATGGTCATGCTGCACTGGCTGCTCACAGAGGACGTCCGGCTGCCGAACGGATGCAAGGGGATGGTGCCAATTACCAGCGGAAGGTTGAGGGACAGGTTCATGGCACCTGGGATGTCCACATACACCTGTAAGGGCCACAGGGGGTGCAGGTTACAGGTCAGGACGTGAACCTCCTCAGTACCCGCGCCCAATGACTGGCTTCCAAGCCCGGTCGGCTGCTCTCACCATCAGCGAGTACTCGACCCTGATGATGCTGCAGTCCAGGATGGAGGGGGACACGGGGGGGATCTTCAGCATCTTCCCGTTCCAAGTCTCAGTCTTCCCCGAGGACAGAGACTCCCCGCGCAAGTTGGCGACCAGCTGCTTCACCTCCTTCATCTTCCCCTTAGCGAAGAAGGTCTGTGTCTGGTACAGGGCCGCTTTCGGTACGACTATGCGGGAGGAGCAGTTCTCGATCTCTGCAAAGATCTGGATGGTCTCCCCTGCAAGAGATCACGGGGGGCCGTGAGCTGTCGTTCGATAACATGTAACATTGTTTACATGTGTGGAACTTGGGCAAACATGTTCAGAATTACTTTTGTTATGGCTGAAAGGCTCCTATAACAAATAGACATGTCAAATCTTCTTCAAGAAAAGAGCCTCCGGATATAAGACCCAAGGATTTGACACTTATTCGAGGACATTTTTCCTCACCTGGGGTGTAGCCCTTTCTTTCAATTTTGGCACTTAGGGAAATGGGGCCTGAGGTACAGAACCAGCAACAAAGAGTCTTGTCTTTGGTGCCCGCCTGGGGTGCCTGAACAAAAAGAGACGTAGAATGTCAACCTCGACGCTCTTAATCATATGTGAATAGTTACAAATAGCTCATTGAAATTCTTGGCTCCGTCACATAAAAAAAAGCGTAAATTAAAAGGAAATTATGAATACATAAACTGAATTAATTCTCTGTCCTTTTAAACTTGTCAAAGCGCGGCCACCCTTTGCCTGACGGATACGAATGTTCTCAAAATAAACATCCCAGTGTAACACCCACAGTCATGCAGTGACACTGAGGGACACTCGCAAATAGTAATTTCACACAGAGTGTAACAGTGAATATCAGGGGGCAGGAGAAGGGAACGTAAAGGTTATGCGGTTTACGTAACGCGCCAATTGTCCACCGCAAATTCAGTAGCTTGAGGCGAAGCGATGATCGGAACGTAATTTCGAAACGCGACGGCGTGCCAGTTCGATATGAACCCACCACGCGACGACCAGCTCGGCCACAGACTCCACTAAATTCCAGTAAAACACAGCTAATCCAGCTCCCCATTAGCCTGAGGATGGCTCTCCCAGCTGAGCAGGTGCCGAGGTCCTTACCAAGAGCAAAGGAGTGTTGATGTCGATGTGTTCGAAGACGGTGAACTCCTTCTTCACCTTTGTGGGCAGGAACCAAGGCCTGTGGAGCTCGGCTTTAACCCAGTATCGAACATTACCGTGTTTGCCTTCAAAGGAGGTAGCCAGCGGTCTAAAGATCACAAAACACAACATTTTTTTAAAAAGTTACTTGATATGTATTTCAATGAAACACTCCATGATTGACTCAGCAGTTATGTTGGCCAGTAACAAGCTGCAATATGGCCTGTATTTGAACCGGAGGGGGATTCAGGCTTTTGACCAAAAATCGCAAACATGTTTATCGTGTCGCATATTCAGTAACTGAGATACTCACGTTTGTGGAAGTTCAAAACTAAATGCATACTCGTGTCTTCCTGATTGGATAGTGGTGAGACATTCTTCAAAGTTATCTTCATCTGAAACAAAGGAAAACAATATTCCAAATACACGAATACCATACCTGGCAAATTCTTTATGGAGTCTCCTGAATAAAACACATATAAAGAAAGACAGTTTAAGCAAAGCAGTTTGGGCTGTAAAGCACCTAAATGGATGAACACACAGGATACATGCGCAATTCATTTGCCTTTAAACCAAACCCAGAAACCAGAGCACCTCTTGTTAAGACGCTGAATAAAAACATGCAAAATATGCACCATGGTTATTTCTGAGACACGAAAGCAGTTCACCTTTGGAAAATCAATTCAACCAGAAGATGCAACCTCAAACTACAGAAACCCTCACAACACACAAAAGAATTCATGAGACGGTTCTGTGCTGGACAAATTCGTTTATTTAATAAATCAAATTTCACATTAGTTATTTCGCACCTGTAAAAGACTTCATTATCATTTCAAGTGTGCCCTTAAAATGTCATATTTCCAAAAAAACACGAATAACAAAGCATCTGAACAAAGTATACAGTGATACACTTCTTACATTTCAATGCTGCAAAGAAAAAAAAAGGTTAAAAGGCTGATATATTTACTAAGAAACCATTTCAAACTATGGGGGAAGGGACATAATAGATTACACCATATTACACAATCACGCACGCGCACTCCAGGCCACGCGCACCATTCACACTCGTGCATACCCACGTTGAAATTGTTAAAAGACAAAAAAAAATCTAAGTCGGCTGCCTCGTTCTAATAATGCAAATCATTTATTGAACATATTTTAAAAATATTTTCTGCCTCCTCGGCATTCCTCGGACGCTGTAGTAGCGGCGTAACTGTGGTAAACAAGTGCAGAACTGCCAATCACCAGCAGACTAGAGCAGGAGACGACCGGCCAAAACCGGAGCGAACAGCTTCCCGGAGCCGGTCTCTTTCATATGCATACATTACCCCGTGCGGCACGTAGCGCTTCCTCCCTCACAGAGCCCCCTAATGCATGAAGTGGGTACTGCAGCACAGACACGGGCACCAGGATCCACCCGACTGACGATTTTTAAATTATTATTATTATTATTAATAATATTAGTTGTCAGAAAGATAATATCATTACCAGAAAGGAGAAAGACACGATCGGGGATAGGAGAAATTAACACAGAGGCAATACAGCATTTCAATCCATGTTGAACTTTTATTGAATATTTGTGTTTTGTCTTACAAAAGTATTAACAGGATTTTTAAAACATAAATACTGGCACCAAATCATTAACTATACATATGTAAACGAAAAAAAATACATTCGAGAGGCTCAGAAACAGGAACTAGTGGTACACAAGAATAATGATAATTATGTTGACAAATATAATTAACCACATAATTTTAAAATAATGTAAATATGTTCAGACAAAATAACGCAAGCAAGCCAATTACGCGGTCCGTCATTATAGATATCTTAAGATATCTACACTGTTAGTTCAGATGTGTGTTTTACAGATAATTTTCCCCCAAATAATTTAAATATTCTCTGAAAAATATTATACAAGCAACAGGCAGAACCAGTAGCTCAATCAATAGTTAGCAAGGAGCATCGACTTTGGAGTGAAGGGGCACACTTCAAAGTGAACAGTCTTCAAGAGAGCGTTTCTTGCATCGGAAGCGTTGCAAATAATACATGGCAAGATGGTGGTGTTTGTGATCCACCCGTTTTAAAATCTGCTTCTGTTAAAATGATGCAGTTCTTATATTTTAGTATAAGCAGATCGCAAAGTCTCGTGCCATTTAACCGAGACTTCCACTGGTTTCTATGCATTTGGTTTAAAAATTACAGATGCATGGTTTATTTGTTCCATATGTGGCACGTCTTATAGCAGTATTCCCAGAAATCTGACGTTTTTGCGATTTACTCGGGATACAATTGGTGCAAATGAATGAGGTCCTTTTTTAAAAAACTAGCAACGTTAGACTGCATTCAGTGATAGACGGATGTGAATTACAAAGGCCCCTGTGACAGGTCGGATACTAAGTTGCACGTTTTCCTAGTCACTTTCTGCAAAGGTATGAGGTCATTGCAGACACACGAGACTTCCACCAATCAGGAGACAGAAAGGCCGGCCTCGTCACCCCCTCCTCCCCCGCAGCAACCAGTTTCTGAACAGGTTTGAACCGCTTTGAACAAAGGGTGGAAACTTAAGGAAATTGTCTATAATGCGGGATTTTCTCATAATATATCGATTAAATAATCCCAGAATAGCACCCGTTCGCCCAAAAACATTTTCCTTTCGTTCAACTTAATTCATTTTTTAAAAAATTCCTTAAGTTAAAGTTTATCCGCACTGTCAGACGCAGAGTTGCTTGCGTTGTTAGTTTGTTAAAGCAAATGTTTAAATGTACATAAATCTAAATATTTATATAATGACCTCCGAATTATCACCATTTCGTGTCTCTCAAATGCATTAATGTTTAATTTAATCTGCACACAGTGGCCAAGGAGTTTTAGCAAATACCATGCATCATGTATGTTGAGCCCAATAATGTTCTAACTTCAAGACTGCTATTGAGGAAATACACACGTAACCACTTCTGCGTTTCTTTTTGGATATATAATAGAATTATATATTATATATATAATCTCAATTTTTAAATGCATCTGAAACCTTTGTACCTTGGGGTATTGTAGGTAATAGATACATTTTTGTGCAACTTAAGACATTTGTTCAACGCTTCTTTGCAAGTGAATCAATGAACTAATTCAGAATGGGGGAAAATCTACAAAATTCGAATTAAATAGCAAAAGGCTTAGACTGAATAAGTAAGCAAACAGCCTATTGCATATTCTGATATTACGCTCCATTTTAAGCAGATGTATATTCCTAGTATGTCAGGCGAGCATCTTTCACTGACAGCCCCATTCATCTCTCTTAGAAAAAGGGCACAAAATGTTGTATTTCCCCTTACCTCGTTCATGTCCAATTAAGATGTGTCTATGGTTTAAGTATTCCACTTCTTCCGTGTAATTTTGAGTATAGGCAGTGTTGGATCCAGCATTTCGTGATTCAGTCCAGCGAACTTTGGCTAGTCCCTTCGCATGGATTTTAAGCGATTTTACACGGATTTCTCCAGTGACTTCGAGTATTACCCTTCCTGAGACCGAGTCCCCGCTGGAAAAGACGGGGACGTTGCTGTCATTAAGACAGTCATAACTTACTGTGAAGCTTTTCACCTTCCCTAGCACCATGGTTTGTGGGAAAAACAATAACGATTACAAAATAGTAACAAAACTCTATGAAAATGTATGAAGACCTTGTAGTAAAATAAATGCGATCGCGAAACACTGACTGATAATTCTGCCTTGCAAAAAGAAAAAAAAATGCAGGCTGGATCAGCGCTTCTGTCGAAAGCAGTTCATTGGGATTCCGCAGGCTAATAACAGCAGTGGGATGCTGTTACTCCGCAGCTCTCCGCATTACGGTCTCTCTACAAAGACAAGTTGCTCTCGTTTCTCGGCTCTTTTTAAGGCAGGATTTTGTGAAAAACAACCCTACTGAGCATGTGCGCATGCACTCTTTCATCCATCCCTCTCTTTCCGCCTTCTAGATGGGGGTTGGGGGCGGGGGACCAGGCCAGCCGAATAGCCTACGTGAGCAGCTGATTGAGCTGGAGGTCTGTGCAGTTATCGGGACGAAAAGTAGCCTATATGTTTTACAGCGCTATGAAATCGATCAAAAAATATGAGGTCTGTTCACTGGGTTTTTAAAATCTACGGCAATTCTGCCAGCCCTTCAGCAGGACAAAGCCCATTCAGTAATTGGCCAGATCTTACATACTAACATTGAAGTATTTTCAACCCAATGGAATATATAATACACATACACTCGTTAATTCAAAAGAAAAAGTTTTATACGACGGTGGGTAACCATTTTGGCGATTCTTGACGATGTCTAGTAATTATATAGATGTCTATGAGAATGTTCATAAATAACAATGGAAAACGGTCTAAAGTTCTGGCATAATTTTGCAAATTAGACTTGCGGATTTAAACAACATAAATAATAATAATAATAATAATAATAATAATAATAATAATAATAATAATAATAATCTACATCTTTCCCAAATCCAGTTCTCAACGAGCGCCATCTTGTGGAAAAATGTAACAGCTGCCTCCCCTTCAGCTAGCAGGAGCGCAGTGCCGTTACAAACAGATATTCGGCTATAATTAGCAGTATGACTGATAGCAAGTTTGCTTTGCTAATTACCTCCCAGGATGAGACATGCGGTTTTCTACACTTATGGAAGTACAGTTGGTCAACGTGGAAAGGGTCCAAGGATACGGGATCTCATAGACTTTATTTAAAAAGTCTATGAGACTTATATCTCCATATATTTTTCCATAGCTAACAACCATTTTGGTAAATTATATCAAAGTTATGCCTCATGAAATTTGATTGGTTTGTAATAATATAGCTTTTATGTCGCCTAGCTGATTTACAATAAAATCCGTCATGCGATAGTAGTGCTTTTAACAAAAAGATCTATTGGTTTGAAACTGATTTGGCTGGTTCATTCCCTTTAGAGATTCCCAGGTGAGGAGCACTATGGTCCTTGGCAAGACATGCGGTTTAGGGAGCGTAGGGTTAGAAAATAGCAACCACAAAGAATATTATTTTCACAGTATTCCCTCTAAAAGGAGATATATATTTTTTCATTCTTAATTGACTTACACATGTACAAAATTTTTAAAAGGGTTGTTTGACAAACGAGCATAAATGATTTGAAGATTATTAATTACAATATCAACGTATCACCGTATTGGAATTTATCAATTTTACGTTAGATAGATAATATACCCACATTTGTGACAAATACGGGATAAATGTATGAACACTGCCGCCTGCAGTCACTATAACGCTATGACACTTACTGTATGTTCAAGCTTGTTTTGATTTTAATTGGCATTTATATATACTGCCAGTCAAACGTTTTTGCACACACTGAAATTTGCATGTTATGACTCATAATTTGCTAAAAATACCCTCAGTATTTTCTTGCAAAAAATAAATTTACCTTTATTAGCAAGAAAAAGTCCTTCCTGGTGGGTAGTGGTGGCTTAATGGTTAGAAAAACACACCTGAAATCGAAAAATTGCAGGTTCAAATTCCTCACCAGCAAGACACCAGCACGGTACCCCCCCCCCTCACGCACTGCCTTCTGGGTGTTGAATTAGCTGCCCTGCTGCTGCGTCACATCACTCAGATGCACAGGACACACGTTGTTGTTGTTGTGGTGTGTCAACACTGATCACTAAATTCTATCTTCAGTCCATCAAAGTAATTGTCTCTTGCAGTTATAACAGCAGAGGAAATTTGAGGTATTCTTTAAATGCTTATTCAGCAGCATTTAATTAATAAACATTAAATGCCATTCTGCTTCATGGGATGAAACAGTTTAAGGACAGACTTGAACCTGACTATGCCATCACCTCGCAACCAGTTAATAGGACATCAGATATGCACTATGACATGCTCTTTTCACATTATAAAGGAAACTTTGTTTTATTGTTACGCACACACATGCACACACACACGCACATTATACAGTCACCTTTATTAGGAACACCTGTTCAATTTCTCATTAATGCAATTATCTAATCAACCAAT
>JABFDZ020000118.1:29274212-29285697 GCA_019775955.2 Pollimyrus isidori
CCTCCCACCCCCCCCACAACAGAATAAGATGCTGGAAGATGGATGGATGGGTGAATGAATGAGGTCGGAACAGATAGTCTGTTGAAATTTTGTTCAGGGATTGGGTAACCATATGTCAGTCAGTCGCATCAAGCAGATCGTCGTGGGCTGTGTGGAAATATACTAGCTGTTATTTTATTAGCTCGCATGATGGTAGCCTCTTAAACGGGGAGGATGCACGAAATGCATCGTCGTGTCAGGGATCAGTATGCGCAAGGACAGGGAAAAAAAAAAAAAAAATGGAAAGCTTAACTGCTGAAGGGTAAAAAAAACATCGACCGGCTCAAGTACAAAGAGTTAGCTGGCGCCAGTTGGCAGGAGCGGAGCCGGAAGCTGTCGCTGTAAACGGCAACAGCTGCTCGGAGTCCTAAAGAGCACGTCCCAGTCAGAACAGCAAGCGCATGGCATCTATATTAATACTACCTTAATGGCCCATCTGCTGCTCCGCGAGCCCCTCGCTGCTCTATGGAGTCATAGGCGTCTGACAGGCGGGCGGCGCGTGCCAGGCGCCCGCCCCGCTGCCAAATGGCGGCAAAGGCTGAGCGCCGTTCCGACCCGTCAAACAATCCCGGCTCCCTTCAGAGGAGGTCTGGCCAACTTTTCCGCCTGCGATCGGCTTTTGACGTCGCGAGAGGCCAATGTCAAATCGACACTTTTTCCTCGGGTGGGGAGGACGGGCGGGGCAGCGGACTGGTCGCCTGAGACCCTTCCTGCAATGTCGCCTGGGTAATTCGGCTTAAATGGTTTCATTTAGGCTTCATCGACAGCGCAAGGTTTAGTTGTCACATACCGATGCTACATATTTACCAGTCAGCATGTACGTTGTTGGAGCAAATGTGTTTTTACTTTATCTTTCTGTTTTTCCCTCTTGCGATGTACAGAAGTCTTAAGTTAAGATAAGTTCAGTTTGGGTTTAACAGTTACATTGTCAGATCAGATTAAATTTTACTAAGTAGTAAATAAATTCTGCGTTGTGGAACAATCCCGACCCATTACAGTTCAACTTCTCAAGTGTCGTTTAAATGAAATTTTGCAGAAATTGTCCAGGTATGCATTCTTAAAACTGAATTTCATCCTAAATACGTGTGGTTTCCATACACATCTTCACTGGGGTCGCTATCGAAAGGCATTTATGCTTTATTATTTTTTTGTTCTGGCACTGTGTGTGGCTCTTGCTGCCTTAAACACACACGCTTCACGTTCTCCGCTGGCTGCTTAGCCTTTAGCTTATCCCTGTGTAAATACAGAGCAGCTACATTAGCATCCGGCAGCCAAAGTGGGTCAGCGGCTTAACCGCATCTCTGTTGAACTCCAAGTGTTCCAGAATCCGGTTCCGGAAGGTGCCGGCGACATCCACAGTCCACAGGCATGTCATATTTATAGCGTTAAAGATATATCTTCGAGGGGAATCATACTATTTTCTTTTCTCTGCCACCTGCTTTGTACTATTGGGTCTATTAGCTCTAGATATCATTAGCAAACACCCCACGTTTCAGTGACACTGCACGGTATAGAAACCAACCATAACTGCATAACAAAAATAAAGCCCTAACAATGTCTATATAACAAAAAGTAAATATGCAAAATATTATGAACATAATATATTCAGTATTTATGCAGATATTTAAGATTTCCATTGCATTGCATCATTTGCTTAGCAGACGGTGTCATCCAGACCAGTGTCAATACTTCAGCATTGTGCTTCAAACATCTGGATATCTTAACCACCGCGCTCTCTGATTGACTGCATGAATGCATAATTAATTAGCAGCGTTCAGAATTTAAATATATGCGTCTCTGACAGTCTACATGGACACCAGAAGACCGGATGCTAAGGGAGGTATCATCGCCCCCCAGTTGGGGGGACCTGGATTGCTGTGTCAGCAGATGAGGAATCATAGATATTCAAGCGGTTTCAGGTGCAAACTTTGTTTTTTTTTGGACAAATGAGTTGACATGGCGTGTTCTACAGACATGCGGTGTGTAAACATTGTCTAATTGTCTAATCCACAGATAAATTTATGGAAACAGTGTCTGGCTCGTTATGCAAGTCGAGCCTTTTCACGTGTTTGTTTATTTATTCATTTATTGGGTATAGTGATATATTCACAGGCAGCTTCTGTATCCCAGAATCCCCTGCGGTGCATGCGGGCAAAATAAATGAGGACGTATAGAAACGGACGGGCTAATAGCATGGCAACAGAGCCAGTGCATCGCGCACGAGTGTGTCAGGGAATGGCCACGCCGGCTTTGACATCCCTGCAGCAAGAGGAGTGATTGCTCTGTGATTGTGAAGCTCTCACTGAACCTCGTTTTAACAGCCGCCCCCCCACACCTTTTTCAGCCACTCAGTGCGGTCTGTAGCATCGCTTCCCCCCATCGCCGTGGTTTCTCTGGAGGACTTACTGGAGTTCCAGTTTCTCTGCCTCTTCACGGTTTCTTATTGATGCAGAGTTTCCCCCGAAGTGCAGCCTCGCCCTGCTGATTAACAGCCACGTATAGAATAACGTCTCCCAGCCCATCCAATGCCGGATGCCAGACACTCTCTTACAGCGGGAATGAAGCGGGACAGGGGATGGCGGGGACTTACATTACATTATGATAGTGTACGATTATGTACTAGAAACAAAATATTGAAAATAAATAATAAAACAAATATTTAAAATACAAAAAATGTACTGTACTTTAGAATGGTAATTATTCATAATTTGATCATAAATGCAACAAGTACTATTATAAATGTGTCATAGCAGCATATCCCGATTGTGGCCATACACTCACGTAGAGATATTTTAAAATTTATCCTCTGTACTTTTTAAATATGTATAATAATTATTTGTTAAATGCATTATGTATGGTTTTATGTATGTTTCGATGTAATGCCTGACTGTATGTAGTGTAAAAATGTCAGTGTAAGTTGTTGAGTGTAAAACTATGGTTGGTTTATTGTGGAGAGATTTGGTCTTTAATAAACCAGAAACGACGGCAGAAAGGTAGCCCTTTTGAAATAAATTCCGCATTCACACTCTGTGCCCGTCGCACAGCGTAGAAAAAAATAAATAAAGAATCCAAACAGAGTGATGTATTCACAGCTCTGACAATAGCTTGTCCTGACAATTACGAACAACAGGAAGTACGCAGACGTGTGAGAGGGAGAGAGAAGGTGATAATTTTACGGCTTGGGCACAAATTCAAAATCCAACTGCAAGCCCGGACGTGTCATCAATCACTTCGAATTAAAAAGAGGGATGTATAAAATGCTGCCCCTTTATTCACTTCAAATGAATATTTATGGAAAGAATAAAATGTATGCACATCCAAAAAATGGAATAAATAACTACAGGTATATGTCCATTCATCCATCCATCCATCCATCCTCTTATCTATACTGGGTCGTAAGAAGAAACAAAGATGAATCCAAGATAAGTTACATAAATACATGAATATTTAATGCCCTCACACACAGACTAGGCCGTATAGACGTGCCATTCAGAGGAAGACGATAGACACTCACTGACCTGTATCTCTGCCCCGTATGTCTGCCCCGTATCTCTGCCCCGTATATCTGCCCCGTATCTCTGCCCCGTATGTCTGCCCCGTATATCTGCCTCGTATCTCTGCCCCGTATGTCTGCCCCGTATATCTGCCCCGTATGTCTGCCCCGTATATCTGCCCCGTATGTCTGCCCCGTATCTCTGTCGTTGCTGAGATTTCCTGAGTCGCTGTACCGCGCGTCTTTTGCAGCAGTAACGCTCAATGTCGCTCACCCCTCCCCTTTCACCTTACATTTACATATTCAGGCCCAGACATTTACCAGACTTTCCAGATAAAAAAATCTTTTTTTTCCACCTTCTTTCTGTCTTTCTATCAGTGTGTCGGAAAACAAACATGCCGTAAGTTATAATGAATTGGGCTGAATATTTTAATATATCAATCTCAGCTGTAATTATAAAGCTCTGTACATTCAAACGAAATCTAGAAACGAAAATACTGTATGCGTTTTTATGAAACCTTATCCTATTTGTAAAGGCTTTATACACACGCACACACACGCGCACACACACACACACACACACACGCACATGTATATAAACCCTTTAAAAAACAAATAAGGTTTCTTAATTTGGAATTTGTTTATTAGAATATCTGCCTGATGAGTGTATCAATGATATTTATGGCACACTGTACTTTTCCATCAATGCTGGCATGTCAATTTAAACAATATGCATGCATTAATAATACATATTTTTGTTAAAGTAGTAAATAATTTCAAAAATTTGTATAATTTTACTATATTGCACACATATTGCAGTTGTAATGTTTACTTTTCGGAGCCTGCAGATGGAGATGAATTTCATTATGCTTAGATGTTATATAAAAGTTAGTGTTTGTTTTTCTGATTTATGGATTATATGTTACTCATATCACCCACAGAGGCTTGGATGTTACCACCAATTTCCCATTTTTATTCTAATGTATAAACTCATTTTCAACACTGTTCCAAATTACAGTCAACAACATACTTTATATTAACTACACCATAATGATATTAAGGAACCTTTTTTGGAATTTTGACGATTGCAATTAATTAATATTAATAAAATACGAGAGTGACATATTTACAGGAAGCCTCAGCTGTAACTAAGGACTGGAACGCCGACGCTCTTCAGCTAGACGGTCTCCGCGAAGCATCGCCCTGAAGCGTCGGCTCGCGTCAATCCGCTCGGGTCAGAGTCCCGGCGGTGGGCGGAGCGGCTGGCCTCGTTCGTCAGAGCCGGGGTCGACCCGAGTGGGTCGGGGAGGGGGTGCCGAGGTCCGGTGGAGCTGTGGTGCAGCTTTTATTGATCTGTTTTAGGTGAATCTATCTGCCGGTGTTGGAAGGACAACAAAGGGAGCCCCACCAGGGGCTGTTTCCAGGCAGCGGCGGTAAATAATTAAGCACGCGAGTAAATAAGGAAGCACCGCTGACTGCCGGACAGACGGTCGTTTCCTTTGTGGTCTTTTTGAGGTGCGGCAGGCAGGCGCGAGATTTTTTGCTTTTTATTTAATAGGCTTTTTTTTAAATCAAAAACCACATGAAGATCAGGGAGGAGAGTCAGCCAGTCCTTGGAGCAACTGGGGGTTACGGATAACTGTGGGTTCGGGGCCCCGTCCAACAGCAAAACTACTCTACTGACCACAGGGTACGAAATGGCAAACTCCCGATCCCTGACATTCCCAGCCACGTGGATCCCTGACATTCCCAGCCACGCGGATCCCTGACATTCCCAGCCACGCAGATCCCTGACATTCCCAGCCACGCGGATCCCAGACATTCCCAGCCACGCGGATCCCTGACATTCCCAGCCACGTGGATCCCTGACATTCCCAGCCACGCGGATCCCTGACATTCCCAGCCACACAGGGCCCAGGGTATTAATATTGCTTCAATCAAGAACGTACTGAAGTTAATCTTGGAGATTGTGGTCTTTACCTTGGAGACTGCACACCTTCCAGATTCAGTGCTGGATGGCGGTCAGCACAGCGCCCCCCGATGCCTGTGCAGGTGCCTGTGCAGGCACTCGCCGCCAGACGTGTTAAATCTGCGTGACAGACACAGCGCGAATAACAGTTTTTCAAAGTTGCAACAACAACACAAAAAAAAAAACAGGAGGCTGACGGGCTGATAGATGGAGAGCGGAGTGTTGACATGAGACACACACCACAGCTGCCGCGTCTGCCTGCTGCCCGCTCGCTGCCTTAAACATGGGCATTACCCCTTAAACATGGGCATTACCCGTCTCCTAACTGCAAATGCGGCTCAGTGCATTTATAGCTTATTCACAGTGTCGTTACTTTCCCCAAAGACTTTACGGTAATCTATCACCAATCCGCCTTGTTTTTAATCTTGGATATTAGCTATTCTTATACATACATGAAAAACTATGCATTGTTACATTTAAACTGTTTTCTGACGATTACGGGAGAGGCTTCTTTCCAACATGGCCGACTATCATCACTGCGGCTCGTGCTTTTACCTTCGAGCAGAGGGGCGTCAGTCATTTCCTGTAGATGTTCCCCTTCTCAGTCGGACCCGGGGCCGCCTAATTGCAGGCCAGTGTGGCCTGATGGATCGGGTGCTGACACAGCACACCTAGGATGGTCCTCCAGTGGCGTGACGGTCACTCAGCCCCCGCTGGGCTCCCCTTCCCCCGAGGACCCTGCCGGGCCCCTGGGGGGGGGGGCTCACTGTGGCTGCTCACGGCCAGGCCTGGCTCCGCAGATCGATGAAGCAGTCGTTACGCAACAGGCTGCCCAGCCCGGGGAGCTGCGGGCACTGCGTCACCTTCCTCACGCTCGGCTCCCCTTCCCCCGTAACGTCTGATGGACACGCTTTTTCTGCCTCCTTTGTCTCTCCGAATTCAATTTATTTTTCAGCAAACTTTTTGTATATTTGCACAAAATATAGAGCGTGAACCCGTCCTTGAAGGAGCTCGCCGGCGTGCAGGACTCAGGTGGTGATGAAAGCTGAAGATGCCAGCTTGAGGTGTGTGTTTGTCGGCCAGTTTTGAATCAAGGAGTCCTTTCATGAACTGGTGCTCAGGCTACCTATTCAGCCGCTAATTTCATATTTAATCTATCATAAAATCTACAAGTCAAACAATAGTTTATTAGGGGAGCTTTAAACTCTGAACAAGGGGTTGCGTGAGCATCAGATGATCACTTTATGCTATTGTTTTAATTGCGGGAAAACAATGCATTCTGGGAAAACAGAAGTATATCACTAGTAGTTTAATTATCTTACCTGTTGGAGTTTCCAGTCATGCTCCTGGACATAGATTTTCTAGGTCTCTTCAAAGGCAGAATGTCATCAACACAGATCCATCTATCCATCCATCCATCCATCCAACTACAGTACTTATTCAATATAGTGCTGTGGACTGAAAGTTAAAATAATTTAGTTAAATCCATTGTGTATGTGACCAGATATAGATATCGTTCACCAGGAATCGATATCTCCTGGTCTTGCAGTTGCACGCAGTTATTTTAAATACGGAGCCGGGGAGTGTGTTCTTGGTTGGACACCACGTTACATGGAGACACTTCATCGCGAAGCCCCTTCTCTCACACCATGTGCTGGTGTGTTTGTTTTATGCTTTTTATGAGCGACTCCCGGGTCAGTAATCCACACTCTCCCCGTTTTTGTCACACGCTCAGATGGGATGCCTGATATCAGCTAATGCACTTTTTATGAATACGCCGCTGCACGCTTTAATTGTCGCTGGGAATGAAGTGCACGGCAACGAGCCCTGGACGGACCGGCGCTTGTGTTCGTTAATGGGATATTATTCCCCTGCAGCCTATTCTCGTATTCGGCGCCGGGATCACTTTATCTGATTGCTGATCGGGGATCGCCTGACCGTCTCGCAGCATGTCCGGCTAACGGAGCCGATTCCAGGACGTTTGCCCGGTTAGCGGCGGCAGCTGCGGCGCTGCTCACATGCTGCGACGCATATGGAAATGCGCATCACGTAGCCTACTGCCCGATAAAGACAACGATACCGTCAGACACGTCGTCAAAGTCTGCAAAAGGTCCTGCTGCAAAGCTTCCAAGAGCTTGACAGCAAAAGATGCAGCCTATATCTGCATGCTGGTTTGTGAATTGTTGGAAGTTATGTCAGTTATCAATACAAAGATACTGGAAAATATCCGATATAAACATACTTATAGACAATTGTTTTAATACAGAGTATGATTCTTCTGTTAAAGAAAAAAAATAATCTGTTCAAAGGTCCGAGGCATCAGCGGGGTCTCTGTGCTGAGGGTCCCTGTGCTAAGGGTCCCTGTGCTGAGGGTCTCTGTGCTGAACTACTGACCCCACTGATTCGGTGGCTCTATCTGCCATGCGTTCTTTTCAGCATGACTGCTGTCGACACCAAATGGGCTAAACAAGGTGACTCGGTGGCGCCCCTTTGAGGAGAGCCTGGAGATTGCGGGCTGAGCCTATTAAAAGCTCCCCTCACGCTGGGCCTTCACCTTCCCAGAAGGCCGTGCTCCCACCCCATACCTAGGGCGGTATGTTCCGCAGGGAGTGCCAGCAGCCTCTCGTTAAACCCTAAGTCCTATCCCCCCCGCCTCAGTTTGTGTCCTTTCTCACCCCCTTGTCCCCCCAGAGAGAGGTGTCACATGACCCTAGTTGCATGATCTGCTGAGACTGTCCAGGGCACGCTTGACAGACAAATTCTGGACCCAGTTCTCCTCAGGATTCAACTTATTTTCCTTCAAATCCACGTCGCCGTGCCTGAGCTGCCCGCAATTCTACGCTCTAATTAATGTGTCCGGTACCCCTTACGCATCCTCGGAAAGGTCGGTGCCCCCTGGCTGCGGGTTCCGCTCCTGGACGGGGGATACACCCCGGACCAGGGTCTCAGGGCCGCATTAGAGAGATATAAATACCTTCTCGGCTGAGGGACCATCTGCTGGTGTGGGGGTCAGCACAGGGGTGACTGACTTCAGCTCGTTATTTTGGTGGGGGCCTTGATCGGCCTGCCTTTGGTGTCTGGGTCACCGGGAGATTGTCAGAGATTCTCACCTCTGTCCTTGACTTGTGTACGATACGGCACATAGCCCCTCGTCATCTCCCTGTCGGAACGTTAAACTGACCCATATACAAGACGCTCTAATTGGCTTGTAGCTGAAATGAGCTGCCTCAGTCCTACCTATCCACCGTTGTGCTTCCAGGGTTGTGGGTTTGAGTCCCACGCAAGCTGAATTTGCATGTTCTCCCAGATTTTGTGTGGGCTTCCTTCACATTTCCAAAACTGTCATGCTAGGTAAGCAGCTAACTCTATATTGCCCTTTGCATGTGATGCCCTACTATGGACTGGCACCTCATCCAGGCTGTTCTAGGCCCAGTGATTTCTGGGACAGGCTCCAAACTCACCATGACCCTGCACTGGGTAAGCAGCTATGGAGGATGATGTATGAAGTACTTTACCTGGAATAATTTATTTATGGCTTAATATTGTTGTTTTTATTTAGTTGAGAAGAAAATCCTTAAGCGAAAAAAATGTGCAAATCAGGCCTCAGACACAAAAAGGTTTTGAGGAAAATGTAAAATCCATGGGCATCGACCGCTGCGACACGTGTAAGAACACGAGAAGAATCATGATCTCTATTGCTTGCTAAGTACTGAATGGGATTCCTATTGGTGCAAGTATCAACACAAACGGGTATACGAGGCAAAAGATATACCAGGGCTAATTAAAAACGGAAATGGACTACACACAAGCAAACCGCAAGTAAAGACGATGTACAGTGTCACAGTGCAACATTAATGTGCAACTTTGCATATGTGCATTGACTGTGAGGGCGAAACTGCGAAAGGTTCGAGCACAGATGGATTACAGCATGGCGTGGAACAGGCAGTGGGTAAGTGCATTGTCATGCATGTAGTAAGGAACTTAAGCTGGATGATACCCCTGCCGTCAGCCCCTTGATGGACTGGTGTCCCGTCCAGGGGGTACCCCGGCCTAGGACAGGCTCCAGGCCACAACCCTGACCAACATAAGCAGCTGGCAAATGGTCGAATGGATGAACTTATACCGAGCCAACAAAATAATGGTCCTTGTTTAAACAGATGAAGGCCAGAGGAAAGAAGGTGGTGGAGGTGGTGGTCTTTCTAAGAAATGGAGGTGGTGTAGCATAGTACATTAAGCAGTGTGACACAATACACTTAGTGGTATAGTACAGTACACTAGGCAGGTAGTACAGTACACTTAGTTGTGTAGTACAGTACACTAGGCAGCGTAAGAGTGTACACTAGGCAGGTAGTACAGTACACTTAGTGGCGTAGTAATGTACACTAAGCAGTGTAACAATGTACACTAAGCAGTGTAGTACAGTACACTTAGCGGCGTAGTAATGTACACTAATCAGTGTAGTACAGTACACTAAGCGGCCATTGTATTAGGTACACCTGCTTGCTAATACAAACTGCTGTACGTAAAGCCGGGGTCAAAATGTTCTGTAACTGTTTGAATAAGGATTAGGATGGCAAATATGGCTGATGTAAGTGATTTTGAATGATGGTGACTGTTGGTGCCACACATGATGGTTCCAGCACCTCACAAATTGCTGCCAACAATCGTAGAGGTATTCAAGTTTACAGAGAAGGGTGAACATAGAACATCCAGCTAATGGCATCGCTGTGGCCAGCAGAGGTCAGAGGAGCACAGCCAGGTTCTTCAAAGTTAACAGGGAGACCAAAAAAGATTGAATAAAACAGCACAGTGACCTTCTCTGAAAGCACAACCTACACTTGAAGCCTTTCTGAAGGTAGAAGTGGGTCCTAGTAGATACTAGCTAGTAGTGCTCAGTACAGTGACCACTGAGCAGAAATATAATAGCCAGCTAATGGGTGTTAGTCCTCATTTATTATGTATATATTTATAATTTCTTCCCTTATTTATGGAAAATGTGCACGCAATATATTCAATTAGCGAATAACAGAATCCTTCCAGAGATGTGGAAACAAGATGTTTGTCTTGCTAATACACACAGCCAGCCGCGAGCCGTGCTGTCTAATGGAGATTTAATTGACAGTGATCCTTTTACATCAGTGATGAGGACTGAGCATTTTCCCCTGGAACCTACAGCTGTTGTGGGAGCCTTTCTGCAATTTAGAAAAAGCCTGCTTATCCAGTACCCCCCAAACCCCACTCCTACCAACTGTAATATTCCACAGCATCACAGGACCGTTTTGTGCAAATGGAGACTGGAAAATATAGCCGCCCCCCCATCCCAGCCCCCACTTCCCCCATTCACAAATCTATTGTTAATCTCTGCTCAATTATCCACTTTATTTTCCCTCCATCTGAAAGAAAGGAACCACCATTTCTTTCAATTAGCGCTCCCTTTGGCTGCACTGAGCCTCCCTCACAAATACCCAGAACACGAAACCTGATTGGGCGCAGAGACAGGCGGACCAGTAAACCAATCCGCAGTTTCGGTGATCCTCGAAAAGTATGAATTTGTCATTATGCCTATATGTCTATAAATGTGTATCGCTGAGAATGGTACGTGGTTTGAAGATGGAAATGCAAGTTATAACTATGTAATAACTAATAACTAACTATAGGTTTTAACTGACCCGGTTATAAAGTCAGGATTAAAGTGTTTCACTGATTTGGGATTTGTGGTGCACTGGAGGTTTTTAAGGGGCTTTTAAATGATATGGCGTTCAGGCAAAGCGATCACAGGGAGGCTAGGAAACTTTGCCTATTCATCTGACTACTTATGCCATACAGAATCACAGGGCTTGGCTTACTTCAGATGGATTATTCTCAGTGTTGGGCATTTCAGGTCCAGAAGCTACAAATCCAGACCACGATTTTGTTTCTACCCAGCAGCTGGATACTCTGTGACCATGACTCCTTATGCTGAACTGGTTGGTAAAAACAAAATC
>JABFDZ020000118.1:29302841-29313203 GCA_019775955.2 Pollimyrus isidori
GTCTGCCCCCCCTCTCCACCCCTCGGCTCCCCCCCCCGCCCCCCCCCCCCCCCGGCCCCTCCCGGGGGCGGCCCCCCCCCCCCCCCCCCCCCCTCCCCCCCCGGGGGGGGGGGGGCCCCCACCAAACAATTAAAAATCACATTTATGTGCTGCGCTACAGCCGTTCATATTTATGCCTCCTGCTCACTAAGTACGTTGCGTTGCTAAACCAGTGACAGTAATTACAATGCTTAACTATTTATATGATTTTAATTGACTCCCACGTTCATTTTTTTTTTGTGTAAATCCATCTTTCAAAATAATTTTAAAATGATTGAAACGACGATAGCTGGCGTATTAGCAATCGAGCCCATGTAAGTCGCCTTCCCCGTTTCTCCCGCAGATCCTTCAGACATCAAGGCCCTGGAGTCTAAAGCGGCGTGATGAAGCCTTTCTCTGTCTGCGTCTCTCTGATGGGCCCCAGGAAGAAGGCCAGCTGTGAAGTAACAGTGGATGTGTTGTGACTCTGTCCTGTGTGACAGTAACATATGTTTCTGCAGCCCTTGGAGTGCGGAGCGTACAGTTTTGAAGCCTGACGCGGCTCTCTGGTCGCGGTAATGTGCTTCCGGTAGAATAACGACGCTGTTTCTCCCGGTGCGCGTCTCTCTGTGGATTCAGAGAAGTTGTTCTACCGAGAACTGCCTTTTTTATTTTTTTTTTTTGCTTTCACTTTCTAAACGTCTCAACGTTGTCCCACCTAAGGCCTATAATCAGTTTTAACATTAGAGTAATGAAATACATGATAAAATAAACTACTGTGATATACAGGGGATTTCTTGGGATTTCTTTTTCATTTAAGGCTTTTTTAAACTACATTACCAATGCTTTAAAAAAACTTTAAATTAATGTTTTAAGCATATTTCCTTCACAAAGACATGACGTTTATTGATATTTTCTTTATTTTTTTCCAAAAATGTTTAACACATAATTTATCATAATAAAAATAAATACCGCAATTCTGTTGAATTCTTCTGTTGAATTTGATCATATGCATTCCAGCACAGCCTCAGAATTCATTTTGGGTGTTTTTTTTGCGTATGGTTTGGTGCTTAATATTGACTTGTGATATAGAAAATGCATTTCACACTTTTGTAATACTGGACACGTAAAACCCATTAAATACTTCATGTAATTTATTCGCTGCACTAACTCCCGGCATCCAAGAATTCTGGAAAGTTTAAAGTAAACCTCGCTCACGCTTTTCAATACAAGCTGCATTTTTTTTTTTATAGAGAGATAATAGGAGCACGGCACTGCCTGATAAACAGGGCAGTAGGAGTGCATTGGGCTGCCACTCGGAACACTCTGCCGCGACCTCATCCAGGGGCTCGTGCCGTCCTTGGGCTGGCCTTGCTAGCATTTCCGCTGAAGGATACGAGGCAGAGGAGCCAATTATTTGCCGAGGGAAGAGCAGGGTCACCGCGGAAACAGAGGAACACAGCTTTGAGGGGAGGTCGGCCTGGAGATGATTACCTTCCCAAGATCTGCACCTTTCCCTTTTCTTAATTACGGGTTTGCTGCAAAACTTTTCGCCAACTTTCGCAAAATAGTAAATAAAGAAACGTATACTTGAAGTTTAATTCGCCGCTCGGCCGCTTAGATAGGGGCTTTCGCCATCTTGGAATTGTTGTACATCCATCTGTCTTATAGCTACTTATCCAGGTCAGGTGCTGGATACTATGATCTCTTAAAAAAGTCACCTTCGGGTTATATGCAGGGTATATTCATTTGACCTTAACCTTTTCGACACCTTTCTAGAATGTACTGTAATGCCAAGTGGATAAAGGCAGAAACTGAGGCACAGAATTCGTGGAGAGATTTCAGTTGTATTACCGTCGTGCAGTAACAGCTCCAAGTACGAGGCGATGAGGCGGATACATACTGGGGTGTAAACGCGGCTATCGATGACGACACGCTCAGCACAAAGAACACGTTAAAAACACGACGGGAAATCGAAATAGCTATGAATGGACTCGGACTGCTGAACTACTAAATTAGGGGGACGACGCAAAGCATATAAAAACAGACAATAAATAACAAACTTCGCCAGACGCGAACTTGATACGCGAATTAAATACAACGCCAAGGCTGACGTGACCGTCCTGAACCGCAGCCATCGGCAGACGCTACACGGCCCCCCCTCCCAGCACTGACTCCCCTGGTGACCCACAGACCACCTGACAGCCCCAACATTCCGGTTCCTAGCCCACTTCAGATTCATGCTGCTGCTCGGGTGGTATGTCCCTGGCAGAAATGTGGGAACTATTGTCTCCTTGGGATACTGTGGTGCTGACTATTAGCTCATCGGGGTTATATGGTGGTAAATGTTTCCTGTGCAAAATCCCGTGCTCCACCCCGGTCCAGGGCAGATTCAATAAATGACCTCCGACGGCTCATCCACCACAATGCGCGACCACACCCAACAGTTCATAAGTTTTGGACGGAAGCTGTGATCTGAAGAGGGGGCAAAGTGTGTCATAGGCCTGATCAGATGAGCCCTAGTTCTGCCAAGGTGCCCCCCAGCGAGGACGTGGGCTGCCTCCAGACGTTGCCGCAGCTCCCGCAGGTACTTTGGTCCGGGTTCACCACTGATGTCTGGCTCTGGTGCCGCCCCGAATGCCAGGTCCACCGGGGGGGCGCAGTTCCCGCCCAAACATGAGCGTGGTCGTCGTGAACCTGACGGACTCCTGCCCGCATTAACGGCAGATGGCGGTCCTGGTCCCGCTGGGGGCGGGCAGGGAGGGTGGCCAACTGCATGGCGAGTGTCCGGTTGAACTGCTTCACCAACCCGTCGCTCTGTGGGTGCAGCGGGGTTGTTTGAGCCTTTCGAAGTGACTGGAGAAAGCCACAGGCGTCATCAGCGGGAGATGGGCATCACAACATGCGGGCATCATGCCGGGCATCACAACAGTGTGTGTAGAGCTTGATATCCCAACAGCATCCAGCTCAACTGAACCACTGGCACAAGTGGCGAGGGGGGGTGGTGACACACTAAAGCCATCTCATAGACACCCATAAAACCACTTTCTGTAGCAGCAGTGCCACAGCACTTGACCACGGACTGGCTCCTCACACTGTGGGTACAAACAGTCTGTTTCATTAGGAGCAATAAGCCTTTGGGCAACACCAGTCAATCACTCAGGCCTCCATTCCTGCAACAACTCGGATCACAGCCTTGCCAGCTTGGGCCCTGTTTCCTGGCCTCGCTCCAGCTCTGCCCGGCTGATCTCATGGAGTTCCTCGGCCACCACTGTTCTCATCCTTGCTCTGTTACTCAGCTGCACTGAATGAGTAGCTGCCATTTCCATCTGAGGAGAGTTACTACATCGGCCCGTTCAGCTACAGCCGGCATCTCTCAACGACTGATGCGGCTAGCCATCTGACGCTCTGATGCAGTCACTCAAGTTCAAGATGCTCCAAGAAAGGCTTGAATAGCTAGATCTTCCTTGGACGATCTACGGGTAGCTGGGGCAGCTGCCCTAAGCCAAGGAACGTAGCTCAGCGAGCAGGACCTTTAACTTCTCCCTGTTTCAGCAGTGCTGGCTTGCTAGGACTTACAAGAAGGGGCTGGGCTGGTCGCTGCTGGCCAAATCTTTGCCGCAGTGCCATCTGCAGTTTGACTACACACCTGCACCATTGGAGGCTTTTCCCTTTACCGTGAGACCCAGATGCGCCGACGTCTCCGGCTGCACTCCTACGGACTCCCGCGGTATGTAGCTGCTGCATTCTGGCAGACAAACTAGGAACTGTCAGTGGAGGCAGCCGCGGCCTGGGAAGGGGGAGCATCCGTCCCCGGCCCAAGCTCTGGCACATCCTCGAACGATGGAAGGGTTCCTGATCTCTCTGCTGCAGCCGTGCTGTAGTCAAGGAGTAGGTGGACACGCTCGGTAGGAACCTGAACCACCGCACTCGGCACCTGACCAAAGCAACGCTCCCTCAGTGCCGCCATGTAGGGCTGGTTTCTAACCCACCACGAGTGCTTAGAGGCTCATGTGCTCTTCCTGGACAGCTGCTCTATATAGAAGTTCAAACCCCATCACCTCTTGTAGGAACTCAGTGATATCAGTAAACACTCCCGGTTTCTCCCATTCTCCGGAGATTTGGGGCGCAGCCGGTGGTGACTATTTGTACACCTAGCTAGTACCAGGCAGGACCCCCTTTTTACCTCTAGAACTGCTTCAAGGGTAGATGGTTTGTGCTTCCGGAGAGACCTCTCTGCACACCATCGTGCCAAGCGGATATATTTGCCCTTGTGCGAATTTCCTGTTAGCTGTGACGAGTCTGTCCATTCTCCTCTGACCTCTCTCATTAACAAGGTGTTTTTTGTCCACAGAACTCCATATATTTTTTTTGTTTATTGCACAATTGTTTCTAAACTCTGCACACCGTAGTGTGTAAAAACGCCAGAAGGAGATTCTGGAATCACAACATCTGGCACTAGTAATTACACCACGTTTAAAACCGTTTGGATTCTGCATCTTTACCGTCCTAATGTGAATGGGGCTCTTGACCCTGGCTGCGTGCGGGATGCCGTTTGGAGGCGGAGTCTGTTCCCATTAACGCAGCTACCCAATAAACTGCTTCCTCATCGTGAGAGTTGTATCTGCCTGTTATTGTCTTTGACAGCGTTTCAAATCCCGTTTTATGGGAATAGCTGGAACAGAAGGACAGACGACCACGGTTTCCTGTGAAGAACTTGGATCGATATAGACTGCTGTCTAAATTCTCACGCTAGTAAATTTCCTGTCTTTTCTGAACCCATTTGAAAAGGGTCAATTCAGTGCTGGGAGAAGAAGTACCTTCTACGTTAAATAAACCAATAAATGATATCCGTATGATATACAAAGCATACAGTATTACGCTGCCACTCCTCCAGTCCTTCAAGGTCATCCATACAGTATTACGCTGCCATTCCTCCAGTCCTTCAAGGTTATCCATACTTCTCAGAGCTACTTTCTTATTTCTCAGGAGAAAAACTGGATATCTAATTTGTTACTTTGAACGCTTTTATTATGTGTCTGAAGTCTCCTAAGAATTCTACTGGGACAATAAGTGGCATTAAAAAAAATCAAAAGACCTTCAAAGATGAGATCAGTAAATCAAACAAGACTGAGAGATATGATGAATTTAAGTCAGAACAAGAAGTGATTGGGATCTTTTCATCCTTTGATTTAACCATGTCCAGAGATTCCTGGAACGGAAAGAAAGATTTCTCCAAGACCCTGCAGAGATCTATGTTTTAGATCCAGGTGAGATGTCTATGAGTCAAGAGAAAAATCAGGGAAAATCAGGTTTTGCGTTTCTGCAACAATGAGCATTTTTTTTTTCAGTAACAGAAAAATCAGTCATCTCTGTACAATTCTTCATTTATCTATCTATGTAGCCATACAAATAAGGGTTTACTTCACTCAGAATGCAGAATTTATCTTTGTTTCTGTAGGACAAAATGAAAACTGTTGCATATTCTCTGAGGGCTAAAGTCTCTGTTAATTTTTTACAGTGAATCCAACCGGGAAAACAGACTTACTTGGTTCCAATTACTGCTGGAGAACAAAGTTCTAAGTCTTATACCTTTACTTTGAAAATGTATTTTAAAGCAGATTTTCTTTTTAGTATTTTATTTAGTATTACTGTCAATGAAAATACTTGGGATATTTTAAAAGGATAAATGAATAGTAAATTCCATTTTAATTTTAAAAGGCTAAATAAATAGGATATTTTTCCTTTCAGCATTCGGCATCAAACACAATCAACAAAATAACATGCCGGATGAGTAATATTTAAAAGAATAATTTAGAAAAATGTATCCATTTGGGTGGCATGGTGGTGCAGTGTGTGGCACAGTTGCCTCACGCCAGGGCAAAGGATTGAAATCATACTCTTTGTGTGGAAAATTGGCTTGATGTCCATGCCTAGTGCCCGTTTGTTCCTGTAGTCCAAAGGCATGCTGTTCGGTGAAATTGTGTCTCTGAGACATCCATAGTGTGTGACCGTGTGCCCTGGGATGCACCAGCATGCCGTCCAGGGTGTCCCCCTGCCTCCAGATTGGTTGGCTCTTGACCCCCATATGGGAAAAGCTGTTTTTTGGGGCGCTGCCTCTTTTAATTTAATTTTGTGCTTCTGCACCTTTCCTGAGCTTCACCATCGATACCAGACGATTTTATGCAGAGGTGCAGTGAACGACGTACATGCAGTTTGTTATGCTGACTGAAAAAAAAAATTGTAATTTCCTCTCATTGCCTTGAAACATTTTTCCGTGCACAGAGAGGGTATTTTGCAATTCCAGCCGATAGGAATGTAAGTTAACTGTGAAAATTGCAATCGGCACGGCGGCTCCACATCGCCGCCTTATTAGCGGGATGTGCAATCGGAAAGCTGCACATCCACACGAGAGCTGGTTATCCTACACGGCGTCGCGAGAGCGGCGGAGCCAGAATGCGTTTGTCTGGGATGCAAAAACGGATAAACATGAGAATAAATCAATGTTAGGATGGGAAGCGACAACAGCCTCGCGATCGTGTTTTGAGTTTTTTCTTGTCCTTCTTCATTACCCGGTGCCAGCGCTTAACAGGGACGATGGTACAGATATACAGCCATATGGGAATGTACACATTCAACGTCCGCGATATCCGCTCAGCAGTGCGGCGGCTCTAAGCTCGAATCCCAAGCCCGCAACGTGGGACGAGGAAGGCCGGCGAAGAGGGAAAATCACAGTTGCTGCTCGAGCTGAAGAGGCCGCTGTTTTGGGGGGCAGGAGTGAATGAGGGTCACCGTGTGAACAGAAGAAGAAGAAGAAGAAGCAGACTACTCAGACACAGCCTCACGCGGACTGTGAGTTTACTGGCCACAGCTGTAGAGGAGCAATGACGCGCAGAAAGGAGGAGAACAGGAGGCCTTAATAATAACGTCAGGAGGCGTTATTCTGTGCCGAACAGTAGCGCCGCCCTCCCAGTGCCTGGAAGCCAAGCTTTGCGTGTTTTTGCCAGCACATGGTGCGAAGCAGCATCGTCTGGCAGAGGGTGGGTGGCGAGAGAAGCCTGAGGCGTGAATGGCGGAGGGGGGAAGGGCTTTGCCCCGCACCAGCTGTCACTGCCCCCTCTCACCCCCTCAGCCTTGCCTTCTACTGCCTCTGAACCGCTCCCAGTTCTATTCACGGTCTCTCCCTCCCTCTCTCTCTCTCTCTCTCTCTCTCTCTCTCTCTCCCTCTCTGAGTCACGGAGCTGGTTGCTGGACAGGTTCGCAGGTTTATATCGGGAGAATGATCTGGAAACTGTGTTTCGAAATAAGCATCACCGCTGCCGTTCTCCATCCTTCTGGCCGAGAGAGAGAGAGAGAGATAGATAGATAGAGAGAGAGAGAGAGAGAGAGAGAGAGAGAGAGAGATGGGGAAGATGCAGCTGAAGGTGAGAGAGACATCGCCGGGAATTATTTCTGTTGCCTTCATCTTGCTATTCCCAAATACACTTGTCAGAAAAGGTCAGACTCATCGAGCAGTTAAATATACCGGCTGTAACGGCAGCAAGATTTCAGCGGAAAGGTTTCCTATCACGGGTTTCACGCTGATTAGCACCGTTGCCTCACACCGTTGGGGTTAGAGGTTCGAATCCCACCTCCGCTGTGTGTGTGTGTGTGTGTGTGTGGGGAGAGAGATTTCATGTTCTCCAGATCTCCTTTGGGTTTCCTCCATGCTCTGTGGTTTCCTTCTGCAGTCAGGGTTGTGGTGCATGACTGTATGGGACCATCCAGGGTGGGTCCCAGTATCCAGTCCTCTGTCACCTGGGAGTTTGAGCAGAATAAGAAGCGAGGAGATGGATGATGGATGGATAGTTGTGTGTGTGATTAGTGGCGTCCTGTCGAGCTTTACTCCTACCTACAGTACACAGCTGACAGTAAAGACACAGACATACTAATATAAAAATAAATTAATGCTGAGACACTCCATACAAACTCGATCGTTATTAGTTACATCATTATTGCGGAGACTTAATGATCATGTCAGGCATGATTCAGTCATCCGTATGGATATTTTTCATTTGTGATCAAAAAGACGTTACAAATCCTCAAACCAGGAATTACTTCTACCTGTGGCATGATATAATATTTCTCTCTGCCCCATTGGCTCCTGTCTGGGAAAGTTGAGGTGTCTGCAGTGACATTTTAGGGTGGTGTCTGGCCCAGTGCCCATGACTGGAAGGCTGCCAGTTCAAACACTGTGGTCTGGCCCCTAACTCCAAGTTTCTCCAGTGAGTGGGTGACCCTCTTCTCCGAGGAGCACGTTGCTTTGAGTAAAAGCATCTGGGAAAAAAATAAAATGTAAAAAGCGTCACATTCGTTACTAAAACCCACACTATGAGAATCTGTGATTAACCACACCTGTGGCCATCACTTAAGCACTCCTGCACGATTCTCATAAACCAGCAGAACCTCCAGTAGTACCATATATATTCATTTATATTCCTGTGGAATCTTGAAGAAGGTTGTGGAAGTCCGTGGAGTACACCACAAGAAAAAAAGAAGTGCAATACAAGATATCATGGAAATCATCTGGCAACTGAGTCACCCAGTACCACAATACAAGCGCAATGCATTCAGAAGAATTAATGGTAATTATTGAAAACCTACGGAAAAGTGCGTTTGCAGAACATCACGTGCTTCTATCTCCCGCACACAATAAACGCACCGGAATAATTAAAAGCAATCATTAAAATGAGATAAAACAGATGTTCTCAAATTTTGGGTTTATTTATCCTAACACATCTCTCTGCCTAATTTGTAATAAAATTACCACAAATGAGTCATGAAATCATGTAAATGCGCTTGCACCTCGCCACATTTTCCGCGTCATTGTCATTCAAATATGTGGCAACATACGAGTACCTGTTCATTAACGTGTCAGAGCGATCTAATGAGGCAGGTTGACAGAATGCAGCACAACGTTTCCACTTCACAAAAGCAGCTTCTGTACCGTTATTTGCGATATGATGTAGTAATTGTTTTTGGCTGTTAGTTGTTGCGAGGGTAGCAAACGTTGTTATTTTCTCATATTTTTTGCCAAGATTCATACCTGCCTCAAAACGCAATTTTAATTAATTCTATAATTATATATGTATATATGTTTCAATTCATAAATCAAACAATGCAATGCACGTAAGAAAACAAACAGAGCAGATCACATAATGCTAGAATGAAAAACTATTCGTGCAACTGTCTGAACACCGAATCAGTCAGCCAGAGTCAACAATCAAGTGGAACAGCGGTGTGCCCCCCCCACCCCCCAGCGCCCTTTCGGACGCGCAGGAGACGCGTCTGTCAGGGATGCGCGGATGTGTAGGAGAGCCGCGGCGCATCCAAACGCTGCTGCCGCCTCACAGATAGAAAAATAGACCCAGGTAGTGTACTTTGCTGTAGTGATTAAATGAAACTGTAATCAGAAGTGAGGAGGGACTTTTCTTTTTCAGATGCTAGAAACAATGGCAGGACATCTTATAAAGATTAATATATAGCATCATTTTAAAGGGTCATAATGGGACCCTGGTTTTACGTGATTTGTTTAGTATTTGGTTGTTAGTACTGTTTAGCACTGGGGTTCTCAAGCCTTTTTGCACCACAACCCAATTTTTTACCATGCCAGCTCAATCACGACCATAAGTATAGGTTTTAAATTAATTCTATGCATGTAATTTATGCCAATTACATTTGGGTCGCAACCCACAGGTTGGGAATCGCTGGTTTAGTGTGTATTATTGTTTACATAAGTTATTTTGCCAGTTTAATGGAGTAGCTGGAGTATTTAGCGAGAATGCTTTTCTGGAACATGTCCCTGACTTTCTGAGCTCGTTACCCCAAGGTTAAACCCCGATCCGTTATTTATATAAAGATAGTAGTTGTCATTTCTAGGTCTTTCTGCTGACGCCTTCCTTTTTGCCTGGCTCCTATTATGTGCCTGAAATCTGCGGTTTAGTGTCAGCGTTAAAATTTAACTTTAATCTTTCTAAGTCTAGAAAGCTGAGAGCCTCAGTTCATTAGAAGATTTCTGTCTTCCAAATCACCTAAAAATATGCAACTGACAATACTGCACGTTAAGAGGAGTTCTGTAAAACGAGATTAAAATACACAGAATTTCACTTAGACCGTTCAAACATTACAAACCCAGTGGTCATTATTATTCTTTCTTTAGAAACGATCATTTTTGGTGTTTGATGAGACATGCATTGAGCCATTAACTGATTTTCTGGTGGAATATAGTCAGTGTTGGGCATTTCAGGTCCAGAAGCTAGAAATCCAGACCATGATTTTGTTTCTACCCAGCAGCTGAATACTCTG
>JABFDZ020000118.1:29381238-29392810 GCA_019775955.2 Pollimyrus isidori
TAGATAGATATTATTGCCTATTTTTGTCATGAATGACAATCACAATGAGTCATGCGATGTGCAACACTATAGCCTCAAATTCAAAGAACCCCAGTAATGGAAGAGTAAAAACACTGTGGTTATTTTTTTTTTTAATACCAGGAGTATTTATGATTGTGTGAATGACCCAGTTTGTATCTTGTCTTTAGCAGAGCTCTCTGGACCTCAAGTGTCTGCCTTCAGGCTGTTTTGCAGAAGACGACATGTCAATCCGTGTTTGCAATGTTACTTCCACATCTTAAACAGCCTAGCAGACGTGACGCGCGAGAGGAGCACAACCGACGACAGCCGCGGTCTGCATCTTAGGGGGAGGTGTTGGTGTCACTGTTACCTGTCACTGTCACCTGTTCGTGATCTTTTCCAATCTCAGAATTCTCTGTACCAGATTGCCATGAAGGTCGTTGAAGGGTTGAGAGTCTGAGTAGGTACTGTAGCTCCTCTGTTGTCCACTCTTCCATGCTTATATTCTCTGTTCATGATGTTCATCTGTAGACAGCCCCCCCCCCCCCCAACACACACACACACACACGAAGGCACGTAGACGTAGGGTAAACATATCCTTACTGGGGACCGCTCATTCATCCCAATGGGAAAAAATGGTGATGCTAACTCTGATAGCCTTAACCACTACCCTGGCCTCATAACCATTTTTTAGTTTTTTCATAGCAGTCACCAATTTTTATAAAATAGAGTTTTCCCTTAACCGGTCCCCATAAGGAGAAAAAAAACTGATATTTATCACGTTATGGGCACATTGTGTCCCCATAAGGATAGGTAAACCCAATCACGCACACACACACACACGCACACACACACACACACACACACGTTTTGGTTTCCATTGCAGTGTCTTTGCATACAAAGGCCAGATTGAATGTGTTGTAATCAGGAAGAGATGCTTGGACATAAAAGCCTTAAATTCTCCAAGCTCTTCTTCCAGCCTATGTGTGTCTATTTGTGAGGTTCTTTTGTGCCTTTATTCTAAAACGGAATTGAATACCACACCAGTTAAAAACTTCTACCCTTAGGTTACCTGTCGTGGTCCAGAGTCTGTGCAGTATTTTCAATCAGGGTGTTTAATCCTAAGTGTTCCTACTTAAAGTTACAAAATCAGGTCACTCCATGACCCTGTCCTCAATAAGTAGTTGGTAAATGGATGGATGGATGGATTATGTGATATATGAAGACTTGTGTCAGATATGTAAATTATTTAGTTAGTGGGATTAAACCACATGTTTGCTTAGGCTGTAGTAAAGACGTGTCTCCTACCTACAAAGACTTTGCCTTTTTGTATCTGTTGGGGGTGGGGGTGGGGGGCAGAATCTAATTATCTTTATTCACACCCGGGCAGTTTGCTGGGGTGGTCGTTCGAACCTCCAGGTGTGGTGGACAGCAGGCACCTGGCCGGTTAAAGGACAGTGACTGCTAACAGGATGTTTTCCAGTCTAATCCGCAGAGGGGCCGGTCTGTAGTACCCTTGAACAAGGCAGTTAACCTGAATTACTCCAGTGAGATATATGGCTGTACAAAGGGGGCGATTTCAGGCTGGTCTGGATAAAAGAAAAAATATCTCCAGGCATGAGAAGAGGCCGTTTCTGTGTCCTCCATTGGCTCCGATGGTGGCTCCTCTGCTTGCTGCCCCAATCGAAACTGCCCCGGCGGCTGTAGGTCCCACTCGTACGGGGAGGTGGGGGGTGTGGGGACCTGACTTCCTGTTTGGGTTCATGTCTGACTAAGGCTCCGTTCTCGTGCCATTGACGGTCAGAAAAGCCGCGTGTCTCACCAGGAAAGCATGCATTTCGTCTTTTGTGTTGTTTTGGCTCTTTTCACCATTAAATGCATGTCGCAAATGGGAAAACGTTTATTTAGCTCATTAGCAAAGAGCGAAACATCACCATCTCTGTCCTGTCTCACGGTCGTCCTGCTCCTTCCACACAGCTGTCTCGGATGCCTGGAGTATCTAGTTGAGGAACCTGACTCAGGGATGGGAGAAAGGGACATGATATTCAGGTACAAGTGGCGGGTTTAGCCATGGAGGGGGGTTGGTGAACTGGATAGACGGCCATGGGTTACTGGAAAGGGCACTGGGCCCTGCTTTGGGGTCTTCGGGGGGCAAAGACAAAACAAAACTCGATCTTACATTATGGGGAACAAGGACCAGGCGAGACAAGTGAATCCAGACAGGCGACTCTGGGTCTGTGGGCCAGCGGTGACATCAGCGGTGACATCAGCGGTGACATCATCAGTGACATCAGCAGTGACATCAATGGCAGAGAGGGCTTCGCGGCTCTATCAGGGCCTAATATTACATGTGCTCAGTCACATGGACAATTAGAAACTCCTCACATGCTTTCTTCTCAGTGGCCTTGTCTGGTCGGTGTTGAAGTCCAGTCATTCCTCCACAGCCCTTCCTTAAATGCAGCTTTTAAGTCACTGAATAACCTGTCAGGGCCTTCAATAAATGCTCCGGTTAATCGTGATGGTCATAGCGTTCTGCTAATATTCCCTTTAAATCAGAATTCTGTATTTATTTGCCCCAGTACAGGCGTGCCCCGGTGTTACAAGGCACACTGCTCCTGCTTTGAGGTGTAATCAATGAGGCTGGCCTGGGGGGTTGGGGGGGGGGGATTGTAGTATTTCAGCTTCTCCCAGCACTGACTCAGCGGTAAAGGGCTGTGCAGTATGAATGAAGCACATTACGAGACAGAGGACACGAGCATCTGTGTCCAGGTGACATGTGACATTTCCATTGGTACAGGAGCCAACCCCAGCCCACAGTAACAACTTCCTGTCAGCTTGTCACATGATTGCATGTGTATCTTGTCAGCATTGGTTTAGGGTGCTTTGCGACACCCCATTGAAATAGTATTTGGCATAAGTAGAACTTCAAAGTCTCACCTCCAGCTGCCTACGCTGCGCGAGTAGAGTTATCATATCCCACCGGTGTGCTGTGGGCTTCCAGCAGTCTAGGAACATATAGCCACTCTAATTCATATGTCAAACTTGCCCATAGTGTGGCGTCCTGTCCAGGGTGATCCCCTGCCTTGGGCTTTATACTGACTATCCCAGGGTCCTGAAGTCTTAGCCCGGATAAGCGATTGGAAAATCGAAGTTAGTTAATAGTTTCTCTGATAATCAGCGTAGCTCAGCATCTTGCGCTTTATGTACTACTGTCAATTGATTATCTGTCAATAAATCAATCTATTTATCTATTGATCGATTGACAAAAGCCCATGAAGACTGAATCTACTCAAAGACTGATACCTCCAGCAGTTGCTATGTGAATTCTGTGTGTTCATTAAATGGGGATTTCAGGTCTAGCTGAACTAATTAAGCCTCTTGCTATAGGATCACACAGGCTTGGGTTTCTTCCATGGTTGGTCGAGGCTCATTGTGTTTCCCCTTCTTTGTAAGCCAGGACCAAGCAGTAGATCCTTATGTCAGGAGCCACATTAACTGCAGATAATGCATTAACAGCGAACTGTAGAAGATGCACTGCTGAAGATGCACTGTAGAAGACGAACAGTAGAGGATGAACTGTAGAGGATAAACTGTAGAGGATGAACTGTAGAGAATGAACTGTAGAGGATGAACTGTAGAGGATGAACTATAGATGATGAACTGTAGAGGATGAACTGTAGAGGATGAACTGTAGAGGATAAACTGTAGAGGATGAACTATAGATGATGAACTGTAGAGGATGAACTGTAGAGGACGAACTTTAGAGGATGAACTGTAGAGGATAAACTGTAGAGGATGAACTGTAGAGGATGAACTGTAGAGGATAAACTGTAGAGGATAAACTGTAGAAGACGAACAGTAGTGGATGAACTGTAGAGGATAAACTGTAGAGAATAAACTGTAGAGGATGAACTGTAGAGTATGAACTGTAGAGGATGAACTGTAGAGGATAAACTGTAGAGGATGAACTGTAGAAGACGAACAGTAGAGGATGAACTGTAGAGTATGAACTGTAGAGGATGAACTGTAGAGGATAAACTGTAGAGGATGAACTGTAGAAGACGAACAGTAGAGGATGAACTGTAGAGGATAAACTGTAGAGGATAAACTGTAGAGGATGAACTGTAGAGGATGAACTGTAGAGGATTAGCGTTGCTGACTTGCAGGTAGCATGCTGGGGTCTGTCTTTGCCTTATGTATTAACTCACCCACTCACTCGCTTCAGAGCTTCATTTACTTTCTCTGAAAATGCTACAAGTGTGAACTGCACCGCGGACCGAGAAACAAAAGCAAAACATCTGTTTGGAAGAAGCGTGCTGGTTGAAAGTCTGACGTCTCTACATGCAGCATGGAGTTTGTTTTGTGCGGGATTTCTGCGTTCAGCCGGATATGCCGCAGTAATTATTAGTGACACTAAACATGCCTCAGCTCTTACTGTAGTTCCCTGGCATCACATCATCCCTTTGTTGTTATAAATAAGGCAGTTTACTGTTTCTAGCGTGGTGCTGATTGCTAAGCTTGGTTTTTCCTAACCCCGCACAAGCCGTGTCAGATACTCTCTGGGTGAATTCCCTTTCCTATTTTTGCCTCCTTGTCCCCCGGAGGAGCTACGTGTGATATTAGGCTCGGCCTGATTCTTGTGCTCTGAGGAGGCATTCCAGCCAGGATTAATATCTTCTGACTCTTTGACGTGAGAACCATGTACCATAAAAAGAGGTCAAAGATAAAGAAGGACAGAAAAAAAAGGATCGAGAGAGGGAAAAAAAATGGTTGTGAGAACTTTAGTCCTAGTTCAACTTCTAGCACGGGTTCTGATTCTGCAAAGTGGCGGTCGGAGGAGTGAGGGGAGCATGTAGGCCGAGCTGGTGGACGTAGAGCACCACATTGTATCTGGATCTCGTTTTCCAAGAACAACGCATGTCATTGGTGAACAAACATCATACTGAATCAAAACTGGCAAGTAGGTCAATTCAAAGTTTGAAGATCCCAAAGGAGATTCTTTAACGATGACATGTGCAAGCATGCTATTGGTGAATAGAGTACAGAAAACATACTAGTGAAAGGGTATTGAAAACATGGGAATTATAACAAAAGGATTCCTGTCTGCTCCTGGGTTTGCCTTTAAGAGGACAGTTTGGGCTGGAAAAAATATGGGAATATAAGAAGAATGTGTCCCAGATTGTTACTTGTTACAATCCTCTAGGAGCTGCTGTCAAAGCTCCATTGGACAAATTTTCTACCATAGAAGGTCATTTATTAAGCCCCACTGTAAACACACAAAAAATGTCTCAGAGAATTACATTAATTCAGTCTTAGTCCAAAACCTTTTTGGCCCGGCTAAGTGACACAGGAAGCTCACAGCCTCAGACCTCTGGCACAGCCTCAGACCTCTGGCACTGCCTCAGACCTCTGGCACTGCCTCAGACCTCTGGCACACAGCCTCAGACCTCTGGCGTACCGACTTGCTAAAATGCAATGGAGATGAAAAGAGGAAGCTGGTCTGCCAACCTTTTCCTTCAGTCATGTTTTGTTCCGGAGTTTAAAAAAAATGCTAGACAGCAACACACATACTTAACATCTTGGTATCGCAGGCGTGACACATGATGTATATCACAGCCAGTTCCATGTGTGATAGAGCTCTGCTGCAGTCAGGAACATCGTACATGAAAAGTCTTTTGATATATAGCTATAAGATATATACACCTTTCCCGGGAAAGGTCAGCGGGATATGCTTGAAGTCAGTGTCAGCTCATTGCTAGATGTTGGAATTTGTCATGTTTAACATCCTGGGTGTGGGATTTTCCTTATGTCACAAGCTGGGGCACAAGCTGCGGGTGATGGGAGATCCATCAGTGGAAGCAGAGTTTCGTAGGAGGACACAAATTACATGAATTACCCTTAGGAGCAGCCACTGTTCGGGGGTGGTGGGGAAATGAGGTGTGTAGGACATTAGATCCACACCTCAGAGGTGTTCCATCGTACATGCATATGTGTGCGTGTGTGTGTGTGCATGCATCTGTGTCTGCGTGTGTGTGTGTGTGCGTGTATATGTGTGTGTGCGTGTATATGTGTGTCTGCGTGTATATGTGTCTGCATGTATGTGTGTTTGCGCACCTGTGTGTGTGTGTGTGTGTATGCGCATGTATATATGTGTGTGCGCATTTGTGTGTGTGTGGTCTAAGTATAATTACATTGTGGGGACCAAATGTCTGTGTGTGTGTGTGTGTGTGTGCAGATCTGTGTGTGTGTGCGCATGTGTTTGTGCTCGTGTGTGTGCACGCACTTGTGTGTGCATACATGTGCATGTGTGCGCATGTGTGTTAATGCCTGTGTGTGTGTGTGCGCGCATTTGTGCGCGTGTGTGTGCACATGTGTGTGTGCGCATGTGTGTGTGTGTGCGCATGTGTGGACGTGTGCGCATATGTGTGCGTGCTCGTGTGTGTGTGCACATGTGTGGATGAGTGCGCATGTGTGTGTGCGTGTGTGTGTGTGTGTGTGTGTGCGTGTGTGTGTGCACATGTGTGGATGAGTGCGCATGTGTGTGTGTGCGTGTGTGTGTGTTTGTGCACATCCTGCCATTTCATCCAGGGTCTTTTTCTACCTGGAGTCCTCTGCTTTCCGACATAAGGTGTATCTGGTATATCCATCACCCTGTACTGTAGCATGGTTGGTGATCCCAGCAATGTTCTCACCTTGCAGAACTGAAACCTACCAGGAGTGGAGCTGTCTGCAGGCCAGTGATACCCATGCTAACACAGCAGACTTCCTGCAGTCCACACCCTGACACCTTGGCCAGCTACACAGTGTGCCTTCTGGGATGTTAGTATTATTACTCTCTGAATCTAAATCCGCATTTATTACTTGGGGACATTCACAAACATTCTCTTTCTTAATTTACCCATCTTACAGTTTAACTGGGGAAAACATCGCTAAGTACTTTTCTCGGGGTTTTACAGCTAATCCCCTACAGGTACCCCTACGTCCTGCTTCACAGACCTGAATATTTGCTGAGATTTTTATGGTTATATTTTGTGCTCTTGCATACAGCCTGTTCCTGCCCTTCACATGCCCTTTAAAACACCATCACAGATCAAAATGCTGCACATCAGAACAATGTGACAAGTTTTCCATGGGTCTCCAGGCACCACCCGAATGTTCTTTTGCTCATTTTTCACAGCAATTATAGCTGATTTTTCATTTTATTTATAATAAGATGTAATTTGATGGTGCCTCAAGCTTTTGAGTGGATCTGGAATAATTTACAAGTAACATTTAGCATTCATACTGTTTGATAATACATGAATAAGAGCACGGTGTCTTCATTGCACATTTCATTTAATAAGTGTTTACACACTAGAGGTGGAACCTATGACGAAATAATTAAAAACCCCAATATCATGCATCAGACATCTATAACCGAGTCAGCAAAAGCACACAGACATTTTACATTAATTGAACGCTAATGGTTCAGAATTTGGCCCCAAGAACCGGCCCCTGGGTATGCACGCCTGCTTAGTGAATATTCTGCAAACTGGACATTACCACACGTGCTGGAGGAAGTGGGAGAAGAGGAGAAGGAGGAGGACGACAAGGACGACAACGAGGGGAGAAGATCGAGACATTTCATTTCTGATGAAATCGGAGGTACTGTGGGGAGCCCATGTCACCGACCATGAGGGAAACTGGAGAGAGAGAGAAGCTCAAGCCTCACAGTGTCACATATCCTAACTAACCAGCTCATGTCACATTCCACCGAGCCACCAGACCACCTGCTGACCGTGACCCACCATCGGCAGGCAGCTTTTGGTCCCTACAACATTGCCAGTGTCTTCCTGACATAACACGAGTCAAGTCGGGCCAAGTCTTTATTGTCATCTCCTCCAAGTATGGAGTACGGGGAGAGACAAAATTGTGTGTCTTCAGGAACTCTGTACAGCATGTGGTGCAAATACAGCGTATAGAGCAAAAATAGACTGGACAGTGCAGTAAGATGACATGACAGTAGCGGGACACAGAACAGGAGGTCAGTCATGCTGGACCTGTAACCACATTATCAGTAGCGGCAATCTGGAGTTTCGGATGAGTGGTAGAGACAGATAATGTACTGATTCACCCTGAGGATTTGTTCCTGTACATAACACCCTGGCCCCCACTTTTGACTCTCATAGAGGAATCCTATTGGGTAGGGCAATAGAAGTTCTCCCCCAAGCAGGTGGCCCTCATCTCTGGGCAATAGGAGGGGTCTGTGGGAGCATCGGTGTGGAAGCCATCCAGGGCTGGGGAGGAGACCCCAGATGATTTTTCCCCTGTTATTTAGCCGGAGAGCCTGTGACACTGATGAGGCACTGTGGCCCCGTCCAATCCGGAGGCTGGATGCGGCCTAAACTCCGCCCTCCCTCTCCTCTCCAAGGCCGCTTTTTTCCGCGCCTTTTTTGTGGCATGTCTTTTGTATCTTTTTTTTTTAACGGAAATCTTTCTGGCTTTCATGTGTCAGACGGTAGTATATATCCTCTACGTGTTACTTTGTTGAAATTCATTTGTCTGCAGAAGTTAAAGTCTTCGTCTTGCTGTTCTGCCTATTGTTCTGTTTAGATGTTGAGTATTACTGAGTATTACTGAGTATTACTGCAACGACGTTTCACATCCTGTGAACCGGAAAGGCTGCACGCACTGCTTCAGGTGGTGCGGTGCTTCACGTCGACACAACGGCGTGTTGCTAGTTCTCCAGAAGACACACAAATTTCTCTGTTGTGATTGCAGGGTTTAATTTCGAAAGCGATTCGAGGCGATGGCCTCTTTGCGTGACGTTAGGGAATTTTGTGTGTGGAGTTTCACAGCATGTGTAAACAGTTGGGAAAAAAAGAAAAACATGAAATATCCATGGTAGAGCGTGAAGAAAAGCTTCAACAAGAGTCTGTGAGGTTCAGGCCCAGTGCCACCTGACCTCAGCTGTACCTCAGTGTCCTGAAATCACCCTGTTCCCTGCTTCCTGTCCCATGTTCTATTCCCCACCAGGACCCACGACATTCATGGTGAGTAGCATCCTAATGACAATGCCAGACATGTCAGAAGGTAACATTGAGGAGATTATTGAGATGTTGATAACCCAAAAGATCTCCACTTCGGTAATGTGTGACAGCTTCACTGCATAACTTCTGTACCTCTTACAGTTTCTATCTCTCTGTCTATCTCACTGTCCATATTGAGTGGCAGCCTGTCCAGGGAATCCCCCACCATTCCTGCATTTGAATTCAGGGTAACGGCCACCTTGCACTAGATAAGTAGTTATGGATGGATGGATATCCATAATCTCCAGTGGTTTGTTTTATAATGTCGTAACATATAACACTGAATGGCAGAGAGATTTACAATTGCAGTAGCTCAGCTGAGTGATGTTTATGGCGAATCATTGATTATTGTGTGTTTTCATGGCAGTCAGCAAAAATATAACAGTATCTTTAATTCTCACTTATATCGTCGCGTCTCCCAGAGATTCTCTTCATCCACACAGTCCTGGGCAGTAAACTTGCACGCAGGATGTTAATGCTGCATTATTCTGACAGCTTCCAAACTGTTTTCTTCATGTTGAAGTCTTAAGGAAGTATAACCCAGCTTTGAATTGCATATGCATGTAACGGCTGTTAGTCATTTTGATGATATGTTAGTCTGTCAAAGAAAGATGCACGGAATGAAATGCAATAAATCATATTAGCTCAGCGATTTGTACAATCAAATCCTGACTTATCAAATCATAGATTGTACTCTTCACATCAGTCATTTCTTCTAGAAAGTTCAGACAGTTCAAAACCAGGAATCCAATAACGACAAAAAAAAACGGACAAACCGGATTTCAGTGATGAATATCGCTTCTCTCTCGCAGTGAATGTTACTATAGCATCTGAGAATTCCAAGAAAATCGGCTTTAATTCAGATTTCCACTTGACCCAGTGTTTCATCCAAATATACAAATAATTATTTATGGGTGTAACTATTTGTTCCTATTCTGCAGTGGTCATATGTCAAAACCAAGACTTTCAAGGAAAGCTCAGGGGTCAAAGGAAGGGCGCGGTATGGTCCCTTCGTCTGCTCTTGTTCCCAGCTGGTGAAACACTAAAGATAATTTACGTTTAGTGTGCATCCATATTTATACAGGGTGCTGCCGCTCTCAGTCGGCCTGTGCTCCAACTGACATAATCTTTCACAAATCCAGGATATCTGTTTAGTTACTAATTTACTATTAACTTTCAACTTTATAGGAGTCTGGAGCTGAGGAATGCGATTTTAAAACACAAGCAGAGCTGCCCCCATGGCGTGCCGCCGCGGTTGGCCTACCCGCGCGGCCAACAGGAAGACGACTCTGAGTTTTTACCGCGTGGGTCTTTCCCGACCGCCTTTCAGGCTTTCTCGTATTTCAGCCCGCCATCCCAGAAGCCCTCGGGCCGCTGGACACAAAGGCCCCCGGGGGGCTTAGAAGGCCGGACCGGGGGGTGCCGTAGCTCACGGACCACAATGGAAGCCAAACCGCCCCCAAAGAGAGATCGGACCGGCCTACGTTACTGAGCCGCTGGAACAGAGGGGCCTGGCCGGGGAGCACCCGAGGGGTCAAAGGTCGAGCACGGGAAACGGGCGGCCATAAAGGGACGAGTGGACGCTGTGACAGCGCCGTGTGCCCTTGGGAGCCAGAGATTAAACGCAGTCAGTGCCACGGACTGGGCCGGCCCACAATGGGACATTCATTTCCAGCATAAAGGCTGCGCGGCGGCGCTATCGTATATTTAACCACGCGGATAAATAAATAAAGCCGTGCGTCGGTCGTAAAAGGCGGCAGCGGATGATGAAACACCCCCCCATCTGCTGACCCCCCCGCCTCCACGCCGCTTAATGAGGGAAACCTGCAGGACGGAGGAAGCAGTGACATCTTGCGAGGGGGAAATAAAATTTAATCCTCTCCATTAACTTTGAACTTTGTTAAGCAGAGAAGCAGGCAGATATCGCTCATAGGAACCCCACCCCAGCTCATACAGGTGGCGGGGGCCTCGTTTGCTTATCGTGTAGTTAAGGATGCATATCTTCTCACTAACCGACGCAGCGGCTGTGGTCGCAGGTAGAGGTGAGATTACCTTGCTGGAGGTGGAATCTGCGAGAGGCACCACACCGTCACACTGGAAACGTATAAATACGCACGGGGTCTGTTTCACAGAGGAGTCGGCCGTAGGAAATGGTGATGTTAGAAATATAAGAATAGCAATATAAGAAAGATATGTTTCAAACGAGGAAGGGATCGCACAGAACAGAGTATGTTGAAGGATATTTAGTTTAAGTTATGCATAGTATTTTTACTATTATTTGAGTCATGTGTTTTTCGTACCTTATGGGATATACTGTCGACCAGATTTCATATACTCTTGACTCTTTTCCTTCTCCTGCGTTGCGTCCCGCTTTGCGGTAAGGTCTCCTCCACCTTACGTCAGGCCTGCGTTGCGTCCCGCTTTGCAGTAAGGTCTCCTCCACCTTACGTCAGGCCTGCGTTGCGTCCCGCTTTGCAGTAAGGTCTCCTCCACCTTACGTCAGG
>JABFDZ020000118.1:29482834-29492846 GCA_019775955.2 Pollimyrus isidori
TCAAACTCTCTCCTACGCCATTGTTTCTGAATGCATGTTACAAAATGTTGGTCTTTCGCTTCTTTTGATTTTTCTTTTGTTTGATTCACAGAAAAACGTGTCCAGTGCTCATTTTTCTGCCTTGCAGGTGATATGATATATGTTTTGTGGAACGTCGTATTAAAATACTTCGTAGAGCCTCACTACTTTGATTAATCCTGCATTGTCATGTGCGTTTGCCGACCGACGTTTCGTTTCATATTATTTAGCAGGACGCGTTAACCGAAGTCGTTGCATAATTTGACTGGATGGATGAATTTTATGTCAAGTAGCGCGGATTACGTTTTGCGATTAAAAAAAAAGTGACAACTCACTCAGAATGGGTTTTTTTTTTTTAATTCTTGTGAATATTTTTCAAGAATCTGACGTGAGCTGGTACGATGGAAACGCAGCAGCTGTCTGTGATTCACCTGCGTGTATTTAAAATGGCAGTCGCATTTTTGAAAGTTACTAGTTTCTTAATCGGCATTGAACAAAAGGACCACTTGTTTTGAAAGTGAATGATTTTAATGACAGGCGCTGTCACTGTCAGAAAGTGAAACCACTAGCAGCTGTTCACTGTCTTCCTGTCCACATTTGTGGTACTTCCATAGCTCAGGTGCGGTAGCCTACTTGGCTGAACGGTACAGCAGCCGGGGCTAGTATTGGATTTGGTTATAAATAACTAATTAACGTTCTGCTGCGTGCTAAACCAACAGCATTAGGCTAAACTATTGAGGGCATCGGTGACATTTATAAATAAGTTGCAGGACCTGGTCAAGGCAAACCCGAATTGTCAAAACTTTAATGTATAATCCCAGAATATAGCAGTTAAGTGACAGACCTATGTGCAATTCTAAGTAAAGTTTATGTGTTTTAGAATCGTCATGGACGTATTGTTAAACGAGTGAAACACACTTCTGGCCACGGAATATGACCGCCTTCTTCTTTCTTTTATTCTTCAGGGGCCTTTTTCCTTACCAGTTCATCTTAATACTCATGTCGCACATGTCCATTTTCATCTTATTTACACAGGGTGGCGGATGCTGTTATGAAAGCCTGTGTTAACAGGATTAAGTACAAACGTAATGTTTTAATTTCTGATCGCATTAGTGTTTGATATTTATAAGATTAATATATGAAGGTCATATACGTATGATACGGAACCTTCCGTAAATATCTACATATTGTTTCCTCATTAACGCTTTCTTCTTCTATTATTATTATTATTATTATTATTATTATTATTATTATTATTATTATTATTATTTTCTGCATTATAAGTGTAAGCAGACTGATGTTGTGGGTTTAGACAGCACCACGGTTAAATTCGGACATCGTCACACTTTCAGCTTCACTGCTGTCCGCACACGAAGATGTTCTCGCACATCTAGGTAAAGAAGGAGAAAATCCTCTTCCAGTTTTAAAACCAGGATTTCAGCGAGGACTTTTCCCGCCGACCTCCGGCGTCATGGGGCGATAATGCGACAGTTAGGAGCCGACGCGCTACAGATCAACAGAAATCGCTGTCCATGGTGCTATGCAAGCGTCGCGGGATTATTTTTATGCCAAAGAAAAGACCTACAGTGGTAGCGGAACTTCAGACAAGAAGGAGAAATGTACCATTTTACCACCGAGCTCACTATGAGAATGCTGCTGGGCTAGTGGTGGATATTTGTCTGACCATAAAACATGGGCCTGTAGGCTAAACAACTTCATGTTGTTGCATGCAAAGCAAATATGTAAGAGTAATATAATAGGCCGTAATTATTAGTAACTGCTATTATTTATTATTATTAAAATACATTTTCATAGGCTATTTAAACATCCCTTGTATTCCAATTAAACCGTAAGGAAATAAAACACAATAAGTAAAAAAAAAAATATATAGTGTTACTGTCATCTATCTATCTATCTATCTATCTATCTATCTATCTATCTATCTATCTATCTATACTTTACCTTTTACTGTCTTTCATCAGGCGACCTTACACGAAACATCTGAACATATGAAATTCCTGAAATTCTTTTCAGAGTTGGAAATTTCAGCCACTGAAAGCGTGGTATTTTTATTGAAAACTTTCTGTTCGTTTTTCCCAGTGGAGGCCGAGATAAGATCTATTCCAGTGAAGAGACTGTCCGACGCTTATTTGAACAAAAGTTTATGTCACTAACGAAACTGCTCAAGTACTTAGTGACCATTCAGTTCCAGGTTTGTGTCTCTAAACCTGACGCGCATTTCCTCACAATTGAGAACAATAAGGATGTTCCGAAGCACTTCTCTAATTTCTCTTTTGGTTTTACTCAATTTTTACACGTGTGTTAAACTCGCTTAAAATAATCTCTACCGAAGTTCATCTGCTTGCAAGAAGAAAGTTCGGTTTGTCATACTGTAGATTGCAAAGAACCACAATTCCACTAAATTCAGGTTTTATATATGATAAAGTGTATACATGTAATCCACTTACTTCTTTAAAGCACCAACGCAGCTGCATAGAACTTGCGCATATATACTCGCCGTCGGAGAAATGTATACTTTTATTGTAGTACTGTGATAAAGCACATTTTTTTCTATTCAGTGTAAAACAATGAGCAATTTCAAGAGAACTTAAACAGGAACAGTGAGCAAACCATCTGATAAATGTTAATTCAATCATCGGATACAGTCATTTTATCGATGGAATCTCTATTAGAATAAGACCATGATTATTAAAGAGTTATGTGTGCTCTTTAATCATTAGGTTTTTCCTAATTTCATTTTAGTTTCACAATCTTGTCTTATTCTTTTCATATTCTTTATATTCAGATGTTGAAACACGTTCATAATGAATGGGCATTGCAGGTTTCGGAGAAATATAGTGAAGAAAGTATGCATGGAAAAATACAACAGCAACAAAATATTCCCTGTTCACATACGCCTTATGCATTGTGCTTTATATGGAGTTGAAGAAATGGTATCAAAATATTAAAAACAACATTTTGTTATAGTAACTGATTTGAATTCCGCTAAAAGCGAGTCCTCCTCTAGCTGCATGAATATCACCCTTTGAACTTTATGAATACATAACTTTCCTTCGTTTTGAACGTGACTATAACAAGTTTGTCTTTGATCATGATGCCTAGTAAAACTGCAGAAGCATATTATTTGATTTGTCACTCCTTAAACACATACTTAATAAACACGTATCAATTGTGTGGGTATTGCTGACTAAAATAAAACAAAAAATTGCAAGTACAACGAGTAAGAAATGCATAATATTATTCATATTATTTATTGTTTAATCCCGTATGAGTTGATACGAAATGTAATTTGCAGTTCATCTAATTGATGTAATGGTTACTTAATTACCATGCCATTTATGATTCTGAATTTAGATTAATGAGCGACTGATTATTTTGAGGCAAGACTCGCCCCATAAAAATAATACTTCCAAAAAGTCATGGAAATCGAGTGCCAGTGCCACGAATATTATGCCGAATTCCTCCGTATTCAGGAATGTTAGTGAAACAGAGAAGACTGCAGTTAACTGCCTGTACGTGGCACTTTATCATGTCCCGCTACTGACTGTGCTGCTAACAATCTGAGAAACTAATTTCAATGCAACTGGAAGTAAAGGAAATAAAACAGCTGATTACGTTAGTCAATTTGCGGCTGCCAGTCAAGATTTCTCGGAACGACCCTGCAGACAGCTGATGGCTTCTTCTTTGTTGATTTATACATGGGCGTTTTATTTTCAGAGAGAATCTTCTTTGCATTATTTACAAGTTATATGATTTCATTGTGTTTTTATTGCGCCATAACCCTAAGCTGAACAATCGATCTCGTCATCTTATTGATCGAATGGCGGGAGCTTCCCATGTTACCCTTTAGCAATCAGGATTAAAGCGCCTGGAGTGTTAAGAACTGAGTCATAAACGACACGGTTACCTTTAATATCACTTCAGAAATAAGCCCCACTAGTGACTGAAAATGTAATATACAATATCAGCAAGTGACGAATATAGAAATATTTTTGAATGCTGTCCACACTGGATACAAACTCCCTACTGGATACAAAGAGAGATCAGACCATGCATATCATAACGTGAATATCATTCCTCCAAATTATTATTATTATTATTGTTATTATTATTAGCCTATTATTATTATTGTTACTCGGTTACACCGATACATGGAAGGCTAGTATGCAAATTGATGTTTTAAATGACACAGTGAATTTAGGATTTGGTAACAATCGCGAACATAATACACGATAGGTCGCCATATTGACTGAAACATGAAGTAAACATGTAAATAAATTTCACATATCATTAATTTCTTTCCTTGCTTTATATTTCCATTATCAGTCAAGATGACGGACATGAATTGCCTTCATAATCGCTTCACGACTCTATAGCAACTAAATACCGAGGGATGTAATGAGTTAATAAATTCCTTTAGACTTTTTAAGCAACGTTTCTTCATAGTCCGAATAGGCCTATATTAGATTAGTAAACATGCTTGTTAAAAGTGTCCGTTGAAGTTCAATGTCCTAAACCTGTGACGGGTGGGCGAAGATTTTTATTCAAAATGCTGTATAACTTTGTACAGGTGAAGGATGACAGAAAAAAAGCCGCAAAAACTTGAATTTACCTACATATTTTCAGATCAAAATACAATATAATGTGAAAGAAACACATCTTACTGCAACCTATAAGCGTGTCATACATGTTCATATTGAGCATTACGACACGTTTTAACTACGTCATTTTGTAAGTCACTGTACGCTTATTTTAAGATATATCATTAGCATAGTGTGATTTTTTTTTCCCCGCGTTTAAGCTTAAAATTACTTTTAAAAATACAAATTATAAATATCAATTATAAATCGTATTCGCCCCGTTCTCCTTCTGTAGCTCAGCGGTACGGCTTCTTCCGCACCATTTTGTCTTACTTAATTATCCCCGCAGTACTTCACCGCATGATTTTAAATCAAATTTATGAACAGGACCGGTTGCGTATAAAGAGCGTGATTATATTATAAGTTTTCGTATTTTATCATTGCACATTTTTAAAATATCGAATGCGTAACTATACACAACTAAAATACGCGATTATAGCCTTAATTATTCGGATGGAATGAACTGTCCAAAGCCGCAATTTTGACAGTTGCGCCCTGGGACTTACGCAAACGAGCACGATTCGTCTCGGTGCTGAGACTTTGGTCTCGACTGGGTTAGAATTTGGCTTGATATCCTTAGACAGATAAGCTGTCCTGGACGATTTGATTTCCTTACTGATACGTATGAAGCACGGATCAAGATTAAGCCGCAGCATAAAACAAGTGGGTGGCTGTTTCTAAGCATCCGACCGCCCTTAGTTAGCGATCCGCTCTCCTTTCAGCCGCCAGATCGCATGTCTTTTATATTTCCTGTAACTTTTTTTATGGTCACTGCCTCTTGGCTCTGGGGTCACCGCACGTTCTACTTTTATCAGGCGTGCACCGTGCAAATTGAAAGTTTAGTTCAATTACAAGACAGACTCTACCGTCGATCTTTAAAATTATATATAGCCTAATAGTGGCTTTGCAACCATTCCGTGTGCTGTACAATTTATGATATCGTAGCCTATTAACCTATTAAAGTACATTTATGGTAAATTAATGGTAATTTACAGAAATCGTAAATAAAATGTGTAGTAAACCAATGTTTAATTACCTATTTGTTCGGTTTTTAAAAGAACTGAGCATAGCAAGCTTGACGGAGAAAACCGCAGATTAAGTAAGGTTATTTTAATAATCTCAACGGAATTTTATGATAAAATCACATTTATGTAATAAAATTGTTTTAGTTAAACCGTGGGTATTACGCGTTAATTGCTGCTGTCAAACTTTTTAACTTTAGTCGTAGCAACATATAGGCCTATATGCATTCTCGTGATTACTTTTGATATAAGCCAAACGTAATAGTTTCGTATTATTTATTTATGAAAGCTCAGATGATTAAACGGCAACAGTTTTGTCTTGTTTGTTCTTATGCCTTGATAGCTGCCCTGTGTTCCGCTGCTTTGTGTTTAATGCTCTTTGGGATGTGCGTGGTCCAGGTGCCTGGACTCGAGATTAAGTGGCTGGAAGGTTGGATGGATGGATGGACGGAGGGATGGATGGACGGACGGGTGGATGGATGGACGGACGGGTGGATGGATGGACGCACTGCCGGCCGAGTGGGCAGGTGGTTGGCTGTTTTTTTAAAAAGTATTTACAACGTCATTTTTTGTCTGAATGTGGAAACATTTGAAAACGCCTTACTGCAAATTATGTTCTAAGAAAGGTTGTTGCAATATTTCTCATAAACCCGTGAAGTCAACGAATACTTAAATCAGGTAAACGTGAATGTCAGCCTAAACTAAATTTTAAAATTCGTTCATCATTTAGGTATAGAAAGTATAGGATTTCTAACTGGTAATTTGGAAATAATTGCAAATATATTTCACAAAAGGTAAAATTTCTTGAAGGTAAAATGAAACGTGAAGTTCAAGGAAATCCTGACAGCATACTGTCAGATTTGGTCGGCTTGGTTTAAATTGAGTTAGACTGGAAGCAAGATAAGGCAAATTAGACCTGCACTCGCAGTCTAGTGAAGGCATGGACGCCTACGGTAGTTTCAGCTAAAACATACACGAGGGTAGAGACCAAACGTTTGAATCAGACTAAGACCTGCTCTTTAGCTCAGTTCCGGGTGATGTCAGGGCAATTAGAGGCGCGACACGGTGCCCAGCTCAAAGCTCGCTGTCATCTCTAATCTTCCAGCTAACGGGCGGCCCCGCATCGCCACGGGAAGCTCAAGCAACTCAATCCATATTTCGGTAGCTGAAGTCCTTCACGACAACTACGTGATGATGATGATAATAATAATAATAATAATAATAATAATAATAATAATAATAATAAACCTTTGTAACAATAAACTTGACTGGATGGGCCGGGTTAGGTGTTCTTGGTGTTAAATCTAGCGTTTAATCCATCCGGCAAAGCTCGCCGATGTCGGTTTTACCCCGTCGTGTACCTGAGGGAGAAAGGTGACGCGGAACAAAAATCAGCCCTTATCTTGAATGTCCAGTAACAGGATGTGTTGAATGCAGTAGACTGGAAATGTCACGGAGGCACGGAGAAGGGACTCTGCCCCGGGCCTGAAGCGACGCGGTGACACTTGCCTACTCCCCGCCACTGCATGCGTTTAACAGGCGGCGGAGGCCTGTGCAGTTCTGTTATTCGATGCTTCGTATTAAAAGTGAGAGAAAAACGTAGCCTACTAATCAGAATCAGGTTATACGCCTAAATCAAGTTCTTAAAAACAGACTAGAAAATGTTTAAAAATGTTCAAAGCGATATTGAAGTTCATGTCGAAAGTTTAACCTTATCCTCCAGGTATTTTTCTCTTACTGGGACATAAACAGCTAAAATAAGTAACAAGGGTTTCACAAAGGTTTTACAAGATATATATTTACAGTTTTCACTTGTTGTTGATAATGCGTACCCTATCGCAGGCTTAAGTATCACATTTATAATATTCCGGAAACAAAACTACCCAAGTATGACCTGACAGCTGTATACATACGTGTATATCATGACTCATTACCTTTACCGGTTGGTCTCTGATTAATAAAAACATTCATTTTAAGCATAACTGCTAAAACATCGCATTTCAAAGAGACATTGAAAACATGATACATACTGAATTTATATTACGTAATATTTTTCCTTCTGTTTACTGTGGCAGGAATAAATACCAAATGTCGTTTTTTCTTATGTCAACTGAAAAAAAAATATCATGTTAAGTGAACATTACTATGTTTTACTGAAATCAGAGACACTGCCATGTATATATATGCTATATAGTGAGAAAATGAATGTATGTATGAATGCATGCGTAAATGGCGAAATGGATATTCAGAATATATTGTTAACAATAAAAATATTTATCACTTTTCCTTTGTCGTGGAACAGTTAATGTTATTGGTAATTTGACACCTGAAACAAATGTGAGTATTAATCTGTTTGTAAGGCGTGCGTGGGCGGTGATTCAAATGAACACATACTATTCTTTGGGAATTAATATGTTTTATGTGATTTCTATGTATGATTTTCTGTATCTAAATAAATAAAAGTCTAGAAAAAAAATCAGTTGAAAATTAATTTTGATTGCAGCTCATATTTCTTAATATCTGTATCTTAACTCGTTTCTTAATTCATAATATAAATATTTATGAAACACCGTATTGCTACATTTATGGGAAAATGTGGCGAGTTATCACTTAGAATTGTACAGAATTATTGCCGTGTATGTGTTTACGTTTAAACATCTTTGTATTCTCTTCTGGAATCTCGAATAGATTTATAGAGCTTATAGGTTCTATGTGAAAAAACAACAACAATCAGCAATGAATAAAGTCTCATAATTGTTAGAATCGGACCCGGGAGAAGCAGAAGGTTCGGTCGAGGCAACCAAACAATTCATTCTAAGAGAAGTAGCTCAGTTACTTGCAGCATATGTTGCTGCTTAGCAACGTATGTGTGGCAATCCCAGAATGCTATGCAGCTAATTATGGACTGTAGCCATGACTGGTAGGACAGTAAAGGGAAATTATTGTCTGCATGTGGTGACTGACGTCCATTGTTAAGGAATCACATGACATCCAAAAAACACACATGCGTACATGGACAAAATGCAACATTTAAAAACGGTTTTCCTAGTTTCCAAGTATAACAGTTTTGTTAGCAAGGTAATAACCTTCTAGCTGCACTGATGGAATATAACCTGTTTGGAATGAGGTAGCTGTTATTTTAGTTTTGCTTCTGATTTTCTTTTTTGCTAACTTTTAAAAAGTCTTCGTAACTGTTTTTATTTTTCACACGGTGTGATTGAACATTCCTGTCTGCAGAAGGAAGGCAAGTGACCGCAGAAGACGTCTTGCTGGAGACCAAGACGACCTTTTCCCTAAAACCTCTCACGCCACAGCACAGAGGACATGGCGCAGGATGCAAGATACCCAGTGCGGACAGACGGTCCAGGAGAAGAAAAAGATTGGATTCCCAGAGATGTGCGTCGTCTTTTCACATAGCAAAGGACTTATATTTAATAAACACTGATGCAAAGAAAATTAAAGCTTCTGTCGTATAATGACTGAATTCTGTCACAGACTCATAAGAATGTTGGAGTCACACATTCAAAGAAACCTGTAAAATGACACAAATTTATTTGCATTCCAAAAACAGACAGGAACTATTTACCATTGTTTAGTTTCTAATTTGTTTTCTTTTTTCATGGCAGATGATATATCCTGATATGCTGGCTGATTTCAGTCTGAGTCACACAAATATGCAATTATTTTAAACATGGTGGAGGAATAGCTTCTGTTTCCATTCATTCTGGCGCATTCTTCACATTTAAATTCATTTAAAACATTGTGTAATTTAATAAATATATTACGACAAATAAGCGTGATGTAATAAAAGTTTCATTGTTTCATTTGTCGGGGAGTCTTTGTGGTGAAATGGCGGTTTGTGCTGCTCTTGGTTTGCCAACGTGCCTTAGCGTTGCGTCCCATGAAATGCCGAGGCTCTGTGGGCAGCTCAGACACCTGGGGCAGGTCTGCAGGTAGGTCTGGGACAGGTCTGCAGGTAGGTCTGGGGCAGGTCTGCAGGTAGGTCTGGGGCAGGTCTGCAGGTAGGTAAGGGGCAGGTCTGCAGGTAGGTCTGGGGCAGGTCTGCAGGTAGGTATGGGGCAGGTCTGTAGGTAGGTCTGGGGGAGGTCTGCGGGTGCCACCAGCTGGCACACCACCACCCCCACCAAAGCTTTGATGTGTGTGCATCACAGCGGCCGGCTCCACGCTTCCTGTAATGGGCAGTGAGGTAAGTATCCTAGGGAGAGCCCCCGCCCATGTGGAGTGAGGTAAGTATCCTAGGGAGAGCCCCCGCCCATGGGCAGTGAGGTAAGTATCCTAGGGAGAGCCCCC
>JABFDZ020000118.1:29569021-29582212 GCA_019775955.2 Pollimyrus isidori
AGACAGGCAGCCGAGGGAAAGATGACAGGCAGCACCGTGCAGGGGGACAGGCAGCACCGGGCAAGGGGATAGGCAGCACAGTGCAGGGGGACAGGCAGCACAGGGAAAGGGGACAGGCAGCACAGGGCAGGGAGACAGGCAGCACAGGGCAGGGGGACAGGCAGCATAGGGAAAGGGGACAGGCAGCACAGGACAAGGGGACAGGCAGCACAGGGCAAGGGGACAGGCAGCACAGGGAAAGAGGACAGGCAGCTCAGGGCAAGGGGACAGGCAGCACAGGGCAGGGGGACAGGCAGCACAGGGAAAGAGGACAGGCAGCACAGGGCAGGGGGACAAGCTGCACAGGGCACTAGGCTATACCAGCACAGAAGCACACACACATCGGACACGACGGCCAAATTAGAGATGCAAATTGTTTTAAGACATATTTCACTACAGATTACACTCCTGATGATGGTATTTGCAGTTATATTTTGGCAGCATTTGCCTGTGTTTGTATAGTAATAACAGTGAGAGAGACATCGAGCTGCATCTCTGTCCTGTCACGGCCTTAAGAGAGACTTTGGTGGCCTGAAGAGGCTCGTGTGACGAAGCTGAGGGCAAGAAGCTCTGAAGCGTGCGAGCAACAGCCAGCATATGTTTCAGATCATTCATCTGGTGCCTGGCTCCTACTCTGGGGTCGGCAGAGCCCCCAACGCCCCCCCCCTTCGCCTCCAGGAGGGGGGGGCACCCGCGGCCTTTAGTCACGCAGGCGCACGCAGGACTGCACTGGCGAACGATCCCGTAATTATGAGGAGGGCTTAAGCTTCACTTACTGAGTGCCAACCACACCAAGTGCATTGTTATCAGACCGGGTTATTTCTGCTGGGAGGGGGGTCCATATGTCCAGGGTTAAGCCCTGACACACACATTATTATTATTATTATTATTCTTATTATTATTATTATTATTTAAACATTCTCATTTGCGGACTCGCCTCTCAGATTTGACCACAGTGTGTGGCGCTGTGAGTTGGTGCCCTCTCCCATCCCGACTGCCCCCCCCCCCACCTGGAAGGTGTGCCCCCCTCTGAGCTAATTACTCCTGCAATGCTGTAACACCCTCCTTTTTCAGGGGACTGGGCCGCTGACATTAAAAGCACCAAGCGACCTGTAAGCCGGGATCAAGATTCTGCCCGGGGGTGACCTCAAAGTAATGAGGGGAGAGGCTCCTCCCACCTCTCTCCTGCGCAGCTCGGCAGCCGCAGACGCCGCAGACGCCGCAGTCACTCAGCCATCTGCTGAAGGTTGCAGCCTCTGAAACGCAGCAGTCACATGGGACAAAGTCATTCAGCGGCTACTGCGCTGTGTCCGCGCTCTCAGACACGGGCCACCTGCCGTACCGCGTCGCCTGTTCGCTGTTTATCTGTTTATTTGTTTGTGCGAGAGGGTCTAATTATCTCTGCTTAAAATAGATACTTTTTCCCCTTTTTAGAAAAACTGTATAAGCACCATAAAAATATCGGTATAAAGTTACAGGCTCCATAAAAACTCTGGGAGGGAAGGCATCGGCGAGCCCGCCCCCACAAACCAGAACCACAAAAGGAGAAAATATTTTTGAAGACCACCTGTTGTCTATTATTTTGACATACTACTTACTCATAAATCATAACACTGGGTAATTAATCAAACTGTCAAAATGCGGGGCAAAGGTCACGGGGCGGGGTCGAAGGTCACCGGCGGGCTGACAGGGGTCGCGGCGACGCCGCATTCCTCATTATCAAGTTGGGGTGAGAGAGGACCCCAGCAAACAAAAGCGAAAGCAGATGGGTTTGGGGTGGATTGGGGGAGAGGGGGAGCGAGCGAGGAGGCTGTCAGCTGCCTGCAAATGAAGACACGGAATCGGGAGAGGAGGGTGAAAAGAGAGGAGACAAAATAAAGTGTCAGAAAAAAAGAATAAAGAGGTACTTTTCAGAGTAGGGGACAGACAAAAAAAGAAGTATAAGACCCTCATTCACCTCCACCTCTCCCCCAAAGAAATGTTAGGGTTAAGCTCTGGTCAAATATGGTCACCAAAATGTCCCCTGGCCCCAGTGCAACAAAGCCAGCTGATTAAGCTCATTATCTCCATCAAGCCCCGTTTTAATGAAACCGGCATTCATAGACATGCAAGTTCAGATCCAGACACAACTTCAGACCTGCCACTTCAAAGCGATCGAAGGGAACGTGAATTAAACGCGGAGACACGACAGCACTGACTGTGAGGCGTGTCACGACGAGTCACGCGCACGCGGAATTTTACGCTAAATTATTCCGCTAACCGCTACATTATAAAAATTCTCCCGAAGCATCATAAAGCATCATAACACGTCATAATGATTAATTTTCACTGTTCGTTATGATTTATGTGAGCTGGAGGAGCACCAGCGATGGCATGTCGGCGGAGAGGGAGAATAAGGCAGGCAGTCTCTCTGGAGGACGTGTTTATCACTTTGGAGAGTTCCAGCACGCGAGAGAGGCACTGGACCAAGGAAGAGGAGAAGTTCTGTACGATTCGGGGCTAAAAAGTGGAAGGACAGGAAAATAATAATAGTGAAATAAAGGAAATAAAAACTGCAATCCCATAGTCTGTAATAAACGCACGGCAGGTGATAGCATAACATCTATTACATCAAAGCGGCGGGTTGCGTCAGACCCACAATACTGTGCAAAATTACCTGTCAGCTTCCCCTCAGAATCTTCGTTAATCTCATTTCCAGTGTTCGCACATTTATCACACACATACATCAGTGTCAACTCTCCGGTCGCTACCAGGCCGCACTTGGGAGGAAATGTAATTAAAATCTTTCGGCACAGGGTGGTGGTGCCACATCTCCTTTAAGTGGCCGGGCTGGGGGGGGTGACAGTGCATTTCAGGCATGTATCTCAAATACGGTGTCACGTTCTGCTGGTCTCACAGGCATTCTGATGTTGGCTGATTAGTAGTGGTCCGTGAGTATGATCACGAACACAATGTCAATAATATAAATAAAATAATAACTCCGATTGATTGCACCAAGATGAGTGTGACGGCAAAACGTGGGTTTGGTTTTTTGTAGATGATGCACCTCATCGCACGTAACCACAGAAATAAACCCTTTGGCGATCCGCGGAAACGCCTCGCGGGAAACCTCCCAACATGCGAGAAGACTAGTAGCGCAGTGCGGCCCGAAAAAGAAGGGGTTAAAATCCAAAAATGCTCCCCCCAAAAATGTCCCTTTTTCGAAATGCTTCTCAACCTTGATGACAACAGTTGAAGGTAAGGACTCGCCGGCGGGTCTGAGTGGGATGGGGGAAGCATGACACCGGTCAGATCATTTTATAATGAGCGCGAGGGAGAGCGGAACCCGGGCCTCTGTCAGTTACTCGCCGTCTCCCTCCGCTGCCGCCGCTCACGGTCTTTCACCCGCCGCCATGCTGGGCCTCGACTGACCCTAACTTGACCCCCGCTGCCCAGGCTCCCAAACTTGTCCTTTTGAACTGCACCTAAGGAGACAGTGCTCGCGGGCACCTGTGTACAAGACAGCCCAGCGAATTAATAATGTATCCAGCTAGCGGGGCTTGTCCAGGAAGAGAAGAGCACCAGGCGGAGGAAAGGCAGCCTCGCCACTCTAACTCTCAGCCACCCTCGTCTTTGTCTCTTCCACTGGATGAATTCTGCGGCCAAATTCAGTTCGTTTCAATTAAGTTTATTTTACACATGGCTGTGGCCCAAAATGCTTCAGAAAGAATAAAACAATATCACTTACTGGCATGAGAGTTACAGTGGTGTAGAGGTATTGTAAAGACAAAGAAGGAATGGATGAAAAGCTCTATAGTCTATTATAAAAGGGAAAAAAATTCAGCGCAAGGAAAAAGAAAAACAATAGAAGATGATAAACTAGAGGAACATGATTGTGTCGGGTGTTAGCAGCTATTTAAAAGCTGCAGTAGACATTCGCTAAACTTCAAAACGGCGGGTTCGGCGCATAAATCACCCCCATAAGACCATACGACGCTCAATAACACAACTACCATCGCATTTAACGGCTCTTATTCCGAAGCCATTTTGTTGACGTTAATTGGTCTTCGCTTGACGCTATGAATTATGTATGAAGCAAAATGGGCAGGAGTTTGCGTGATCTTACGGGCTCACGAGCGACGTCTTTAAAACCCAGCAAGGAGAAAAGATGAAGCGTTAATCTGTCGGCTTTCCAGGGGCCCAGAGGTACGATTGGTCACCTTAGGAGAGTGTGAGAGTGAGGTGTTCAAAAATGACGTGCGCTAAACCTCTCCAGCATCCCCTACTTCCTCATGTCCCACTTTTTTAGCATTCTTAATTTTCTCTTTTTATATCATTTATATTGGCTTTTCATATAAAACAGAAAGGCGTGAATCACAGTACTGGATGCATATAGTCCAGTAAAAGGACATTACGAATATTAATGTATATGTATCAAGTATGAACACATATTACACGGCATATGGCTAATATATTGAGTATGCACACATATTACACGGCATATGGCTCATGTATTGTAAGATTTGTTTCTGGCAGTAAAGCAAATAAAAACATGTGAAAGACGGATGGGAGGATGAATCGAAGACTGGATTATGGGGACATTATACTTAACAAAAACCTACCGAAAAAAATGGCCATTTCAGTATGAAACTATAATTTTTATCATAATCATTTACTTATAATTTCGGTTTTACTTTTTGTATACCTTCTCAGTAGACCCACCGTCTTTTACAAGCAGACCCTTCTGAGAGCTCACTCTGACAGTCTTATTTCCGTCCTCACAAAGCTCGTGCTCCAACAGGCGGAGTAACTCAGTGTGGGAAGGACCAGACAATGGAATTGCACATTTTGCATGTACAGTATGAGTTTCGTTTCCAGTCATCCATCTGCCCACCCATTCATCCACATTCCTTAACTGCTTACCCAGTAGAAAATCCTGGGGGGCCCGAGAGTCTGTCCCAGGGAACTCAGGACTCCAAGATAATGTTACTGCTATTAAACGCATCTATATGTTTCTTTATACATACTATTGTATAATATACATGTATTATTCCTTAACTGTGACTGAGTTCCAGGCACTAAGGTGGTTAAGCTTATTACTTTTTTATCATCAATGTTCTGGGGCAGACAGTTCGATCTCAGCCCCAAATGTGCAGGATATTATCACAGGAGAAACATCTAGACCGCAAGAGCACGGAGTCAGCGGTGGTGAGCGGACTCTGAGCCCGCAATGCCGCGCTCCGCTCTGTCACTTACTCCTCTCTTCATTAGGCGGAAAATGGACTCTCACGGCTGCTTGTTAAAACCTGGAGCCGGCTTCTCCCGCTAATGCAAGGGATCCATTTGTGGCCGTTTATGGCTGACGGCGGCGCAAGATTAATTTTTCTGTGTCAAGCGGCATCTGCTCTCGTCCCTTTCACTCCACCTCCTCTCTTTGCTGCAGAAGTAATAATGAACTGTGTCTTTTGTTGTAACAGTGTGATTAGGAAAACAGGGAGGGCCTATGATTTACAAAACGCAGCTTTCTAACCTCTCATCCTTGGCAGAGTCACATACAGATCCAAAAGAAAATAAAACAATAGAATATATAGTATATAAAATTGTGGCTATTAATTGGATGAAAGAACTCAGACAATAGTGAATGACTATGATCCTTTTAGCCATATCTGCTAAATATCGTAAATAATTATTTGGGTAATCCGCAGTATTCTTCCCAAAAAAAACCAAAAAACAAGTAAATAAGAAACTGGTTGAACATCGATTGAATTTGAGGCATAACACAAAGCTTACTCAGATAGGTGTGCACATACTGTACACAAGGGTTAATAAACGCAAACAAATATTTTCGAACACGATGGTAATTTTGTTTTTTTTTTAGTTTAGGTTGATAGGTGTAATGACAGAGACACCATGGGACTCTACGGCTCAAAGTTAAAAATAAAGATGCTTTACAAAACAGAAACAAAAAAGTGGGATGGGGCGGAGGTGCATTCTGGGTAACGCGTCTCATTAAATCGGCCCGGATTGTCTAATCGTTCTGAGCGGACCTCACTGAGACTTTTATATCATCCTCCTCGCAATTAACCAAACAAAGGAGATGGACGGTCCGGGTGTGTTTGCCGAGGAGAGGGGCGAGGGGGGGGGGGAAGGGGGTGGTCAGCCAGGGGTAAAAAAAAAAAGAAGGAGAGAAAGAAATTAAATTACATTCCGGCATCGGCCAGATGTCACACAGGGTGGGCTGTGCGTGTTCATTTCATCAGCACCTTTGTGTCGGACCTGTCTGTTTGCGGCGCTACATCGACGCGTTCCGAAGCTCCATTCAGGACCGGCCTTTTCACGAAGTACTGAAGCAGCCCTTAAGCCCACTTAACTACCATTTTCACACACTCCCCCGGCTCTCCTTTTTGTCCTCGCCTCCATTACATCAAACGGGCGGCGGAGCCAGAGCGAGAGAGGGAGGGGGTCTGGGGGGCCGAAGGAGAGCTGGCCCCCGCTCCGCAGAATGGGCCCATCGCAAATATTAATCTGAAAAGGTGTTGGAGTACAGACTCCCCTTTTGTTTGCGAGGACAACTCGGGTCTTTATTCTCCTATTTTTTTGGGGTTTTTTTTTTTGTGGGATGGGTCCGCCAGGCCGCAATGAGCTTGGTTTTCGAGCTTCTGGGTGGGTGGGGGGGTCTAACGAGAAAAAGGCCCGGGGTGCAATTATCTACGAGGAGCAGGCCTGTGCTTCTGTGCCGCTAAAGGAGCGAGGGGAGGCCATTAAAGACGCGGAGGAGACGGGCTCGCTCCACAGCGGGCTGCGGTGACACGGACACACTCACACCCACACACCTGCTCGCGTGTAGGACCCCCCACCCCACCAGCACGTGGAAGGTGACCGAGAAGCAAAAAGACTCCGGTCCCCCAAATCGCCAGAGATGAGGCCTAACTTACCTGAGGAGCTCACGCAACAGGAGGCTGTATCCGTCTGCACACCATCATCCTCCCCATTTCTCCTCCATTAGGGGCCGTGGGGCGAGTTACTGCAGCCCGTAAACAGACTGAAGGCTTTTCGCTGCTTGGACTCCCATACCTGTGTCTTACATGAAAGACATTCGAGGTTCAGACCGAGCAAAGACATCAGGTAGAGTCTCTACAACTCACTGACCTTCTTGTACTAATGTTGTAGCCACGTCCACCATAACTGACTGGCCTGTTTCAGCCAATGAGAACAAAGCCTTTGAAAGGCATGTAAAAAAGGGCAGCTGATATGAGAATATATTCTACGCAAGGTGACTCGTCAGTCGACGATGGGACAAAACTCTACAGTAGTAGCACAATAGGCGTTATATCACTGTGGAAGTGTAACTAGTTGGTTTTACGAGTTTCCCGCAACAGAATTCTTTAAAACCGTCAAACTATATAACCGCAGATTTGTAGAATATTGTGAACTCTAAACACAAAAACATTTTTCCTTTGGAAATTGTGTTTTTTAAATGACAAATAAGACAGAAGGATGATTTGGCTTAGATATTTAATACTTTATTAAGGTATTTTTGTGATAAGGCATCTGCAAGGCATGGTTCTGTAGAGGGAAATATATAAATAGTCTTGTAAGATTTTTGAGAATACTTCAGCCGGTTATGCAACATGAATTCAAAAGAGCTGGGCTGCAGGTGCCTGATGGAAAGTAGAATCAGATCCTTCACAAGCGTTGTCACCAACCCCAAAAAATTACAAAAGAAACAGAAACCTTTAACAATGAAGGGTAGTTGGAGATAATAATATCTAGGCATTTTAAGAGGATTGGCTATTTTTAAGTCTGCATTATGGATGCTGAAAGCTGATGGTATCTGATGATGATGCCCCTCAGAGATAGGTACACAGATCCATCCATCCATCTTGCATCCACTTGTCCAGTACAGGGTTACACTGAGTCTGTTGCATACTGTCTGTACAAATGATTTTTAAATCAATAATGACACAATATGCTCTCAAGCTCATGTCTTTTTTCACTCTTCTTCCTATTATTGTGCCATATAGCCATATGGTCTCATCTATTGAACTGGGTCTTCTCATTATATGCCAAAAAAAAAAAAAAGATTGCTATCCAATTACTCGCTGTGATGCCCCTCATGACTATAAGAGCCACGCTCCCCTGTCTAATGTCCAGTTCCTTCGGCAGTAAGTGGTGTGTCTTCCCGTCTGAAAGTGTGTGGGTCCGGTCCAGCCCGTGAGGGATCCCTTCCTCCATTCTGCGTCGCGGCGGTCGTCCTTTCCGTACACCTTGGGGGTTTTCTGTTTCGCCGCGGCGGTCGGAGGGCTAACGGGCTTTGATCCGCCCTCAGAAGAGTCCTTAACTCCTGCCTCTGAGGGTGTCGAGTGCCTTTTGACCTGGGCAGCACGTCTTCCACACTTATACCGGCATCCGTTCTCGTGTGTCCCTCCGCGAGCTCTTCTTAGCGAGGTAAAAAAAGAGAAGGTGGTTTACCAATGTCTGCGCGCCATGAAATAATGTCATTGCCATTGTTATCACTGTTAACAGCCACTGCTGACACTCTCCTACTGCTTCTGCCTAATATAGGTGGTAGGTTTTGTCTGGTTCCTTGGCTAAGGTCTGTCTGTCCTGGGTGACCCTGACAGTAGTTAAGAACTGCAGGCGGCACCACGCTTAGCCTTTACGATGCACGCAAGCCTGCCTTCCTCTGGACAAGGCACCCCACTGTGCACTATCGCCATCGCTGCAATATTACGCCGGCGCCAAGCGCAAGACCACCCCACAGAAGAATTTTAGGGAGCACCGGTACAGAATTTCTTAGCAACTGACAGTTTTTTTTTCCCTTCGGGACATAGAGCGGAATTCTGAATGTTCAATGCTTAGTGCCAGACCAGAATCTCATCAAATGCTGCCTTTACAAGGCCTTGCACAAACCTCCTAATGGCGGCAACGCAATCTGGAAGAAGTGGGCGGGACTACAGTTTGTTTTTTTAAGTAATGGTGCTGCCATCTGGCTGCGCAAATTTGATGCCCTAAGGTTAAGGGGTGTAATTTTAGTCTTTCACTCAAGTTTAATAGCTCATTTTAACTCCGTAAAAAAGGGGGGGGGAAATGATTGTTACTTCTCTGCTCAGACCAATCAGGAGTCTGTTTGGCTACCTGAAGTAGCCAATCCGACCACTTATTTTTGGCATAGTCAAATAGATCGCGTGGAGGTAATTGCGCGATCCAAATTGCCACATGACACATAATATAATAATCACAAATAGAAATATATGAATCAATGATTTGAAAATCAGTTTCAAACCAGATAACCTGTACAGTGAACACACACACACACACACATACACATATAAGTATATGTACGAGTGTGTGTGTTTTCGTGGTTGTTGTTTAAACTCACAAGAGTTTGTGTCAATCATCCTGCAGACCCACCAGGATGATATTAATAACGTTTGATACGAGGTAGTACTGCAGTCCAACCTCCCACCCAGCCACATGTTAATCGTTACCTTGATTTTTCTCTCAACTTCTTTTTAATTTTTTTAGGCGGGGGGAGATAATATTGCAATAATGAAAGCGATTATTGTACTTCATCAGGGAAAAAAAACGGCCGCGACCTAATCTCCCCACACAGATATTGCGCAGACGCGAACGCTCCTTGCCCAGCGGCTTCCAGCCTTTGCACCCCGGTGACAGCACCGGTCCCGGACTACCGGCCTCGCTCGATCTCGCAGGAATCATCTGTGACAGATGTAGGCAATGCCGAGAGGGGGAGACAGGGGCGACGGGTTAACGTGGTGGCTTTATTTCAGCACCGTTAATTGATATTTCATGTCTGTATTTTGTCAAATTTCACTCGCATTCTCCTGTGTGAGGTTAACTTTGGAAGAAATCGGGGATTTCTCTCATTTTGCTGCTTAAGGGTGATGTGATTGGGCTTTATGAACAGTTTGTGGACGGATGATTTGCGGTTTTGCTCAAAATTGTGCTGTAATCTCTCCGAGAAGAAGGAAGGATAATATCCATCTCTATTATAGCCTACTCTAGTTAAAACATCGGTAATAATATGTTAGAGTATTATTCAGCAGCAAATACATCAGCATAATAAGTGGAAGATGCTTTACTTAAAGCATGTTACTGTTAATCCATCATTTCGTATCAGACGAAAGCCTCTAGAAGGGAAACGCACCCTGAAAATGTTAGGCACGGGGGAGGAGGGGGGTGTGGTGGTAAATGAGAGGAAACCGAGATGAAGATTGCGGGCAAAGGCCTAGCTGTTTCGGTCCTGCCGAACTCCTGCATGCCCGCGCATAGCCCGCCGCTGAGGTGTGGGGTCACAGCTCACGGCCACACCTCCTCCCCCATCGGCGTGGCGTCAGGGTGAGCATGTTCTCAGCAAGGTACGGGACGAGGAGAAGGTTTGTGAAAATACAATGGCTCAATGGCTCATTGCAGTAATAATAATAGTAGCAGTAGTAATAATAATAATAATAATCGGACATACCTCTAATTATCTTACTATCAATTAATAGCAGTAATATATAAATTTCATCATATTATAATTATAATATGACTATGACGACAATTAATGAAGGATAGTCATTATATATGACTGCATAGCCTCGAGTGAAATAGATTGTCTTAACTGGCAGTCGATATGGATCCAGATTGTATCCAAGTAATAAATTCTTACACTGTACATAAAAAGTACACGAAAAACAGATGTGGCTCCTTATTTAGATGAAAAAAGAAACATAAAGGAAGGAGAGATAGGAGGGGGGAAAACAAGCAGCGATAAACACACGCTGGAGATTAGATGCAGACGCTTGGCTTTTTTTCGGAATGTACGGATCTCCGCGAACGGCGCGGAATCATACGGCAAAGGCAGCGCCTCTGGCAACCATCTGCTCTTCTGACAGGTTTTGGGGGCTTTAATTCCGCGCCCCCGCCCCCCACCCCCGACATCCTCACCGCTGACATTGAAATCAGGACAGCCACCAGAGATGATTATTTAAACCTCCGGGCCATCAAATACTGCAAGTTAAAGAAAAAAGACAAGGTTTATAAAACATAGACTTACCTGAAAAGTTTAATGAGAAAAAGTTTAATTCCATCCCCTTTGTCTTGTGTCTTCATCTGCTTCGCCTGTTTCTCTCTTCATACGTATGAATAACTTCATGATGTGTGTGTGTGTGTGTGTGGTCCAGATATAGGCCTATCTTACCTTTTGGGGACCAAATGTCCCCAAAACACCTGAATGTCCGTTTTTTTATGGGGACCTGTTTCCAGAAGAAAAGCTTCCTAGTCCCCATAAGAGAAAACTCAGTTTACTCAAAATCAATGACTGCAATAAAAAAAAAACTAAAAATGCAAAAAATCTTGTATTTTATTTGGTTACTTATGGTCATGGTTAGGGCTGGGTTAGGGGTTAAGGCTGTCATAGGTTTTTCCGAAAGAAATGAATGTGTGGTCCCCACAAAGGTATGACTACAGGACTGCGTGTGCGTGTGTGTGTTTGATTAGGTAACACTTTGATGCGTATACATCAGCTGTCGAGCGGTCCTGCTCAGCAAGGCATCATGGACATAAACGAGTAGCTTCCTAAAAAATGCACAAACAAATCAATCAAAAGACTTTAGAATCTTTGACCTCTGCAGCATATTACTTTGGTTGTTCAATTTGATGTGTTAAATATATGAATATATGATTGGAATATGTAAGCGGGTGTTATAACTCTGCATAGATGCTGTTCCGGTGAGCCGGTGCGGCGGTGTAAGGCCGGTGCTGGCTGCTCCTTCTCCCGGAGGATGCAAGACAATGCACTGCTCTCATGCGGAACTCTGCTAGCTCATTGAATATTCATATAGCAAATACACTTCAATGGAAGTGGAAGACACATTAAAGTGGATACTGCAGCATGCAGGGCATGTATTCTGCAGCGGGAGAATAATAGGTATCTCAAATTTAGCAGAAAAAGAAGGCTAGCATCATTGCAAGGTCTGTAATTAATAAAGTATTAAATAGCTTTAAAAAGTGAATGTTTTGCAATCATTTACGTAAGTATGTATGCATGCTTGCATGACTGTAAGTATGCATGCATGTGTGCTTGCATGACTGTAAGTATGCATGCATGCATGTGTGCTTGCATGGCTGTAAGTATGCATGCATGTATGTGTGCTTGTATAGTTGTAAGTATGCATGTATGCTTGCATAGTTGTAAGTATGCATTTATGTATATGTGCTTGTATAGCTGTATGAATGTATTTAAGCTTTCCTGGCTGTATTTATGTATGTACTTGTATATTGTATGTATGTTTGTGTGCATTTATTAATTTATTTGTTATTGTGCACAGGTCGATTACTATATTATGTGTCAGTGTAAAGGTGCTTTGGAAAAAACATAGAAAAAACAGTCAAGCTATAATCATTATATCGGAAACCAGGTGGAAATGATGAAATAAGGTCATTTTTAGCCGCCTGAGAGCATCCTAGCCTTAATGGGAGGTATGGGAGCAGACCAGGCCGTAAGCTGAGATTTACGTGTGTATCCATATCCGAGAGACTCGCTTGCTTGTGCTTCGGCCATCGCTTTGACACTGCGTATAAAATTTTAAAGCGCTTCACGGAGGACGGGCGGAGCTGGGCAGAGGGTTGGGGAGTGCAGGATGTAGTGGTTCGGCGTGTAACCCCTGTGTAACTCCTGTGTAACTCCTGTGTAACCCCCGTGTAACTGCTGTTTTCCAGCCGTCAACGAAGGCACGCTGATGATGAGCGGAATGGGCTCTCGCCGCAGCTGGGCGCCCAGCCGGCACGGGGGTGCCCGTCACGCCAGCCCGACTTCGCCCGCCACGGCCTCGCCGTCTTCGTCCCAGAGAGTGAGCTCACTTCTCTGGGCGCCGTGGAGGAGTTCACCATGGAGTCAGTGGCATGGTCAGTGCCAGCTTTGCGCAAGTGGGCTGCACCCCTCTGATTGGGGAGTGGGATGGGGTCTGGAAGGTGTGTACTCCTGCCATCCAGTGGATACCGGGGGGGGGACCAGGGGTTCAGATACAACCAAAGAAAAATGTAGTTGTCAATCTGGCCATAATGTGGGGAGAGGTTAATATGTTCTGGTGCAGGGAACTGCTAGACTGGCCCTAAATTTCTAAAGGAATGAAAGAGCAAGCAGGAATATTCCTATTTTAGGAATGA
>JABFDZ020000118.1:30030260-30041248 GCA_019775955.2 Pollimyrus isidori
TGGGCGCCCCAAGGCCCTTAACCCCCAGCTCCCTGGGCGCCCCAAGGCCCTTAACCCCCAGCTCCCTGGGTGCCCCAGCAGGTGGCTGCCCTTTGTGGACAACTTGATCTACAAGTTGAGGAAGGTGTAAAAAGGATTTCCCCATGGGGACAATAAAGGATTGATTATTATTATTACCAGACGGCAAAGTAGCAAAGGAGCCCCTCTTTGTCGAGGTATTAGCTGTTTTCCAGCGACCAGGTATCTTCTGCACCAATACAATCCTCAGGACCTGATGACCCATGCAGTCATCCTGTCATTGATCTTTGGCAAATGACCCTGTGCGTATCACCTGCTGGAAAAGCTCAGCATAGGGGTCATCAGTGGTGGCGTGTTGCTCACCTTCTGGGTCAGATGCTCCAGGCCTCACCGTTGCCAGGGACACCAATGGAACTTGCAACGTGTTCTATGGCAGCAGGGACAACTCTCACGTCACCAGGAGCAAACGCAAGGAGAAGGGAGACAGCCAATGGGGCGTCAGCACCTTTTAAGGTGTTCATCCTCCAACATTCATCTACAAGCACCTCTGGCATACCTTTCTCCTTCCTTCCCTTCCTGGTCCTCTTCCTGGAACATGGTCCTCTTCTAGCCACACCCCCAGGTTGGGATAATTATTAGACACCTGTAGCCATGTCCTGCTTTCATCCTTTGAGGCCAGTGGTGAGGAAGCCACAGTTACCTTTGGCCTGTGTGGTGCTGATCGCCCCCTGGTGGTGTACAGGAGGTTTGCAGTCAGTCATCATCAATCACAAAGTAATGATTATACCTCTAAAATGGCAAATAGAAAAAGAAAGTCTAGAGTTTTTATATAAACCGCTGCCTTTGGCCCCCTAAAAATGTGAGTCATACCGAGGCAACTCGACTCATAATCCTAGATGATATTTAAACCAAATTACAGTCAGTCATGCTACGATGTGACTATTGCATTTCTGAAAAACCTTGCGTTCACTAAAATATACACATCTAATGGGGAAAGTAAGATTACAGGAATGCAACTCCTACAATTAGTGAATTAGAGGAAACAAAATTAAATAATAAAAAGTGGCCGATAATTTAATTATATGCATTCTAAATAGTAAATGGTATGGTGAACATCTCCTATGGGTCTTACAAGTCTCAAGAGAGTAAAACCAATTCACTGAAAAGAACTTGTTTAAAATCATAAATCACTCACTTGGACAGTTGTTTTTGAATGCATGTAGTGTAAATCACTTAGATCATGTCACGTTGTTGTTCGGGTAATGCTTCTCTCCCCAACTGAAAATCGCGCGCATACAAATGCAATTCCGCGTTGTACAATGACAGACCTCGTGGGAAAAAAAACTCTGACGTGGACGTAAATACAAAGAACTACTATGGACGATTGAAAACAGCCGTAAAACACTAGGAATCAACATGAGGTTAATGAGGGGGGCGTGGCACAGAAGGATCGGCACGATCGGGGTGTGACACCGTTCCTTTAACAGGGGTAAATCAGGTACCGATCGGACCTATTTAGCTTTGCCTTTTTCCCATAATAACGTACTGGAAGGGGAATGCGATGACTTTTATCCAACTTTGCAGTTAATACAGCACAAGGAAATTGGAGGTGAAAAATGGAGATTCAGTGCAGACATACGGCCTCATTATCCATCCGTCCATCTTCCGTTATTGTTTATCTAGTACAAGGTTGCTGTACGCCTGTAGCATATCCTAGGAAGGAAGGCATAGAGGACACCCTGCACAAGAAGCCAGTCCATCGCAGGGCATTTTGAGGTACCTGCAGTTACCAGCAAAGGGCACTTATGACTGGGGTAAGAAATCAGAGACAGGATTCAAACCCAGTATTGCCAGTAATACCCACTGAGATGCCCTGCCAACCGCCATTCATCTTCATAATTAATGTCAATGCCTGTTAGAAAGGATTATTAAAATTGTATTCCCTGCCCTCCTGGTGTCATGCACTGGTTTCTTAGCAATAACGGCCATCTTTGTATGTTTGAGTCACCACATCTCAGGACTGTCATGTGTTTTCGACCAAAATCAGGCAGCCTGAAGTGTCTAAATGCAGACCTGAGACATAAACGGTTAAGGCCAGATGGTACCGAAATATGCATGCCCGGATAACTGCACGCAGTAAGCAGGACAGGCACCTTGTTGCGGGGAGTTAATACTGTCATTATACAATGCTTGCAGTAATAAATGCGGCGACATCCACAATGGCACAGTTCATCAAAAAGCTAATAGCTGTCCTCCAGCACAACTTAAGCAGGGACGATTCATTTCCCTAATGATGTTTTTCTCTTTCCAGGGCGCATTTCTGTAGTCTGAGCCACACTGGCTGACAAATGTCACAGAAGGAAGTCGTAAATCCTTCTCCAGAAAGTTACCTGTACACAAATCATCGCCGGCACACAGCCATTATTAACTTTCCCAGATGAGTCTTGGCGACATCAGCTAGTTCCCACGCACGCGCTATAAATTAAAATGGGTCTATCTTTCCATGTGCAGCTTGAATTTTTGATGTCCAGCATCTTCACGTCTTCACTCGTCACTCAAGGCTAAGTAAGTCTGGGAGATCAGATGTGTTGAAGTCAATATTTGCCCACCCGATATCTGTCAGTGGCACCTCCAAGACAAGCCGGCAGACCAAAGTCCGTTTAGATCAACGTCAGCGGCCGTGAGTGGGAGGCTAACTGGCAGAATGCCCTAAGGACCGACCGCCGATCATTCTAATGATGAATCAGCAATGAAGTGCAAGCTAAAGGATCATCGCTGCTCATTCAACTGCAAAATGTCACATGGAAATCCTGGCAGGATTTTGGGAGGGCTAATTGTCTTCATTTACTATTAGTAAACCCAGTTGTTGTTATGGAGACAGTGTATTTACTCCTGTATTCCAAGAACTGCATATACTGTACTAAAAGACGACGTTCGGTACAAGCCCATGGAAGCCTTCATCTTCTAGGTGTTCTTCATCATAATCGTAGTTGTTTCATTTTTGTCGCCATCTTCCCTGGTGGCTCCAATGTCAAAGCGAGGTGTTCGCTGCATGTCGGAGATTTCGGTCCAGTGCCCGTTGTGCTTCATCTCTGCTCTTCTGTCAGCCAGCTCTCCATTACCCCATTGCCATCTCTGTGAGAAGCACAGCCCTGGCAAGATGTAGGAGATGTCACCAGATGGGTGTGGCGGAGCCCTGGAGAGATGTGGGAGATGTCACCAGAGGGGTGAGGTGGAGCCCTGGAGAGATGTGGGAGATGTCACCAGAGGGGTGTGGCGGAGCCCTGGAGAGACGTGGGAGATGTCACCAGAGGAGTGTGGCGGAGCCCTGGAGAGATGTGTGAGATGTCACCAGAGGGGTGTGGCGGAGCCCTGGAGAGATGTGGGAGATGTCACCAGAGGGGTGAGGTGGAGCCCTGGAGAGATGTGGGAGATGTCACCAGAGGGGTGTGGTGGAGCCTTGGAGAGATGTGGGAGATGTCACCAGAAGGGTGTGGCGGAGCCCTGGAGAGATGTGGGAGATGTCACCAGAGGGGTGTGGTGGAGCCCTGGAGAGATGTGGGAGATGTCACCAGAGGGGTGTGGTGGAGCCCTGGAGAGACGTGGGAGATGTCACCAGAGGGGTGTGGTGGCTGGGGCAGCACCTGGCGTCTCACCTCATGTGGTGAGGGAGACCCTGCAAGAAGCGGGAAAAGAATAGCAAAGACAGATTCTGCTTTACTGCAGGGACACTTAATGTTTAATGGATCAGTATAATTTGAAGATTGATTTTATGCAATTAATCATATCACAATCTCACAATTACTTGGCAACCCTAAGCAGGATAAGTGCCTAGAACATGGATCATAATCATTACCTTAATCAAGCTTCATTATCAATAATCTTTAAAAAAAAAAAAACACGTTGTATCTGTAAAACTTCTGCTGAAATGCATGCGGGGCTAGACTGGAACTAATTTTTTTCTTGCCCCCATACCCACCCGCCAAGGGTGAATGTACCCGGTCTGCCAGACGGCACATCCAGAACTGGGTGAATGGACAGAAATCAGATTTGCGATCATGTTTGATCGAGCACAAAATAAGAAAATTCTAAAATGAATATATTTAGTGTTAAACCACATAGGTCACATAAACATATAAATGGATGGGCGTTTTGGAGTGACTCAATTAGTCACCAAAGATTTAAAAAATTCAAGAATTAGGTAGCTGAGAATTCATTGGTCTGTCAGATGCCTACTAATGTAAAAATTCCTGGACTAGTCGTTGTTTTTCTGCGCTATTTCAGGTTACCTCTATTTCCCTTCACATATATTTGCTGTGAGAATCATGATTAACTGTGAATGTTTTGCTGTGACAGTTGGAGTAAAGGATGATGTCACCGAAGAACCTTATGTATAGTAATGAGGAGACAGAGGATGTTGACAAGATGAAATGCAAATATGTTAAAATAGAGGCCATAAGGAAAGGCAGAAACCAACGACGACAAGAATTAATTTTGCTAACAGATGCGAATAACGCCGCTTAGGCAAAGGACGCATTTCTGAGAAGCGATGGGCAGAACATAAATAAAAGCCGACTCTCTTCTCAGACCGTAAGAACGGACTGTATCATAAATGCATCTGAACCCCTTAGACCTTACGGTGAAGGACGGTCTTCAGAAAATCAAAACGCATCGAGCACCGATCTAAGCATGTGAACGACGGCTGAGGATTCTTCAGTCAGTAACGGAGGACACTTACCCTGTAAGAGGTATCGCTGGTGTGCACATAAAACGCAGCTATGTATTTGTGTAGCCTAACCCACTACACGCTTTCTCCACCCGGGGAATCCCCGTCCAGGTCACACCTCCTATGCAGGGATTCCCCACCATGTCAGGGATTCCCTAAAGGGAATCCCTGGAAGAATTCTCCACCCAATCAGGGAAGCTTGGTTTACCCCTTGCCTTAGGCAGTGGTGGAGGGAGTACTCAGTTTACTTGAGTAAAAGTACTTGGCCTTTATACTGAAGTAAAAGTAAGTAAATACTTGCTTATGAATATAAGATATTATACTAAAAGTACTTGAACTTATACTCCCAGATGCAAGTAGATAACATGCCATTAAGTATGTCTGTAGTATGTATATTTTGCTCATGCAAAATTTCAGGCATGGGAGTGCTGTATTCTCCAATCTAAACATCTAAAATATGAAATGCTAGTTTATCATAAGAACTTCAGAAATATGATATTCTGCATTGTGACTGTAAAATGTAACCCAACATTAAGCAGAAATGTAGAGTATAAATCTTTGCTGCGAGATGTAGCAGAGCCAATGTCAAAAGTGTCCATGGCTAAATCTACTTAATCAGTTAAATGTACAGTAATTAAATAATGGTACATAGTTACTTGGCCTCATGTTCACTGCTGCCTTCCACTGTCGAACAGGCGTCCTCCCTGATTTCACTTCCTGGGAGCTTTCACCGGCACATGATACTTCCCAGTCCCAGAGAGCTTGAGCGTTTGGTTCCTGTGTGACTTTTCCGCTCCCACTCTGTCCCTAGATTGAGAGATTGCCCGGTCTCTTAATTTGTCTGTTCGCCCCCTGCCTGACCTTCCCCTGTTTACCAACCTGCACTCTGCCCTGCTTTGCACTCCGTTTTGCCCACTGTGGTTCTGACTTGAATTGTCGACACTAATTTTACCCGGCCGATTAAAGTTCCTGATCTTTAGTTCCCATCCACTCCCGGGTCCTTTTTTCTGCACCTCATCAAAATTGGGTCAAGTTGATCTTCATCCAGAGAATTTTCAGGGGCCAGTGTCCACTTTAACATTTATATACTAATTTCCAGGGTGTGTGACTTAGGACTCTAATGCTTGTTATCAGAAAGTGAGAGGTTTCATCAACAGGCTCTCGAGCAAAGCCCTTAACCCCAGTCGCCTCAGGGACTGGCTGACCTCTGATCTTACTCTCTGGTCCTCACTCGTACACTACATTGGACAAAAAAGGTTCTGTTAAATATATATATATATATGAAAATAACGTTTCTGTGTGTGGTACATCTGTTATGATACCAAACAGTTAGCTAATAATGAGCTGAGTACTTGCAGAAACAAACATCTATTAGCAGGTTAATGCAAGGTTGGGAATAGCCAGCGCTGAGTGATTCATGTTCAGCGCCACAGAAACATTACTGGTGCAATTCGGAATCTAAGGTCGCGGAATATTAGATTTTTTTATGGAAGACAAATGGAGGGTGATTATTCTGTAAAAGAGTTCCACTCGGAACCTACCTCAAGATAAGAACCTGCAGTGGATTACAATGGTGCAGATCTTCTGATAGACACATGACCAAGCAGTTTATATGTAAATAAACATAAGGCACATCATTCTTGATCTATCATTAAAAATGTTCCCCTATTTCTGTTATCTTTATCTAACTCGATATTTCTCGGTGAACAATGGCTGTAGTATTCACTCGTGGGACTTGCACCTACAGAAAAACATTCTACGGGTAGGACGAAAAATGATTGATTCACAGAGAAAACCAATCGGATCATAGAGAGGGTGGGTCCAAGCAACTAGAGGAGGGGCGGACCGAGCCACCTGATTGGTTGTTCCCACCCCCATCTCTCTGAACCAGTAGTTTCTTGTTCTGCCCTCGGAACATTTTTGTGTAAGTAAAACTCCAATGAGCAATTGTAGATATATTTGTCATTGAACTATAACATTTCTGCTTCAACATTTGATATGCTGTCTTTGTTTTATTTTCTACTCTTCCGAGTACTCAAAGCGCTTTACAATTCTATGCCTCACGTTCACCCATCCATACACACATTCACACACCAGTGGCAGAGGCTTCCATGCAAGGCGCCAACCTGCACACCGGGAGCAATTTGGGGTTCAGTGTCTTGCTCAAGGATACTTTGATGGGGTCAGGAGTAAGCGAGGCTCGAACCGGCAACCCTCTGGTTGCTGAACGACAGCACTGCCTTCTGCACCGCCATCTTCCCCATTTACATTAGTTACATCATACACAGTGTCTGCACTTTTTTGTAGACGGGGTTGTAGGGAACATCCAGTACTTGCAAGGGAACGCAGCAGTTCCTCTAACTTCACAGCTGGCCTCTAGGTCGCCTTCCTCAGTAGTTTTCTCCTTGTCCTCTCATCAGTCTCGGAGGGGTGTCCCCATCTTGCTAGAGTCACTGCTGAGCCATATTTTCTCCACTTGCTGACGACTGTCTTCATTGTGCTCCACGGGTTGTTTAATGCGTTGGATATTTTTGCACCCCATGGGTTGTTTAATGCGTTGGATATTTTTGCACCCCTCTCCTGACTTATGCCATTCAATGATGAGATTCTCTTCACACTTTAAAAGCTCTTTGTGATCCATTGCTTCTTTGGCATGATGCAGGCTAGAGGACATCGGAATAATCACACAAGAACAGACAAACTTTATCTGAGGTCAACCAGAGTGACTTTAATTGATGTTAGGTAGCCTATATACTAACTACTGTGTAAGACGAGACTGAACGTGATTGGTTGATTCTGGCGTGCACAGTTATGCAGCCAGGTTCTTACACGGTTTTTATTTTCACTCCAAAGAGTTTCTGATTTATTTTTACCTTCTTTGTATAGATTGCAATTTTGCAATAAAGCCAGGATAAGTTCTGACATGATTTATTTTGGATTCATTTTTTTTTTTTTATCACACAAAAACCTGCCATCTTAGCAGACTTCTTACATCTGCAGTTATTTCCCCCTTGAAACATAGCAGCTATATATTCCAGCGCAGGAAGGCTGAAATGCTCCTTCTCTCATGATTTATGGACTGCAGGTCTTCTGCTTGATTTTCACGTGTCAGTCCCCACTTGTCTACCTGACATTAAATATCACAGTAAAGTGGTGAGTCATCCACCCCACCTCACAGTACCATCCAGGCAACAAATGCCCAAAAAAGTGTGCATTTTTATCTATATTTTATACAAATGACTAGCTACAATCAACAAAAATGATATCTACAAATCAAAGTGGTTTTTTTGCGAAATCCTTCGGAATATTGCCGAACAAATGACTTCACCTTGCTTGATGGTTGAACTCGCCTTCTGAATGGTTAAATGTGGTTGATCGCTCTCCTTTTCAGACACATTTAAACACACATGTGAGTCAAGCATGGACTCAGGGTGCATGATAAAGCCATGCAGCCAATGGTAATTTCAGACACATGATCCCATTAGGGCAATATCTCAGTAAGTTTTCGACACATCTTTTTCAGCACTTGAATGATTAAATTTTGAGACAAATTATACCAAAACTGAAACAGCACAGCATAGTAATAGTTGAGGATGAATTGATAACAGGCTTAATAGGATAACTCTGTATGTTAGTATTACTTTGTTTAGTCAATGTCATTTTTGATGAATCCTATTCCAACTTCACATTATATATATGCAGTATATGCCTGGAAATCCTCCTCATAACAGACATCAAATCAGCCCAAAATTGGAATTACAGCACAGGGGGCAGCAGAAGGAGAAGATGGAGGCTGCAGCCTCCACCTTGAGGACCCAACCATCCGCCACCTAAATGTTTTCTGGGGATCCTTTTGCAAATGGCCGCCATCTTGAGGACCCAACCATCCGCCACCTAAATGTTTTCTGGGGATCCTTTTGCAAACCTGCCAGCCACATTGTACAGGTCAGTGATTCTTGAATCTCTAAATATTCTGTAAGTATAGTATACACGTTTTCATCACCAGCCTCTCTGCTCAGCAAAGTTTATTGGTAGTAGTCAGCAAAATGTATCATAGGGAGCTCAGCAAAAATTATTGTGGGGGAATTAAGTTGTGTCACTTTTTTGGACATTGTGCAAGCTAAGCTTGTAATAATAATACTTTCATTATACAGTACCGTACGAAAGTCTTAGGCAGTCAAAAGAAATGTTTCAACCTATTTATCTGGGTAATAAGTGCATGTGTGCTCAGAACAAAAAGACAGAATTTAACATATACAAATTAAGAGTAACACAACAAAACTAGTCCAAATTTCTTCTGTTCTCCAAAAAGTTCCTGATATCTAGTTGGACGGCTAGATGAACACGCCTTCACTTCCCATGCTCTCCTCATGGGCGCCCCAGCCGGTACAGGTGTTTGTTAACCCTCACCTCCAGCTCAATTCATTCATTAACTTGCTTCGTTTAAAAAGTCGATCGGCTACCGATTAGCTATATGAGGTAAGCTAGTGGCAGAGTCAAGAATACATGGGAGTGCTGTGTGGCTGCTGGAAATAATGGGGTGACTATAGCAGAGGCTTTGATTATGATTAGGTTACTGTTCCCTTTTGCCTTACATGTTGTGTTACGTTGGATTAAGGCCCCTTTACTTTTCCCCGATGCCTGCCTTGGCCTCCTTCCTGCAGCATGACGGCAGGCCCTGCATAAACATCTCATGCTCAATTCTGATTGGACACAAGGTACGACTGTCACAGGAGGGTTGCAATTACCCCCTCTTACAATCTCGGTACATTTGTCATTCATACTAATGGACTACTCTGTATACATTAGCAAGCTACTGCCAGAAGCAAGCAAAAGATATAAAGAAGAAACTGATATCACTGGATGAGATCCACCGACATTGAAAGCAAAAGACTTTGCTTGCTGTAAGTCATGAGGATATTATGAAGGGGAAAGGGCATCGCTGCACTGGAAGCAGAGGGACAACAAGGGTTTATTGAGTATAACTGAGAAGACAAACTGGAGAAACACACCATACCAAAAGAACCATGAAGGGTGAGAAACCAAACAGGGAAAAATAAGAAATTTGTTATAACATATCTGGTTTGATCTGATGCAACGTAATGTGAAATTTCATAGCCTGTCGTGCCACATAATATACGAGCAGTAAGCCGATAACATAAAATGGTTGGGTTTTTAAAGTATGTAGTGGACACACCCTAAAGATGGTGGTGCAGAAGGCAGTGCTATCGGTCAGCAACCAGAGGGTTGCCAGTTCGAGCCCCGCTTCCTCCTGACCCCATCAAAGTGTCCTTGAGCAAGACGCTGAACCCCAAATTGCTCCCGGTGTGCAGGTTGGCGCCTTGCATGGAAGCCTCTGCCACCGGTGTGTGGATGTTTGTATGGATGGGTGAACGCGGGGCATAAAATTGTAAAGCGCTTAGAGTACTTGGAAAGGCGCTATATAAATGCAGCCCGTTTACCATTTTAAACAAATCCTTTCAGGTAAACCCGTAGCTATATATGGCAAGATTGGCAGGTAAAATTGGTGAAGATGGGGCAGAGCAGCTTGTCAGTATCACAGACCTCAGGAGAGGGAAGCCAGGAGGAGTGGATGCCCAGACAGTCCCCACCCTTTCCATTTAGAGTTAATGTCACTGTATTTGCTGTTATATTCTGTTACCTCACGTGAACATTTTTTGTCAGCGTCTTGGCGGGCTTCATTTTAAAAGCAACTGACTAATATGAGACATTTCATCATTTCGGCCTTGAGACGTAAAATGAGATCACTGGTCTCTCCGTAGCCTGCTACTTCCTGCTGAACGGCGCCCTCAGCTCCTGGCCAGCACTCCACCGAGCAGCTGATGTCATCAACACCTAGCTGGCCTTAAATATGCCTGAAGTAAATACGCAGCAAAATAAATGTTGTAGAATACACAATTGTATTCTTTTATTATTATTATTATTATTATTATTATTATTATTATTATACAAGTCATTGGCTCTAATATTAGCCAGCTATCCACATTAGCCAGCTGACATATTTAACATTTGTCAGCAGGTTAATCTGCCTGATAACAAATGGTGGTGACCTCAAACTGTGTAGAGATTAGCTACAACTTAGTTAAATAACACAGTAGTTACACCATTACATAAAAAGTTACAGCCCTGGGGCCTGTTTCACAAACCAGGATTTCTTGCTTAGCCAGATAACTTGCCAGATTTAAGGTAGTCTGGGCTGAATAGACCTTATTTTCATCAACTT
>JABFDZ020000118.1:30078354-30098129 GCA_019775955.2 Pollimyrus isidori
CCCCCCCCCCACAAACCTCCTTACTTCTACTCCCCCCCCCCCCACCCCCCCTGCCTGTAGGTCTGCTCTCCACCCCTCACAGCCTGCCAAGGCGCACTTTCTTGACCTCTGTGTACATTTGGTACGTCTGAGTACCGCAGCCGTGTGAAAAGTGCTCTGGGTGATCTCAGCACATAAAGCACGAGGGGGAATGGAGCGGCAAGCCTGACAGAAGCGCGGCTAATTGTGTGTACACAGAACAACCGATACGAACCGCAATTAATAGCAGATAAGGGGTGACTGTCAGGCTCTGTGATCTCACACTGGTATTTTTGTCTCTTTCGTCTGATACTTGCCTGACTGAGCAGTAAAGTCAGCATTTATTATTAAAAATCACCATTTAACCAATGACTGGAAATCTGACTGCATATCACCTTATAAACGAATCTTTCACCCAAGACATTATAAGTGTGCTGATGCTTTAGGATTTATTCTGCAGATGTAATTATACATGTAAAAAGATACACCTGCGTGATATGAATTCAAATCAAATGTGAATCCAAATCATATCAAATGTGAACCCAAATCAAATCATATCGAATGTGAATGGGGAGAGAAGGATACCTGTTTGTAAGAATCGTTGCCAGAGGGAGACACAGCTTCCACTGCTCCTGTTTCCGTCGATCCTGATCGAATTAGGTGAATATATGTCTTTAATATCTCATATTTACTTCTCACGTCTAAACAGGGCGACGCAGGAAGATGTGTTAGAATGATCGACTGCAAGTGCCCTAGCGTTCTGCAAAGCTGACGTGGAAAACCCAACAGCGCGATATCGAATCATACAAAGATCTCGACATTCCGCACGCTCCTACTTTTACAAACCAGAAAGAAGGAGGCGATCTAATTATATGTGGAGAGAAGAGACAACAACTTACAGATGATACCTTAGATATCAACCTAGAATATAAGAGCTGTAGCATTTATCTCTGTGGGGGAATTGCACGAGTCTCCTTCCTTGACTGAGAAAAATGCTTGTAAAATAATATCTTACTGATCTCTCAGGGTTGAAATTTCCCTAGAGAGGCATATGATTTAGGTGCTTAATAGACATCAGATATGATCCAGACTTACTAGGATGATTTGGGACACCTACGTCCTCAATACATATGTTAAAATTCTGTCATATCACATTGTCACCGGCTTAAGGGACTCGAGTTTCATCTAGAAATGCAATCAAAATAGAAACCTGCTATTGCAAAAAAAAAAAACGACAACTCAGGGCAATTACACACCTTTGCAGAGTGTAATACACAAGTTTCAAGGGGTAATGAGGGTTAGGGGCACTGAGGAGCCTCATTACAGGAACACATCCTTGCATCAACCTAGCTCAGTCTTTCCAGAAAAACACCCTCTCAACAAAAACGGGGCCAGGGGTTTTACGCTGTAAATCAGCAAGGAAATTTGCCTGAGTGATTGTCGGCAGAGTGGATCTTTATCTTTTTCAAACAAAATGAGAGACAGACTCGACGTGCTGAGGTATGGGAATCAGCCAACAAGATGGCGGCCAGATCATCCGCAACACACGCTTACGCTGTATGTAATGAACACGGTAAATCAGGGATAGCTTTTAATATAAAATTCCATTATAAGGCTGCCTGGGTCCAGAGATTTGGCCCACTGTTTTATGTGGTCGTAACAATCTACAATTTATCTTGGGGGAAGGGTCACCTTCCTAGGAACTCTTACTCTATTACTAATGTATATCAACTGAAATGAATATGTTACGAATCATTTCGGTGCTTAGCAGATACTTTTTTCCAAGAGCAACAGGACTCATTTAAACATCTTAATATCTCTGGAACTACGTGGATTAATTACTTTCCTCAGTGGTACAACAGCAGAACGTTTCCTGGAAATGAAATAATGTACTTCAAATTGATCTTGAAGCACCCAGGGAGAGTGATGTCTAAATGGCACTTTGAGCGGCCATTTTCAAATCTCATCTAAAAACACACTATCATTCCTCAGCTTTCATTTCACCGAGAGCTGTTTGATTACCAGTCGTCACCTTTTAAGGCTCTTACTGTTGAGGTCATTCAGTTGTGTCTTTTATTGTCATTTAAATTCCGATTGTCACTTTTTTGTCATTTTTTATTGGTATATTATCAGAACAGCACTTTGCGTTCAACTGTTGTAGCTCCAAAAGTGCTCTATAAAAAAAACGACTCGACTCGACATATCAGAACTAAGCTAAGCTTTTTCTGTGACGGATGAGGGACGATTCCCTCCCAGATAATCTGCTGAAAACAAGAGGTAATCGGCTAATCAAAAGCCCTTTTGTTACCGACATGCTATCGGTATTTAATTTTGCATAAAACTTTTACCCATGTACACAGCAGAATATCTCAGCGGAGCCACTCAAGGGTACACCAGCCAGTTCTCCTGGAGTGCAGGCTACTGACCTTCATGCTGCTACCACGCTGAATAACAATTTCTCCTTGCTGCCCTAAATTTACAATCGTTATTAAATTATACGCTGTATAATTTCGGCTTACAAATGATTCTTTCGTCCTCCATGGTACCATATAAGCTGTTTTTATTTATTTTTTAAAATCACAATTTATTGACATTCCCACAACAATCCATCTGCTATGTTATACGGGTATGTATTTTACATTTGTTACCGTTTTGGGACTTTCCGTTCTAGAAAAACGGTTTAAATCCATTTTGGCTCGCAAACAGCTCAGTCGGATCAAAGTGTGGCTTCCCCCACAGCAGCGGTAGCCGGGAGCGGCCCTGGGTCATGACGGTGGATGTACACATCGCTTCAAAGTGCTGTTGGCCCACCAGCATCCCTGTCGCCCACCATAACTCTGCTCTCTGGCTGCCTATGCAAGCATAACACGCGACGAGAAACAAACAAACGTTATCCACGTAGATTTTAAATGCGATTTTATGAATTATGCAAGCGGTACAAAAGGACTCGAACACCAAGGGCTGCATATTCATTCGTTCTGGAGATATAAACATTTTTCTCTGTACTTGCACACGCGACGGAAATTTCTCACTTTCCACCATAAATGTCCAAACACCGTTCAATGCTTTCTGGTTTCGAGGCTGCATTCTCTCCCTTCTGCCTCATAGATGCTGCCCCCACGCATTGCATAGCCGGGGGGGTCGAGCCGAACCTTGAGCAGTTTGGTCGGAGCAGGAGAGCGCCCCCCCCCCGCCCCTGAGCAAAGTGACACCCAATAATGGATTAAATCCTTATTTTAACTTGAGCTAATTGAAGTTGATTACCTGGCAGGTCCTGGGCCTGCCACTGCGTTTCCAGAGTCAAAATCCTAACAGAACTGCTATTTTCCTAAGGAATCAAATGGATGACTGACAGCTGTGTGTATGCACCATGTCTGTTTGCTGTTGAAAAATTCAGATATAACCTTTATGCCTTTTTCCTTAAATCCTGCTCAACTTACCATTAGACACGGGCAATATGCTGACATCAGTCCATCACTCCTGAGACCCCACCCATTCATTTATGTCCATCGTAGTAAACATTTAATTTTTATTCCATTCACTAATGTTAGGAAACATATTTATTCCTGCGGTGCACTAAAGAGGACATGCTGTGAAATTTAAAAATAAAAATACATTTGAAAAAAATCTAAATTGTAAGATGTTTTATTTCCTGCAAAGACAAATAACCTACAATTGAAGGACTCTCCTTTTCCTTGGGTCTCAGGAGGATAAACCACTGACCCCAGAGAGTCTCTCCCTCTTAAGGCTGGACCTGCCTGTTCTCCTGTACAGATGATTGGAAAGTATCAAATCACAGTGTTTAGTCAGTAACCGATATCATTGCCTTGTTTTTTTAAAAAAATGTGTATATAATTAAGACCTTTTAAACCAGTTAGCATTAAGTATGTGTCAGTGATCGTTTCTGCATTATTAATGATGCCCCACATTATACCCATGGGCAGAGCACCCCCTCTGTCCCCCGTCCCCCCCACAACCAATGAAAGTCATACCAACTTATCTACTCAGATACATATAAATCTTTAATATTTGTCGTGTGAAAACAGACAAATAGATTGAGTAAAACAGGAAAGCTGGCTCATGAACACGCTCATTAAAGTTACCTAATCCTGGCATCTAATTTTACCTCTTTTGGTCGTGTATGTGTGTAGAACAACCATATACATGTACGTCTGTCTTATCATTTAATGTGCCCCGCAACTCATCATTTCCGGAAATTCCCAATGAAACGTTCTCTTTTTCATCAACTGGATGGGAACGTCCTCTGTCAGGATGTCCATCCTTCTTCTCCTTTTCCCAGTGCCGCTTTCATTCTGGTTTACTCATGTGGAAACGCCTCATCGCTCAATTTCCGTCGGGCCACACCCAATCGGCGGCCTTCGGGAAAACAACATCGCTTTCCGTTTTTACTTGTTAATTTGCTGTTAATGTGGGACTGGGGACGTCCTGTCCATCTTCTACCTGTCAAACTACCCATGTTTGCTTCATTCATTTGCTAAGCGTCTTCATTAACTTTCACGCGTCTGTATATTTATTGAAAAATGGCCTCAGTATCTTCATTTGCAACAGCGAAAAACCATAGAGATGTATCACGATGTCAAATGGCTGTGTCTCTGAGGCAGGGCCCTTTGAAGGAATTTGGGGGCCCCGAGCAAAATGGGCGCTCACACAGTTTGTCGCTGCATTTTATTCTTAACCAGTCGTTGTCTTGGGGCCCCCAGGCCAGCTCGGGGGCCCGAGCAATTGCTTGGTTTGCCTGCCTTGTCACGACGGGCCTGCTCCGGAGAGAGCTCCTGGGAACTCACTGGGATTTAAAGGGGAGTGAGGAGGATCACATCTTACGTGATGCCGTTGTCCGTGATTCCTCCGTCTATAAACACTGAGACGGCGTGACAGTAATAGTCTTTCTGTTGAACTCTTCTTTACGGGGTCGTCCGCTTGCGGATGTTTTTCTTTCCCCGACCTACTTTAAATTAATTATCTCGTTATCGCAGATATAGGGTTTGCACGTCCCAACTCGACACTGCTGCCAAGCCAGTCACAGAACCGTGAGAGCCAATCAGCTTAGGGCTACACGCCACCTATATCCGTTCCATTGAAATAAAGTGTCTTAAAAGTTATACAAACAAACCACTTTGCACTTTCCTCAATCTTTATTTTGTTTTGCAATTCACACAGAGAATGAGTCGATATTGGGTCACTTTATGCATTGGCCTGGCTAAATTAGTTTCCCATCTGCAATAGCCAACAATTTAATGGAATTCACTCAAACCTCGTGATCGATAAGCCCAAGAAATCCATCTCCCCAAATAAGAAACCCGAGTCTTCCGATTCCTGTTGAGCGCCGGCAAAATTCTAGGTATTCAATACCACGTGACGCGTTGTATGCAAGACATGTGTTTTACTGTATAAATAATAAACGTATCGGTGAGAAACATGTGTTGCAGAGAATAACAAGGACGCAAAATTTCTCTGCTTTTTAAAGCCATTCGTGAAAACCGTTGCATATCTAATCAAGATGCAGAGAAAGAGCCGGAAATATCATGCTGAGGAGCATAGTCTCCACACTTTGACAGGTGTCATCTGGCGTAAGGGGCACCCAGCCCAGTCTGCCTGGTGTCACCACAGCCCACAGCCGGGTCTGCAGAATCCACAACTGTATATTATATCAGCAGCCTGTGGTCCCTCTGTGTGTTGCACTTTCATTTCACGCTCAGACTGACCACCAGGGGACCCCCCCAAGACCTCTGACACAATTCGCACAGCGGCCAGGACTACGCCTGAGAGAGGGGCAACTTTTGGCCCAGAAATGGATGGATCCAGCGATTCTGCTTGCAGGCACGTAAGCATTGGGAGGAAAGGGAAAAGCTGCGCATGTCAGTTCAGGGGCAGCTATTCCCCGTTTGAGATCTTAGCTGTGCAACCCTGTCCCCAGTGCTAACGACCCCGGCCGTCGAGTTCCCACCCGGAACCGTCTCGTATCGCGGATGATAACAAAACTGTAAGCTGCGTTTCTTTAATTGTCTTTATTCGTGCGCAGTGGAATATAAATCACACCAACAGTACAATCTGAAAGAGCCGGCAGTATTGCAAGTTTTTTTAAAAAAACAAAAAAAAAATTCAAACAGAACGAAACAGCAGTAACACAATTTCCCCGACGCTGACAGCACTGCTCACACCTCCCATACACAATATAAGGTCTTTTATATCTTTTTTTCCATATAAACAAAATACTGTTTTCCAGCTTAATTACCATCAATTCATTAGCCAGAGAACAACGGTGATCACAAGCAAACAAGCTGATGAAAATAACAAAATAAGGGGATGAAGAGGGGACATGTATTAAGACACATGCTCATTATAAACATTTTCCGGAGTGGGGGGGGGGGTGATTCTTGGACACGCTGAGTGTCACACCAGCTTTAACTGACTGCATGTTATGCGATCCCCCCGTAAAACGTCCACACTGCACTGCAAACGAGTGTAACCATCACAGTTCACCGGAACCCTCACTGCCAACCGAGGAGTGAGACGTTCGGGAGTCACGCCTGCGTCCCCGTCGCTGCTCGAACGGACGCGCGCAAACGGGCCTTTTTAACTCCCGATGCGGGCAGCGCTGCATAACAATCACACGCAGGCGCTCGCAACGCCAGGAAGCTTTTCCCCACACAAACGATCGCACACAGAATCCAGCTTCGGATTTTTGTTTAGATTATATTTTAGCGAATCAGCGTACTTGTTTGCTCGTAGCGGGGGGAGAACGGTTAGGTCCACAATTAACACTTTCATCAGCTACAATGGAAGGAGCAGCCCTTGGTTTAATGCCTTATAGAGTCAAAGTAAAAGACACCGGGAAATGTATTGGCCAGCTTGTGATATTAATAATACAACATTCTGCTATTTAAAAGGCATGTTGGGGAAGGGGGGGGATACAAGGACAAAAAATACATACATTAAAAAACCTTTAAAAACACATCCTCCCCAAAAGTGCATCACTTCCTGCTTTACCAAACATGTCTGAAGTACATTTTTATCTTTCCAAACTTTCTTGTGCCGGGGGTAAGATGCGTTGGCAATTTAAATCTGTTAAAATTATTATTTTTCAGTTAGAAGCCCCTTTTAAAATGTTGTGTATTTTAAACTGAATACATTAAAAACCTGCTTTAATACCATAACTTTGATATGGTTCATCTTCCTTCAAATTTACAATAGTCCTGTGAATTCTTTATGCTCAGCTAAATATATAATAGAAACATATTTACAGATACATAAATGTTTGTTTAGGTTCCACAGCAAAATACATAAATTCTGTCAAGCAATTTCTCCAAATGTTTTCAAAAATGTTTTTTTTCTTCTTCTTCTCTCAAATCGCCTTCTTTAGAAGGTCAGCGAGTCTTTTTTTTACAGGAGACCAACGTCCGACAAACATCCCCACGCATTCAAGAAATCGCACACCCCCTCGGCACTGCGGAAACCCCCCGGCACGAGCTTCTAGAAGAGCGTCTCCTTCCTGCTCCGGTCCAGGATCTTCTTGAAGGCCTTGCGGAAGTCCTTGTTGAAGATGGTGTAGATCAGGGGGTTGAGGGAGCTGTTGCAGTAGCCGATCCAGAAGAAGAACTTGAAGAGGGGCAGCGGGAGGCTGCAGGACTCCGGGCAGACGGCCTGCAGGCTGTAGGAGAAGAAGAAGGGGAACCAGCAGAGCATGAAGACCCCGATGACCACGGCCAGCACGAAGGTCAGCCGCTTCTCCCGGTTCACCAGGGCTTTGCGCCGGGCGGCGTTGGGCGTGCCCTCCAGCCTGGCCCTCCTCTCGGCCAGCACCGTGCCCTCCGGCGTGGCGACGGTGTCCCTGCAGCGCCGCGTGGAGCCCGGGGTGAGGAGCCCGCCGCCCGGAGACCCCGCCAAGCTGGAGCACCCGACAGCCCCCCTCTCCACGTCCGAGCCGGAGCTAGAGCTCTGCCGGTTGCTGTCGTTGGCGCTCGGCCTCGCGGAACCCTTCCCCTCCTGGCGTCTGAGGACGGGCTCTGGCGGCCTGACCGAGGCGGAGGTAGGCGGCGAGGGTCTGGGGACGACCACCGGAGAGGGCGTCACCGGACTGGGAGTGGGCGTCGCCGGACTGGGAGTGGGCGTCGGCGAGGGGAGCGGGCATTTGCCGTGGGGGCTGGCAGGCTGCCCGGCCTTTGCCGCCTCGCCCGGCGACGGGACGGCGAGGTCGGGGGGCCTCCGCGGGCACCTCTCTCCGGCGACATCCAGACCGCCCGCCTCGCCGTTGCCATTCAGCTGCCCCTCGGTCTTGACCCCCGAGGCGGGAGCGGCAGCCTCCTTCCTGGCCTCCCCGGGCGGGCAGCGCGTGTGCCGCTTGGCGATCTGGTAGATGCGCACGTAGACCAGGATCATGATGAGGCAGGGAGCGAAGAAGGAGCCCACGGTGGAGTAGAGGATGTACCAGCGCTCGTTGTTGAGCTGACACTGCGGCCCCTGCTGACTCTCCCGCCTCTTATTCATGGAGAGTAAGGGGGGGAAGGAGATGATGGCCGATATGAGCCAAACCACCAGGATGGCCGCCTTGATGCGGGCGGGGGTCCGCTGGGCGTTGTACTTGATGGCCCGCGACACCGACAGGTAGCGGTCCAGGCTGATGGCGCACAGGTGCACGATGGAGGAGGTGCAGAAGAAGACGTCCAGGGCCAGGTAGATCTCGCACCACGTGGCGTGGAAGTACCAGTAGCCCATCAGCTCGTTGGCCAAGGAGAAGGGGATGATCAGCGTGGCCACTAGGATGTCGGCCGCCGCCAGCGACACCAGGAACAGGTTCTGCGGGCCGCGGAGGGAGCGGCTGGTCAGCACGGCGATGATGACCAGAATGTTGCCGAAGATAGTGAAGAGCATCATGGTGGTGATGGCGGTAGCGAATGCTGCGGTGGCCTCCAGCGAGTACGGGTGCTTCGAGACGCTGTTGTTGCACGCCAGACCGGAGCCGCCCGGCCCGCTGCCGGCGCTGAGGTTACTACTCCCGGCCAGACCCAGCCAAACTGATTTGCATGCACCATCCACAGACAAATCCATCATGAAGCGGGCCGGTGGAGGTCACAGCAAAAAGAAAATCTTTCCCGTCTAACAGAAATAATTTTAAATCAAAGGAGCCAGAAACAGCAGCATTAAAAGCGTTTCTTGGTCCGCCTGTTGGAGGAACGCTGTGTCCTCAAGCCCTTTCTCACCAGCAGATGATCGACATATGACTTTCGTCCTCAAGGTTTCTTATTGATCGTAATTAATAGTGCTTAATTTCATAATCAAATCAAAACCAAGATGTATAATATTTAACGGATCCAAGGCACTTTGTTTACATGTTTTGTCATATTGCACGGTCAAACCATTCAAAAAGGCAATTCGTATTTTCAATTCTATATGAAAGGAACAAAGACTTATCGTTGTGCCGTATTATCAATTAAAATACGTACTTAGGGCAGAGAAATACAGTTTTGCGTGTTTTAAAAGTCTAAAATGTCTGGAGAAGAAAAGCTGATTATTACGTTTTCTTATTTATCAAAAGCGTACTAATAATTACAGCGATGACTTTAGCTAAAGAACAATTGTAAAGTGTAAAATTAGGGTTAAAAAATTCACCCACCAGTTAATGTTCCTAAACGGTTAAGTTAATTGACCATCAATTATGACAATCAAAAGATAAATATTTCTTATTAGTATTCTGGAAAAAGTTTTTAGTCCTACCTTTAAGGTATGATGTTGTAGACCACGTCTAATTAAAATAAAAGATTTCGCCCACAGAAGTTTCCCATCGCGATATTTTTAAAATGTTCTCGGCGCAATGACATCGCCGTAGACTATCAAACTTAGTTATAGTCAAAAATAAGACGAAATGTCATTTCCCTTATCAGGAAGCACTCATATGGTCGGTCTAATTCCCCAGGACAGTCGCCGTTTCACGCTTATCGGCCGCCGTGCCGTGCAGAGCTGCCCCCCCGCCGCCATGCTCTCTCCTGTCCGCCCGTAGCGCCTGCCCGCCTCGGCTCCCTCCCCGCACTGAGAGCGTTACGCTTCAGCCCCAGCATTAATACCGCCGCCTTTCCCCCTCTTGGCACGGATATGTCAGACCTGGCGTCACGGGTAGCGGTCCTTAGGTAATGGACTGACGGAAAGACCCCGTTCCGTTCAGCCTGAGCAAAATCTCTCTTTCAGCAAAGCCACCGTTATGATATTTTCTCAAATCTACTCCGTTCCTTTGCAGTTTCTCCGCAAACTGACTAATCTTTTGACAAAGTGCGGTAGAGTGTGTAATTATATCTGTGCAAATAAATATATTTGAAAGAATTATACGTGGGTAAACATTTTTTGCAGCAAATATATTTGTCTATACCCATCATCTACATAACTACTACAGGACTGTAAGGATTAGAGCACTGTAATAGGGGAACCCTTCTATGGGGCACCAGCTACTTGCAGATCCCATGTGGCAGGCTGGTTTTCTCCTCACACCAGGGTCGTCCTGCCAGACACCAGCCCTTGTGAGCAGATCCCCCTACCCAGCAGACCTCCTTCCGGACACTTCGGACATCACAGCCCCCCTCCCGCTTTTCAGGCTGACCTGGGCCGGGTGCAGCACGCACCTCGATTACACAGACGTTACTCTCCCTACCATCTGTGTCCACACACTCCACCGGGCCCGTTCAAAGTCTCCCGCAGGTTGGCAGACGGCCTGGGTAAGACATCCTGGCGAGCAGCCGCTCCTACCACCCCCCACGCCAGCGGGGGTTTGGCCCCGATTAGCCCCCTGCCCCACCTCAGCTCTCGCCCAGCGCACAGGTCGACCCACCGCCTGAGAAGAAGCGAGACGTTTCAGCAGGGGACCCCCCCTCTCCTCCCCCCTCCGATACCCAAATGTCAGCTGGACGCAGAGAGCATGGAACTCAAATTATGGTGAGTTCTATTTACATACTGACCACTTTCAGTCAGCCTGTCAGCACTGCAACAAACATTCTCTCTCTCACCACAGCCTGCGATCAAACAGGGATAATTTTTAATAAAACTGCAAAGGCTGACGAAAATAACACATCCATTTACTTAAAATAGTGGAATTACAGATTTGACTCCTACTAAGACCAGAGTTTAATTTATGCTTTTATTAAGTCATGCCATTCCTGCAGATTAGAGCCTAACGCACTTACAGTAACAGCTTCGCTGCTTATCCAGCACAAGGGTACAGTGATGGCAGAGCCTATGCCAGCCGCCACAGGGCATGGGGCTGGGGGCATCCTGAACAAGACGCCAGTTCACCACAGATTACACACGGAAATGTAGGGACCGATTCACCTAACAGCATGTTTTTCGGACTGGAGAAAGAGGCGGAGGGAGAGCATTTAAGGTGGAGAAGTGGAGTGAAAATGCTGCCCGCTGGCCCGTGAAAAACAAGGGGGCATTAAGCGATGCCATCTCCGCTGAACTGCGAACGTGGCAAAAGGCACATAAAAATGCAGCCGGCCTGATACTTTAATGACTGCAAGCACTTTCTGGTCATGAAAGCAACCTGTAGATCATAGCAGAAGCAGAGAAACAAAGGGATCGGCAGACGGACAAAATCGAACGTCCGGGAGGCCGTGGCTGCTGAGGTCAGTCCATGTTCCTCCTGGTCAGAGTTTGAAGGCCGTACGGCCAGAGCTTCCTCCTTCCTACACACTCCTCCTTTGGTTTCTTTATATAAGAAAGTAATAATTGTACGTCGTCATATACAATCTCCAACTTCAGTTATTTGAATTGAATTCATTTGTTTATTTGAATCAGAAGTACAATAAAACAAGATTTCATTACCATCCATCCATATTCTGTACCTTCTCTTCCAGGCAGGACACACACACGCACACACGTTTAACGGCAATACAAAACCAAGCACTAGGTCATCTCACCCACACATTTGCCTAGAGACTATACAAAATTCTTCTCCAGAGCCTCCTGTTAAATAAAAAAACAAATACAAATTGTATTCTTTGGACAATACTATGTTAGACATGTTAATAACTGATTATGATCACTGAACTATGGATGTTATGAGAAATGTGAAAATGGTAGTATTATTTTGATTTGTCACAGTGTTAGTTGCACCATTGGGCCAGAAAAAAGCTGAGAATTTACTAATAAACTACAAATTCTTCTACTGAGGTGGGTATTTTTAAAAGAAGAATTAATTTGAATACCCAGGCAAATCTCAAATGCCAGTTAAATTACGCACAACATCCGAAACCAGCTGTTCTAGAATTTAAGTAGCTAGACTTAGAAATAATTGAAAGCATACTCTAGGTTTGAATGGTTAATGTTACTCTCTGGATCATCTTCCTAAATATAATACTTCAGAAAATGACCTGTGCAATTAAAACCCCATAAACATTCAAAATGACCCACTAATTCTGGCACAGATTATTTAACAGAAGACTTGGGAGCTCGTTTTAATCAATCAATGACTGGGGAAGACATCCGAAATGACTGGAGTGAAAAGGATGGGCGTCAGCGCTGAAGCCCATGGATCATTTTACCAGATGGCAGATACAGAAGAAGCATCGTCACACCAGTCTGGAATGCCGACCGTATCCATCACTTAATTCTTTACCTACTGGAATGGTGGATTGCTGTTCTCAGCTTAATCCTAAATTTTGGAGAGTGAAGCATTACAATGGTTTCACCTACCACCATGCTGACACTGCCCCCCCCCACACACACACACACGAACGAGCAATAATATTATCAAAGTATTCGGGCAGATTTTTTTTGTCCGTGGCGACATTACACTTGTACGTACGGCTCACGGCAAGTTGCTTAGTGGTTAAGCAGCGCCATCTTGTGGCAATATGAAAACTGAGCAGGAACACAAATATTCGCGAGACGGCACAAGCAGGGCAAAACTACCAACGAGTCGCCATCGTCATCTCCCCATAAACCCCAAACCCACACACAACAGGACAACATATTTTCTTAGAAGCCTTTAATGTATTTGATACGTGTTATAAGTTTCAAAAAACTTTTGCAACAGGACAACAGGGTCACTAGAAGTTAATTTGTGGCTGGAGACCCTTAATACCTTACGTCTTTCTATATATATTTTGTTGGTTAGCCAGAAACGGAACAGTTTCAAGGTGACCTCCGCCATCATAAATACATGCTAGAAGTTTACAAGCACTGACATTTTGGCCGGTAGTACTGCACGAGCCAGTTAGGTGCTCTCAAAATCCAAGTAGACAGTCCCTATTTAGCCTGGGAGACAGTGATATTTTCATACTTGTTCGAAGAACCAGTAACTTGCTTTTACCAACCCCATTTCAAAATGTCCTCTTGGCACAGAACAGATCCAGCATTAATGAAGAACATGTCACTAAGTTGCCCATTACCCCCCAACCCCCCCACAGGCAACCCAATTTTAACAAATATATTTTTTGACAAAGGTTTGCAATATGCGGTTCAGAATCAGCTGAAATGCACTGCAACTTCCAAGACCGACAAAACTCCTTAAGCAACCACTAGGGGCCGCTGTAACACCTCGGACGCCGAGAAGGGTGACGTGACTCGAGGCTCATCGCACCCGTACAGCTTTCGAAGTCGCTGAACGTCCAGGTCGCTCAGACCCTTCCTCTGTCCAATGACCGCTCCCTTTTTCTTGACAACAATCGTCGACTGCCCATTAGCAGAGAATTCATAGCTGGAACATTGAACACAACCTTTAGACGCTACGCCTCACACCAATAACACGGCATAATAGGAGAAGCACTCACCACCCGTAATGCATGATGGAGTTGAGATCATAGGGCAAACCTTGGTTATCGATGTCTTTTTTAAAAAACTCTCCTTTCCTTCCTGAAGAAAAAAAACAGCCATTGTCAAAGGTGGCGCTTCTCCCCCCCGTCCTCAGAAACCCCACAGCCGTCCATGATTTTGCTCCATCCCAACTCTTACCACACCTGTACCAAGTATTCTGCGTTCTACATTGTTTGGTGCACGTGTGCTTTACCTCAGGGTTGAGAAACACCGCTCAACGGTATAGCAAGCTTCTTTGTACCAGTTTGCATTTGGGTTTAACTCCATAATAATGAGTAACAGAAGCTCGTTAGAGAAATCAGCTGCAAAGCTGAATGAATTGGACAGTAGTTCAATATTGCATAAGTAGGCTAATCTTAGAGGCAGCAGGGCAAATACAGTTGGTATTTGCTTTGCACTAGGGGTCTCTGAAAGGCATCATTACCTGGCTTAATGTTCTGGTATTGCACAGTGATGTAATCATCACGGTCGCCGCGAGCGTGCTCGTGGTAACATCCCAGCGCGTGTAGCAACTCGTGACAAATATTGCCTGTGACGCATTTTTGGCTGATAAATAGCGGCTGCCGGCCGCCGCGGTGACCCACGAAGGAGGCGCAGCTGGGGAGGGAAACGGCCGAGATTTCACAGAAATACGCTACTTGTAGCAGAATTCGTTATTCAGGGTTTGGCTGAAAACGTAACATTTCAAAACCTAACTTTGGCAGACGCCAAATGGGGGTGTCAGTCTAGTTCGTTTTGTAGGCTACTCTTGTAGATTGTACACATATAGCATGGCTAATGGCAACACTGAAAACTTCACTAAAATTCACAGTTGGGTAATTCGGGTCCAGATAGTAAAAATCCAGACTGAGATTTTGTTTCAACCAACCAACATAGCATAAAGAGTCACACAGAATTCAACTAGTTTTTTTGAAACAAAATCTCCGTCTGTCTTAACTTGAATGACCCAACTCTGAAAATTCAACAGTTGTATCAACTTCTGTCCAAACACATTTGCCATAGTTGGATGCATTGATCATTAAAATTAATTACGATAACTGGGGATGCAGCAATATGTCACGTCCGGTTTCACACTTACCCATCGCCTATGACAAATTCCACATAGTCCGTCTCAGTCGCGCGTTCCTTAAACACAACACAAGTCTTCTGCGAAATTAATTCGAAGGCACCAATGATGTCAGCGGTCTTGTTTTCTGCGAAACGATGGAAGCAAATTCAAAACAGTCGGCGCTTCGGTGGGCGTCCAGGGCCGGTTTGCTTACTTAGCGCTGGGCCGATGACAAAGGGCACGGTAACCGTCCCGTTCTCCGCGGGCCACAGCCGCCCTTCGGCGCTCCTGTCCTCCCGCTTCCGACACAGGAGATATTTGTAAATAAAACCCCATTTTTAACATTTGCAGCGTTTGTTTTGGCGTAAGCATTCCCACCACAAACAAAATTAAAACCCGTCTGGACCTTTTAATATGACGGTAATTAGGTGGTCCTTTCTGTGCTCACTTATTATACAGTAGAAAAAAAAACTCAGGACTGTTTGCCGACAGATTCAATAAACTCTAACTGTACTCATCTCCATCCATCTTCTATAATCGTTTATACGGGGGTTCCGTAGCTGCTTATCCCAGTGCCTACGCGCGCAAGGCGGGGATCATCCCAGGATGGGGCACCAACCCATGGCAGGGCTATTACTCAAGTCATTATGACAAAATGAAACAATAAAACTGACAGCAGCTTAAGCTACAATAAATGAAACGTTATTCTGACGTTATTCTATAGCAGCCAAATGAAGCTGCGTGCCCATCTAACTTAGGCCCAGTAAAAAAGTCCTTAATTTATCATCCCCGCTCGTTTGGCGAATTTAGCCCGCATCGATCTTTTTTAGTGTATTTTCCTGTGTAAATTCCACTGCCGGCGTTCACAAATATTAAAATATATATTTTCATTTCATATTAGTTTTGCAGATCAGCCCATATGTCATAGGCTGCATCTGTTGCTGTTCCTTTGGTTTCGCCCTCCCTCATCACTTCTTTCTGATTGAAAGGATGATAAAGTTTATAAACTAATGATTTTTTTTTACTGGGCCTTATCAGTCAGGGACGGAAAATGTTTTAATCCGCTTAGTATAGGGTTTATGAACCTGTTTACGGGTCGATTCAAAGCATTTAATGAACGCTTTATCAATAAATATCACCAGCACAGATTGCTGCATGTCGTAAGTACGCTTTAAAATAACTAAAAAAAACTCACCGGCTTCAACATGTCCCCTTCGATGACGTCACCATACGCATTAGGCCGGCCGGCTGAGAAGAGAGGTCGCGTATTTTTTTATTTTTTTTTACTACCATATATTTAAACTACGTACAGTGGAATTCCTCGGAAGAGTCAAAGCAAGTACTGAATACAAGAACATGGTGAATTAAAGTTTTGAACTTTATATTGACTTAATTTTAAATCAAAAGTAGATTACGATTTCATAAAATTACCATGTATAGTTTCAGGATTGAGCTTTCTGTGCGGCGGTGGCGTCCACTCGGCGTGATCGGTTGGCCTGGCCTCAAAAGCTGAGAAAGGGGTTAATTGGCGTTATGCATGCATCAAATATGTAGGTGGGTGATGCAAAGTGTTGCAGACACATGATAGATTGTAAATTGTAGATTAGTTATTTTTTCCGATTAAAATATCAAGACCTAGAACAGTCACCGAAATTTCCCCGGGAAAATAGCAGAAATTTAGTTTTCCACAATCAACGATTAGTTAGATTATTAGTTAATAATCGTGGATACCGGCTTTTGTGAAGATCGTAAAAATCGCCAAAACTTGTAAAACACTCATTTTCTCATTGGGGGACCTAGAAATAGATCAATTGTTAAACAATATTGTTATGGAGCCCATGCAACACTAACTTAGTTTATTTGATCCCAGTGTGCAAAGCAGGTGTCGTGAAGTGACGCACGTGCAAGTCACGTGTTTCGTGAAGCTGCCAGCATTGCACTGTTTGCAAAGATGTCTGTAGGCATAATAACTGATAGACCCATTAGCCCACTCGTTTACTCGAGCTTCACTGATATGAACACGATTGGCTGTTGTGTGTACGCGTCTCTTGTACACACAACAACAAAGTGCAAAGATGTTACTACGAGCATCGATATTGTTTTCCGAGTTGATTGTGTGAACGCAAGTCATTCGTTAGTTTACAGGCTTCTGGAAGGCCCCACCAGTGGGCCCAGGTAAAGGGGCTGGTGGGATTTTCCATAATCAAGGACTAATGATGCGAAGTTGTATGGTAACTGCAGTAAAGTGGTGATCCTTTACAAGTGTACCGCAAACAAAACGTTTAGGATTTTTTAAAGGTTTATTTTTCAGACCGCAGTAAACTGGAATACAATATAGCCTAATAATGTAAGCAGTACCTGGGGCTGGGTGAAACTGGCATGCTGTCAGCGCCCAGGTATAGCCCCCAATTACTACCACCTCCACAGGATTTGTAACCGCTTCGTTAAACAGCAAGGTGTTCGATGATGATGATGATGATGATGATGATGCCTTGTGCTTCATTTAACTCATCATGGCGTCAACTCCCTGTACGTCCCGGGAACCGTACCCCCGGTGCGATACACATGGCTAACCTCCGCGAACAGTCCAGCCAGCCGGACGCGCTGAATCAGGCAGCATACAGCCGCTCTGCTCTTCCCGCTCCCTTCAGCTACACATGCTGCAAACACAATTAAAACATTAAGCGTAATCAACCACAGTAATCTTAGTAGATTCCCTTCTGGGATACACAAAACACAGCTCCGGTATACGGACGAAGGAAGAAGCTTAGACACGAATAGGATTTTTTTTTTTTACCATTCGAAACTGATACTCCCAGACAGAGGTTAGGATGGCGATCATACCTACATGCAGAACTCTAACCACGTCTAATCAGAAACTAACTCCACACCCGCATATAATGTATGCATATAAAAGCGCGGATTACACATTGTTTGAATGATAAATACTGCGCTACATAATACGCCACCTACATGTGAAGTAATACTGTGCATCTACGTGGATCCACCACAAATAATATAAATAATTGGTACAACTGTAGACGAACCACTGCAGTTCTCGATAAGTAATTTAATCGCTTCTGATCTATTGACTGGTGGAATACTGAAACTGCCACATATATAAAATAAACATACCACAATCAAATGAGTTTATTCAACATGTCCACATTTCCAAAAATGGCAAAATATTTGTGGTAACGTTCCCATAAAAGGTGAAATGACTAAATAGTCCCGGTGATTTGGAGCACTTTAATATAGAAATGGCAGAGGTTCCGCATAGTTTAAATCCAAAGCTTCGGCAGGGGCTGGACACTTACAGTGCACATACAAATATACTTTTTAATTAAGAAAACGAGTAAATAAACATTAGTCCTCCCCAATTTAAATGGGGGAAAAAAATAAAATAACATTAAACTGCCCTGATATCTCAACATCATAATCCAAAAACTCATAATAAAAAGCCTAAACAAAATTATGAATTAATCACCGCCACTGAATATCCTACACCTTAATAATTCTGTACAGTTTTAAAAGTAGTGGATGACCTCTGTCTCACCAAACTTCATAGCATTAGGGGTCTGACAGAAGCATACAGGTATTAGGTTTTGTTTTTACAGGAATTCATGTTATACTTGATTTTTTTTTTTGACAAAGACATTTTCTCCTATTTATTTTCTCCCCAGATGCTTCTTTTCTGCCCCCTAGCTGTTTATGGTGGTTATCGTTAAGCGTGTGTCTGTCGGAGCATGTGGATGTGGCTGTCGAGATGCTCCCCAGCTGCCCGCCGTCTGGCCGCCTCGTCGACGTTCTGTCCAGGGTCCCGTCAGCATCCCCCCCGCCTCAGGCCCTCTCCTCGCCGTCGCTCCACGCCTCCGTCAGGCTGGTGGTCTGTCCAGGCAGGAACACACACACACAACAGGCTGCAGTGGATGACGGGCTGGACTCTGATGTGTGCCAGTTAAACTGGACTGGGTTCTGCTGTTGTACTTTAGAGCGGTGTTTCCCAATCCGGTCCTCTGGGGCCCATAATTGGTCCATGCTTTGCTCCTTCTGAGCACTATGCCAGACTGTAGCTGGGAGGGGAACCAAACATGTGGCCTGTCTAGCAGGGAGCTTGGGAGAAGCAAAACGTGGACCGTCAGAGGGTGGCGAGGGTCGGACCGGGACCGTCAGAGGGTGGCGAGGGTCACCGGGACCGTCAGAGGGCGGCGAGGGTCGGACCGGGACCGTCAGAGGGCGGCGAGGGTCGGACCGGGACCGTCAGAGGGCGGCGAGGGTCGGACCGGGACCGTCAGTGTGTGCCGAGGGTCGGACCGGGACCGTCACCGTCAGTGTGTGCCGAGGGTCGGACCGGGACCGTCAGAGGGCGCCGAGGGTCGGACCGGGACCGTCAGAGGGCGCCGAGGGTCGGACCGGGACCGTCAGAGGGCGCCGAGGATCGGACCGGGACCGTCAGAGGGCGCCGAGGATCGGACCGGGACCGTCAGAGGGCGGCGAGGATCGGACCGGGACCGTCAGAGTGTGGCGAGGATCGGACCGGGACCGTCAGAGTGTGGCGAGGATCGGACCGGGAGACGCTGCCTTCGGACAAAGAGTCCCGAACCTAAGTTTCCATAAACTATCCAGCAATATCACACGGGGAGGTCACTTCGGAAGGGCTGTCGGCTAAAACAACAATAAACTCATTATATTAATAAAAACAATCTGCTGGCTCAGTTAAAATGCATCCGCAGTGCTGTGTTCAGTAGTTTTGATTGTTGTACAGGAAACATGCATCTAAACAGGCAGCCTTGGATGTTGGCTGATTGTGATGAGCGTGTGTGTCCTGCAAAGGACTGGCAACCCATCCAGATGGGGTCGAAGCCCACTGCCGCTGTATGTTTTTAAACAG
>JABFDZ020000118.1:30164888-30176585 GCA_019775955.2 Pollimyrus isidori
TCCAGGCTGTTTGTGAGGCAGGCCTGCTGTGCTCGCAACATCCAGGCTGTTTGTGAGGCAGGCCTGCTGTGCTCGCAAAATCCAGGCTGTATGTGAGGCAGGCCTGCTGTGCTCGCAACATCCAGGCTCGCAACATCCCTGCACACTGACAGAGCTGTGGCCTGACTGCACATCTCCCTCATCCCCACTCACTGTGCTCAAGCTGCATGTGCAGGGATACTCTACACACATTACCCCCATGTCTCTGCTACACGCAAAGCACTTCTGTTATGACAGGCGTCCACCCATCCATCTAATACACAACAGATACCTCACCAGTCGTAGTTACGGTGGAATCTGGAGATACAGCACATGAGTTATGGGATGGCAATCACAGGGTACCAGAGCTCCACAACAATATCATTTGTTTACCATGTACTGTAAATATGGAAAATTGGATGGATGAGTCTATACAACAGTTAAGCACCTGGTAAATGAATTTGCCATCCATCCATCTTATCCTTACTGGGTTGTGGGGGGTCTGCGGGGGACACACTCACACCTACGGGCAATTTGGCAACTCTAATCAGCCTCAGCATGTTTTTGGACTATGGGGGGAAACCAGAGTACCCAGAGAAAACCCCACGACGACACGGGGAGAACATGCAAACTCCACACACAGGAAGCCCAGGCGGAGACTCGAACCCGGCACCACCATGCCACCCCCACCAAATTTGCCAATTTCCTAAATTATATCCCCAAATAAACTAAAGCAGCTTAACTAGCCATAGAGGTGTTGTTGTGGGTGGCACAGAGATGCAGGGGCAGCACAGAGATGCAGAGGGCAGCACAGGACCTCACATCTTTAAGGTCGTGGGTACCTGACGTATCTGAACTGCCTCTGTTGATTCTCATGATGGGCAGGCAGCCAGTCTTACCTCATGTTTGTGGCTCACAATAACTGTGAGATGGAATAAGCAGTTATAACATGAAAAGGAACTGGCAATCTATTTTTTATTTTAATAAAATAATTTCAGTAAAAAAAACACACACACACGAGCTCAATACAAAAATATCTTTTTAAAGTATTACATTTTTGAGAAGTTGTTTGCAGAATGTATTTTTCCATTTTGTTTTTGTTTTTTTGCAAATTCCACAAATTAAAAGTTAACATATTCAAGGAAAAAGTCAAGTATCAGAGGTAGGCCTGGACATAAACCGCTTTAAATAACAATTATTAGTCATATATTTATATTAACATTTTATACAAAATCTCAAGAATTTACCCAAAGGGGGAAAACATGATTAATTTAACAGTTTAGCACCTTAAAATAATTTATTTACACATTTTACTTCTAAAATTTTGCAAGGGACGCACTCAAATCTCCAGTTTTCTAGTTTAGGTAATAGTGAACTAGGAATGCAACACAGCAAGTCTCAGCCATTTTAAAATACATGACGAAGATGATGATGGCGGTGATGATAACTTAGAGCCGAGGGCATCAGAGCCGGCTGCGAGCACAGGGGGACGGTGTGGCAATAAGGCAGGCCATGTGAATTCGCGGGGTCCGTGTGCGGCAGGCCATAGCAGGCTACGGCTCTCTCTTGGTCATCGGCCACGTTGTCCTTGTTTTCCTTTTTCCACTTGGTGCGCCGATTCTGGAACCAGATCTTCACCTGCGTCTCGGACAGCTGGAGCGCCGTGGCGATGCCGTAGCGCTCAAAGACGGACAGGTAATGGCTGGCCCGGAAGCTGTGCTCCAGCGCACGCAGCTGCTCCGGCGTGAAGGCTGTCCGGACGCGCCTCGCCTTGCACCTCGGCTTCTCGGTAAAGGCAAGCTGATCTGCGGGGGATTCAGAAACACTTTGCCCCTCCACGATGCTACAGTCCGGAATCCCTACGGTCTCTGCTTGTTTGCCTAAAAAAAAAATAATAAATTTAGTATCATTTACATTTTCTTTCGGTTACATATTTCTCCCTTTCCCCTCAAATCATGCCGATTATTTAAATTGGCGTTTTATCACAATGACAGGCTTAAAACGCATAGGTCTATAAACTATTCTAAAGTATATTATTGGGGGATTGACATAGGCTATAAATAAAATAATTTCACCACCATTTAAAAATTTAACCAAATGTCGTCCTCTGGTGGTCGAAATATTCTGGAAAATAATTTTGAGGGGAAAAAAAATACTAATTCACTTATCACGAACAGAACTTTTACAGTTTACTTTGCTGACTGTTCATTTGTTCCCTTCTAATTCCATTATATTTTAAACCAATTTATGAGAGTGCGTGCCTGATAAATGCGTTAACGCGCCACTTACCACTATTTTTCTGCACCGTGACACCTCCCCGAAGAACCGCACGACTTCCGTTGAACTTAGTCGGATCCAGAATATCTACTATGGAAAAAGATGTTTTTATAACTTCTGGCATTTTTTCTGGCTGCATTGTTGCTTTTATCTGTTAAATACTGAGGAAAAACTGAATTCAAAGGAACAAAACGAATAAGACAGGAGCGCAGCTTTTGACGCACCTTGACACGGCAGTGGCTCGCTGGCCTCGCATGGCTCAATTTATACGCAGCCAGCACACGACGCTCACACTTACAAAATTAGCATTTTAAAAGCTCTTCGACGACATATGAACCGTGGTGATTACACACAAAACAGGCATTTCAAACCCTTACCCCATGTCAGGTAATCCATTCCGAAGATGCAAAACCTGGGATAGATTATGCGCTTCAAATTTAGAGGATCAGCCCCCGCCACCCACTTTAAAATGCTAATATCAGGGGACAATTGGTGATGTAAACGCTCGGTTATTTATTGCGGGGCATCTGGTTAAAATGTTCCCTTTTTCTTTAGAATCGTGTACTTTTTTTGTTAAGAGCCGTGTCATTATTTGCAATTCTGTGATTTTACGCCGGTAGGACACGTGAATGCTGTTTTTCATGTAAATTCATCGACTCCTTACAATTGACATTCCCTAGAAGAGAAAGTGCTGCTATTTCAAAGGGGATTTTTATTGATTTAGCTTTAGCTAAACATCACACAAGCGTTTGACGTAATTGAATGGCCGATTTAGTTATAACGAGAAAATTACGCATCTTTTGACCACCATGCCATCTATTCAGGATATGGGTGCAATAACCCCTAAGGACAGTTAAAGCAGGATATTAATGGCATCTGGTGCATTTTAACTTTTCACGTTGTATTCCTGTAACCCCCGTGAACACTTTAATTACATTAACTTTTTATCATTGAAGACTGTGTTTAGACTGTATGCAAACCATTAGCTTGGAAGGAATACCAAAGTCAGGGTGATATTCCATTAACCTGAAAATTACTTTCACCAACTTCTGTTTCGTTATCTACCTTTGCTTTATTTTGTCAAATATGAGTCTCCGAAAGATGAGGAGACCATGTGAAGTTGTGCAAAATTGTACATTGAATCCGCTATTTTTAATCTTTTCCAACTATGAAAAAGGAACTTTAATTTTGTGTGGGTGCATCGTCATCAGTTGTAATCGTTCTACAGACATTCACTGGGACACAATAAGAAGCATTTTCATGAGTTAACCAATGTTCAGATGCTCATTGATCTATAAGCCACAATACATGCTGTTGTTCCGCATTTAATTAACTAGGATTCATCCCCCAAGTGGCATTCGCTGGCAGACTGATGGCCTATATGTCGACTGACAGGACTCCCCAAGATCGCCATGCGGCCATTATTCTTTGGCTGGGGGGGGGGTGAAGCCCGCCCTCCAGGACAATTAGCAGATGCAGTGGGTGACACTGACCCCTCCTGACCTGTGGATCTGTTGAAGGGGGGGGGGGGGGTGTCACAGGAGTGAGGTGACTTAGCCAGTGAGGGTCCAGCTGGCTGAAGTGTGCCTGCAGACCCCTGGTTTACTGCCCCCCCAGTGAGGTATATGGTGGGTATATTGCAGCCTGCTCCCCACTGGGGGAAATAAATTCATTCGGGCTGGGGGTATTAGGTCCTAAAACTGCACTTAGACAGCCAGTGACAGTGACACCGTCATTAGTTCTAAGAAACACATTTTCCCTTAGCTCAGTACGCAAATGCTGGCTGTGAAACTCGGTAATAAATGTTTATCTAAACATTTATCTGAAAACCACATTCATCCTGTTCTCGAGGTTTAGACTGAGCAAACTTCGAGCAGATCGGTGATTCCATGCGGACACCTTATCTCTACAAACCAGAGGTGGAGATTTCAGGTCCAGAGAGTACAAATCCAGACCAGGATTTTGTTTCGACCAACCAGTTGATTATAAAGGCTCACGGTCACAGAGTACTCAACTGGTTGGTTGATACAAAATCCTGGCCTGGATTTGTACTCTCTGGAACTGAAATCTCCACCTCTGCTACAAACCCATCTGACCTGCGAGATGGTGGTAACTGTATGGTGCTGGATATCATGGATAACCTCAGGGAATCGCCACGGCCAACTTAAATAAGCTAATCTTTCAAAATAATGTATAAAGAGTTCCATATCTAGCCAGTAGAGTAAGTGTAAAAGACTGGAAATGCTGTCGTAAGCCAATTGCTGCACTCTGTAAGCCAAGCAGAACTGAGGTGGACTGGCACCTCTTCTAGGGTGTCTCTGTCCCTCCTGAGATAGACTCCGCATCGCAATGGCATTAAATAAGCATCTATCGAACAGTGCCACATGAGATCGATGTTCCCTAAGCATTTTGAGCAGGTCCGAATGTAAGAATCGAGCCAAGAATAATAGTTATGTGCCAGCCAGTCGCTTTGATTAACGTTAAGCTCTTGTCAAAAAAAAGTGGAATGTTTGAGTGTTTTCTTTACTTTTAGGGGTACAATTTGTCACAGTAAAGTGGTTAGGGGGCCGAACACCAGTTCTAAACTGTTCGTTAAAGAATAGGGAGGGGGTTGGTATGTGTGTCAGGCATCTCCTCTTCTCTTTGCAGATGGGCTACGGCAACAGAGGGTAGACAATGCCTGTCTCTGAACAGCACTCCAAGGCACTGTTGAAATTCCACTCAGAGGCAATCCCTTTGGCTGGCTATCGGCAGACACAGCTTAACAACGCTCAATAAAATAGTTTAAGCCACGTTTTCTTTCAGACTATCTGAAAAAAAAAACAGGGGGACAGTCAACAGAGAGCTGAATAGCATTCCTATCCGTGCCACTGATGATGATGTTTACAGCTCTTGTTTTATCACATTACGAGGGTCTTGAATGTAAATATAGGCCTCAGATCTTCTGGGAGGTTAATGGTTCCCCAGTTTAAGGAGATTTTATGAAAGTACCCCAGGACAGAGCTGAAAGGGAAGTTATCAAAAAACATCAATACATATGCAAGGGCGAATTATCAAACAAACATGGAAGAAAACAACTGAATAAATGGGTTATATTCTGTGCTTTGTTGGGTTTATACCAGGAACTCGTGAAGGAGGATCAACAAGAGACCTTCTTGACTGACATGTGCACTTCTATTGAACTAGCACGAGACAAAAATATTAATTACTGTTTTGAAGTTAATGAGGAAATAACAATGTAACAATTTAAAAAGCATTACCGTGAATTGGAATGTAATGAATTGCATGGTCCTGGCAAAAATAAAGTCCTTGGTGAACCCTTTGGAGAATTTCACCTGAGCGTGTGCTTGACTTTGCATCACTGGTCTAAACGTCTGCATAATTCTTTACCTTGATAAAGATCTCAGAAGTTCAGGTTTTTGGAATTTGGCTTATTAAACACTCACAGATCATATTCTTCATGCAGAGCCATGCCACGTATTGGCTTTGCATAGACAGAATTCAATAAAGAAGACCATAAATATGAAGTTAGCATCAGACATAATATTGTAGCCTAATACACGTAGCTGTAAATTTCCTTAGCTGACGCAAAAAGTATAGGCAGTGTTGGGCCTTCTTAATGATGGAGGTGATGTCCCACTTGAGGTCTTGTTGGATGGTGATGCAAAGAAATCTGACGGGGTTGCGGAAAAATTAATAAATTCATTATAATTAAATTAAAGGCAATTCACTTGTAGCAATCTTGCCAGCTGGACCAGCCATCCTTTCTAGGTATTCAGATTTGGGGGGGGGGGGGGATGTTCTACAATCCAGAAATATTACATATTTTATTAACTTCCATTTTTGTTGGATAATACAATATCGGCCTATAATATAAAGCAGTCGTCCCCAGCGATTTACGGGGACATAATGGACACCGTATTCCACTTGTTATTCAGTACCAACAAATTATGAGAGGTGTCAGTATGCAATATGCAATATGCAATAAACATTCTCAGTACTTTACACTGGTGAGTACTAGCTCGCCTAAAGCAATGCTTGTCTCTTAACGATTCGGGATTCTTCGACAGCAACTCCATAGCATCGCGTTCTATTGTACTCAATTTCCCGACCTGCCACCGCTGTCTTGTAAACACCATCTCGCGAGGTTAGCGTTTCACGAGATTTTATTTAGAGCGATAGTTTTTGAAAAATGGCGACCGAAGGAGAAGCGAGTGGTGCAGCCTTAGAGGCGGCGTCCGGGGAAGGGTAGGCTGTGTGACTGCAAATAATGTGTTGAAGTTATATTCATATATATATATATATATATATATTAACATAAGCGTTTGGTCGATCCTTTATGTAACAGCTGCACTAATTATGAAGCTTAGCTGTAACTACACTAAGCTTAAATGAATAACGTCTTCAAGTCCCTGTGTTATGGGAAGCTTCTGGTTGCAACAGTTCGGTTTACTTTTACAACTGACACATTTCTCCCCGAATCGTAGTGTTTTTTCCATTACTGTTTTTCAAGTATAATGTCTCCTTCATTAGAATATATTATTACTGGTTACTTTCTTTAACGCTCTTATTCAAATACCCATTGATGAATTGACGAGACATCGGTCAACTTAGTGAATCTTTGTCTTTTTTCTGGCTTTGGAAAACCGATAAATGTGTTTTAAACGCATATTTTTTATGATACCAGGTACACCGATTAGGTACAGTTTCGGCATCTTCTACCGGTATATTTTGTTGCAGGGACGCCTCGTTTGGAGATCTGGCAACGAATATGGAAACTGAATCGACGAATGGGAAAGAAACGATGGTAAATGCAAATACGAGATAAATATGTGAATGAATGATCATTGCAAATAATACGTGTTACTTATGGTTTGCTAGCTTGCAATGTTCGTAGCACCGTAACATGTCTATGGACTCCAGGACTCTGTCATTTGTCTAACACCTATGATGAGGTCGTGTGCGTTTCTGTGCCCTCAGTGTTAAATGTAATTACAGAGGCTCCCTTCCTCCTTTGTCAGGATCCCACAGGAGAGGGATCGGAGGCGGCCGACACGCAGACGGGCTCCGGGGACGAGGAAAACGGCCGTCAGCTGGGCGAGGTGGAGCTGCAGTGTGCCCTCTGCATGAAGTGGTTCACGGCTGACACCTTCGGCATAGACACGGCGTGAGTAGCCTGTACTGTACCTATTGCCCAGTGCGCTGTTTGTGTATGCAATCTTCCCTTTAAATCATTTTTCTTAGTTGTTACTTGTATGTAGTGATTTTTAAAACTTAACTTCAATAAAGTATTAATTTAGGATTAATCCCCTTGGTCAGTTATACTATCAGAGGGCTCCTGGAAGCCGAAATAGCAGTTACCAGATCACTTCCTGGACTGTTCCACCACCTCCCATGCGCGTCTTGGTGATATTTTGCTTTTCTCTGCTGCAGAACCTCCCTCCCTTTCATGACCAACTATGTCTTTCACTGCAATGTGTGTCACCACAGTGGCAACACGTACTTCCTGCGGAAGCAGGCCAGTAAGTATGGAGTTAGCTGAGCCGGGGGGGGGTGGGGTGCTCTGGATGCTTGGAGGCCTATGGTGGGGGCTGTATGACCGGGTATTACATCACACTGCTGCCTGGAGTCTCCTGGACCGCAAGAGCTTCTGTCTGGTTTGACCCCGTAGATCTTCGGGAGATGTGCCTCACCGGCTTGGCCAACTTGACGTGGCGGTCAAGGACTCAAGATGAACACCCGAAGACCATGTTCTCCAAGGATAAGGTGGGTGTTGGGCACAGCAATCGGGGCTGAGAAGACCCGCCCCTAAAACCGCCAACACTCTGCTGTCCCTTTGCGCAGGACATCATCCCGTTTATCGATAAGAACTGGGAGTGCATGACCACCCGGCAGAGGCCCGGCAAGCTGACGTGGCCCAACAACATCGTCAAGGCCATGGTGAGGTCATGTGACCGCGGGGAGTTTGGCTGATTGGCTGGGCGGGAGACAAAAATCTGCAGACAGAATCGGGCGGATATATTGTGCATGGCTGAGGAATAAAAGCACTGCTTTGTGCAGAAGGATGGTAAATGTGCGTTTGTCGCAATGCACATGGTCTGTGTGACCCTTTGTGTCTGTTCTCTTTTGAAAAATCCCAGATTTGATCACACACTTAAAAACATTTTTCAAGTAATTCCGAGTGTATATTCTTATTAAAAATGTTAGTGGATAAAATGAAATATCACAGAGGCTGTGCAGTTTCATTCCGGGTGTATTATGATTTAGTCATTTTATTATGTTTGTTTTCTTTCTCTTTTTAGAGCAAAGAGCGAGATGTCTTTCTGGTGAAGGAACACCCAGATCCGGGAAGCAAAGATCCAGAGGAGGACTACCCCAAATTCGGGCTGCTGGACCAGGTATTCCCCCGAGCTGCTGGGGTGCCGCTCGCTGATGTCGAATGTCTAATAGATCATTATTATAGCACCTGCCTGCAGTTAATGGGTTAACAGCCTTTGCTGGGAAGGTTTTCAGCAGCGGCCTGTGGTGGAATGCAAGGTCACTGTGGTGCTCTAGGCCGTTGTAGATGGCCTTATCTAAAACCTGATTGGAAACAAGTAGGTTTAGGCTAGAATTCAGGCATGTAGACATGTATTAATAATGGGCTTAGTGTTTGTCTGTCAAGGCTGGTGATGCTGTGTGTGTCCCGTTCTGTGCAGGACCTGGCGAACATCGGCCCATCTTATGATAACCAGAAGCAGCCTGCATCTGTCTCCACTGGCACTGGGCTTAATGGTGAGAGCGCAGCCCACTTTTGTGGCCACACAGCCTGCAGTTGCAGTACCACATGCTTGTGTCAAGGTGCCCAGGGTTTTGTTGGCAATGAAGAAACGATTCGCTGGGATAGTAACCTAGAAGTCATTAGAGGATTGAGTGAGGTACTATAGCTGTAGTTTTGCCACTGTTTTAGCTGTTGGAATGAATGAAAGGGCAGTACTGTGATGAAAAACATAATTTTGCAGCTGTTCTGCATTGAGTATCTGGATAGTAGCTGCTATTATAACACCGGAGTTGGTAATCCATGTTGAGAGTAAAAGTCCAGGCTGGGATTTTGTTTCAACCAACCAGTTGAGCATAAAGTCACAGTGTTTCCAACTGGATGGTTGAAACAAAATCCCGGTGTGGACTTTAACTCTCTCAACCTGGATTTCCGACTCTGTATAACACTTAGTCTTAGCTTAAAGCTATCAGGAATCTTTAGTGTTACGTGGACTTCAGCGCCCAGCGCGTCCCTTTAAATCGTAAGTAAGGGTACCTGTGGCTGAAGTCGCGGGGCTGGAGGGTGACGCTAAACGATGTGCGTTGTGTTACAGGTGGATCAGCGTTCACAGGTGACTATGAGACTTTAGCCCCTTGGTGTAATGCTTTGGCTGTTAAATTTAACGGGTCGATGAATCGACGCTGTGCCACTGCTTGCTTTTTCTTAGGCCTGCACCCCCTCATTCCCCCCCCCCGCTCCGTTTGCATTTGTTAATCCTTCGGCTTTGTGTTTAAACTGCTGCTCCTCCCGCCTTTCGCACGCGCTCAGTGCGCATTGCGCCAGCTTGCGGTCCAGACCTTCGTCTGCTTCCCGTGTGGCTTCCTGTGCTCGCGATGATACTGGTTTAAGGCGTTCTGCCCTCCGATTGGCTGCAGAGTTGTCAGTGCTCACGTTTCGCTCTTTGGGGGTTGTTTTTGAGGAGGGGGGGGGGGTTGGAAGACTGGCTCCCAGCAAATATTTGTCATATCCGTTGATACTACTTAAAATTGGAAGCGGAAAATAATTCTACTCGGCAAGCACTTTGCGAGTTATAGCTTTGAAGTTTTCACGATTTTAATAATAAAAAAAAAATAGCAGTGAAATCTGCCACCATACATCCTGCTAATTTTAAACGCTGACACCTCTTGAGACGCTGCTCTTGCACGTATGTGCATTAACAGTGAAAGTGATCGTGACGGCCATGGGGGCTGTGTGCTTTCAATAGTGCCCCTCAAGGACTGTTACGATGCACAGACACGCTTCAGCATCTCACCAAAGAGCTGTGCTTCTCTTCAGGTGCTGACTGTTTTGGATCCTAGTCTCTATGATGGCAGAAAAGATCAGTATGAATTGCAATCTTATAGGAATATTTTATATATTCATGTATGAATACAAGTTATGCATTCTTTCACGCTGCTTTTACTGATGACATAGTTTTAGTTTGTAGGAAAACTTTTTTTAAGTAACAATTTTAAGTTTTTTTTTTTTTGTATGTATTCTATTTTTTTCTTTCTCCCCCATCAAGAGCTCTCAGGGTCAGCCAGCAGTTGGGGTAGGAAACAGTGGGGGTGTGTGTGTGTGTGTGTGTGTGTGTGTGTGTGTGTGTGTGTGCGTGAAGACACCTGCACCTGGCTTTGTTCCCCATGTGACTGAGTGCTGTGTGTGTGCTGGGAGACCTGTAGGGTGGAGCTGTATAGTAACACTGTTTGTACGCAAGGTGGGCTGGCACCTGGAGGCACTGGGAAAGGCAGAGGAGCAAAGCGCAAGCAACAGGAGGGTGGCACGACTGGCACTGCCAAGCGAACTCGCAGGTGGGCAAGCCTCCCTCCTATACACATACACACACACTCCACTCCTGTGTTACTCTTAACACAAACCAGAAGCCAGCATATTTAAGCTGTATAATTCAACAATGCATAGCTTCATGCATAGCAGGATTTCTCTAGAAAGCTCACTGTGATGTATATTCATATCCACCCTGATTCACACAGCACCCCAGTTGTTCATCAATGACCGATGCTGTTGTGTTAAAGCAGCACCAAACCCAGGACCTACTGCTCCGACTTGTGGTTTCCGTTACGGTCATTATGCCTCTATCATCTTGAGAGCAGAGTGAGCAAAAATGCAGACGGATTTTTTTTCTTAAGCTATTTTTCTTTACATTAATTACTTAGAGAACTTAAAGCACAATTAAAGCAAGGGAGATAGAACCTGCCCTGTTAATGTGAAGTCGGCTGCTTTGTTTGTGTTGTTTGTATCCTCCGCACGTCCATCTTTAACTTCTGTTTTTCTTATGTGGAGATCACACCTTTCGCCATGATCTCAACATATAGCCAAAGGTGTTTTCTCGAGATTAAAGTTATATTCTTGATCACAGAGTTCACTCTATTACGGTTAAACCTGGCAAATAATCTGTGGTTCACATGCCTGTCGAACCGTGGTGAGGGTGGGGGGATCCATATGGGTCACAGATCGACTACCGTCTGTTACACTACTACTGTTCCCCCCCCCCCCCCCCCGCCCCCCCCCGGGCCGGCGGCGCCCGGGCCCCCCCCGGGGACCCCCCCCGCCCCCCCCCGCACAACCGGGGGGGCGCCGGACAAGACGCCCCGGGCCAGCCCCCC